>JAEOAD010000032.1:14612500-15047500 GCA_036365145.1 Orientallactaga sibirica
AGCATTGAATACCACATGGAAGAAGCATATCACCCAAATGTTAATCACACCAACTATCTACAAATTGTCCCATAAAGTAAATTTTCAATGGCTAAAATCTACCTTTAAAGCCTTCAACATGTATAAGGCTGTAACCCTGAAAGATATATATGCTTATATATGTACTATAAAGGATAGACAAATTAGTAAAAAAAAAAAATAAATTAAAGTATGGGAATATGAGAGTTCTAAATTACTTGAATAGAAAATGCCTATGGAAATATGGGAATTCCAAGTTACAGGAAAGGCAATGCCTAGTGGAAAAATATAAATAATTACAATGTAGAATAAAGCATTAGCAATCAGAATGTCACAGCCCACACATATTAAGAAATAATGACACAGCACCTTTGTAGAGAGATCAAGGCTCTTGTGAGTGATGAATCAAGTAATCTCTGACAGCTCCATGAGAGGAAGTGCCAGCTTCCTAGGATAAGCAGTAATATTATACAGTGGTGCTCCATGAGACTTTGAGAGTCAGAACATTACTAGTGGAGCTTTACTGAGCAAGATGAGAATGTTAAAGGACACATGATTCATGTACATATAAAGTTCTATGTAAAATTCAAGGACTTAAATAAAAATTAAAAACAAAAAACCAAGAAAATAACATGCAGGGACTAGCCCAGAAATGAGGAGTAATGGCTTGAGTGTTACCTGGATGGGGACGGGATCCAGGAGAATACAGCGCATATGAGCAAGGAGTGATTTGGAGATCATCCTACCTTCTGCTGTGTGATCAATGTCTGGCAAATGCCACAATTAAGGGCTTAATGAGAATATGTAAAAGACTAACATTTAAAAACTGAATTGAAATGATTACTCATTTATGTATATTTTAGCTCTTGAGCATAACTTTACATACATTATACCCATGAGATAAAAAAATTGAGCATACCTATATTTACATAAAAACATTCCTCTATTTTATGTATTTATACTCAGATACTGTTCAGGCATCTAATTGTTTTTTTAAATACAATTTACTGTATTATATAATTTAAATGGAATTTATGTCATAAGATAATACTATCAAGTTTATTCAAAATCATGAGGTCAATGATGATATGCCACTATTTCCAGCTAAGTGATTTTAACGTAGCCCCCACACAAAAAGAACTCTGTTTACGGTGCTATGCTATCTTGGGGGCCAGGTCATACATTATGGATCATAAGGCTAGGAAAATTATGCTTTGGAATTATTGAACAAATTGGGCAGAAGAATTCTTATAGAATCATAGATATTTCAATTATGAATATGTGTTACTGTATATAACACAATTATTGTTGTGTGCGTGCATCAGTAAGTACTAATAGTAAAAATCGAGTATTAACTTACAGCTACAGATATAATTACTTAGTGGCTGTATGAATGGCTAAATTCTATAGTACACACATGAGAGAAAATAGGACTTAAAGAAAATACTAAGATAATGGGACTGAGAACATAAAGGGACACAGATTTCTAAAATTAGAGTGAAACCTTTGCAAATAGAGCTGATTTGGTGGGTTTAAATAGAGTGCAGACAGGTTAATGTAAACTTTGAGGTACTCACTAGATATACACATGGCCAGATGTTAAAGTGTGGGATGTACCAGGGAGGTCTGATCAGGACATTTTGTCATCACTGACATATAAACGGTATTTCAACAGCGATGTTAATGCAAATACTAGGACACGAGGTGTATCTAGGACAGATCGTTACATTTCAACATTAATTGTATATCTAAATATGGTGTCCAGGTAAGGAGACAGGGAAAGATAGGAATTAAAAATATAATGCCTGCCAGGTGTGGTAGCACACACCTTTAATCCCAGCACTTGGGAGGCAAAGGCAGGTGGATCACTGTGAGGTCAAGGCCACCCTGAGACTACATAGTGAATTCCAGGTCAGCCTGGGCTAGTGAAACACCACCTCAAACAAAACAAAACAAAACAAAACAAAACAAAACAAAACAAAACAAAACAAAACAGAAAAAGAATATAATGACTAGTGACAATCTTCTGAGATGGTTATGCTAAGACACAGCAAAGATTTCTCTTATGTTAGCTGAGCTGACAGAAAAAGGCAGATGATTGGTTCATCAAAATGATGTCGACAACATGAACTTTTGTGGAAAGATAGGAATGAAAACTGATTGGAGGGGAAAAGAGAGTGACACTCTTGGGGACCTGAGGACTCTTGATAGAGTTATCAGAAAATACGAAGAGTTGTAAAAAGGCACTTTTCCATAGATCAGGGGTAGCCTAAGAAGGTAAAAAATGAATGATGGGCTGGAGAGATGGCTCCATCCTTAAGGCATTTGCCTACAAACCTAACAACCTGAGTTCGATTCCTCAGACAGATGTACAAAGTGGTGAATGCATCTGGAGCCCGTTTGCAGTGGCTGGGGGCCCTGGTGCACCCATTTTCTCTGTGTCTCTCTTCTACCTCTTTCTGCTTTCAAATAAGTGAACTTTTTCTTTTTTTTTTAAAGTTTTTCAAGGTACGGTCTCACTCTAGCCCAGGCTGACCTGGAATTCACTATGTAGTCTCAGGGTGGCCTCGAACTCACGGCGACCCTCCTACCTCTGCCTCCTGAGTGCTGGGATTAAAGGAATGCTCTACCACACCCAGCTCAGTGAACAAAATTTCTAAAATAGAAGCAAATGACAGTTACATTTTATAACATTAATAGATACCAATAGTACTTTGCAGAAAGAAAACAAAGAGAAGAAAGACTATGATACTATTTATTTGATATGAAAAAAATGGCAACACAGTGACAAAACACACACACATATACACCAAAGGAAAAAAAAAACAGTTGTACAGTTACAAGAATGAGGAGAAAGAAAGGAGAATTTACAACATAAGATAATTTTGGTTCTAATAGGAATCTCTCATAACATGAATGTCATGATAATTATATTATTACTAGAATCTATCAAAATATGTGTCAATGTGTACTCATACTTGGTAATTTTTCTTGAATATGTTATATTTCAGTGAAGGTTACTAATTATGTAAATAACTAAAATAAAGCTTAACATAACTAACACAAAAAGGCACAAAATAGCCAAGGATGAGCTGAAGGAGGTCTATGTCATCTATTTTTTCTCTTAAGCAAATTAACAGCATATGTGTACATTGTTCGTCTGATTTCATGGTATGTTGTAAAAGAGAAAAAGTAGAAGATGTCTGGAGAAATGTTCTGTTCAGTTGTGACAGATAATGGATTTGGAATACAGACAATAGGCTATTAAGTGATGTCCTATAAATATGAATATAGAAGAATATTACCAATACTCTTACTTTTCCACAGAAAAATAATCTGCATAGAATAGGAATGATATGAAAAACTCTTAACTTTCCTTATCAATTGGGCTTCCTTTCTATCCATCTACAATTAGGTAAAATTCTGTATAGGAATATTACTGGGTGCCTAAATGTAATATTAAGCTTGTCTTCTAGAGAGAGAAAACATGAAACAGGGTTTACCGGAAGAGTTCTGAACACTGCACATGACAAGTCAGCACTCCTATAGCATGTACACAAATACATATATAAAGACACACATGTAGCCTGATTCATTGGAAGACACCATAGTCAGAAGGAAGACTCTAACTATAAATGAGTTTCTGGCAGATACAATAATTTAATATAGATGCATAAAATCAGCCAGCCAAATACAGTGATGGCTTAACACTTAGGCAAGATCCCACCATGCTGACAGTCATGACTGACCATCCCACACAGCTCTGTACTGTTGTATTATTTCCTTTGTTTTAGAACATAAACTTCCATAAGGATTATTGACCCAATCTCTATTAAGTTTATGAAGTTTCCAGTACTTCAATAGGATATAGAAGGACCAGTGTGAGAAAATGTCAAAGAAATTGAAGGATATCTTAAGAGGCAAAGGCACCAGAGTGAACTCTATAAAAAGGTTTCCATTTCAGATAACAAGTGGTCACCAAAAACTTTCCCTTAAAGTAAAACAATCTGGTGATTTTACCATGAGTTCTAACTGGTGTTCATTATTTATGGCCAGAAGGTATATGGAAAACTACAAACTCAAGCTATGATTAAAATACACTCATTTATAAGACTGGTGAAGAACTTTATGAAACAAAGCAAAATACTTGCTAACTTTCCTCAGGAGCATGAATTTTTCTAAACCAAATATAATGAGGGCTGCAATCCATGATGCATTAGAGTATCCAAGAAGGGTCGTTTCAGGAAGTGTAGATCCACATGTAACCAGTAGTCAGCTCCTATCATGAATGCAACGTGATTCATACACTGAGGAAAATCTCTCCTGGAAGGGGATTCCCTCTTCTCCCTTTATCTTATACCCTCAGCAGTCAGATTGTCATTCTTATCATCCACTAAAACCCAACTTGTCAAGTTCACTTTAACAAATTCATTGGTCAGTGTCTATATCTTAGTTTAGTTAAGCTGTAAAGAACATTTAACATAGTTTATCACCACTACCTTTGAGAAACATATTTTCTTAAAGCTGGACAGATGACTCTCTAGCAGTTAAAGGCAGTTTCTTGCAAAGACTGCCAGCCTGGGTTTGATTCCACAGTACCCATGTAAAGCCAGATGCACAAAGTGGCGCCTACATCTGGAGTGCATTTGCAGGCTGCATTGACATCTATCTCTTTCCTTCTCTCAAATGATTTTTTTTTTTTTTTTTGGAGAGAGACAGACAGAGAGAGAGGGAGAGGGAGACAGATAGAGATGGGTGTGCCAGCAGTCTCTCAGCTGCTGTGAACGGAATCCATATGTGTGCGCCCCCTTGTGGTCAAGTGCAGCATTGCGCCCTTGCCTCACTTTGCATCTGGCTAAACGTGGGACCTGGAGATTGGAACTGGGTTCTTGGGCTTAGCAGGCAGGCACCTTAACAACTAAGCCATCTCTCCAGCCCTCAAATGATTTTTTATAAAAGAAAATAAAAACATTTCCTTGGGAGTAAGTTTATACTGTACTCCTTTGTCACTTTGCTTAACAAAATTTCTGATTTTATGCCATGGTTTTTTATTGAAATAACTCATACCTATTTTAGGCATGCAACTTAACAAACCACACTCTTCTTATATTCTCATCTGCTTCATGCCTGAAATGCCATCCATTTGTCACTGAGTCCAAATCTTTATCCCCAGCTCAAATTTCCTTCTCTCACACAGTGAATCATATATCCAACACCAAAGACAATTTTTAATACACAGTGTCCTTAAAAGCTAAAACAAAGAAAAATTTACAACACAGAAAGCAGAACGAAAATGTAAAATTTTGTTTATTTATCAAAGACCACAAATTCATGGTCATCAGCCATATATATCTCCTAATGCATTAAAGTGCTAATTTACTTTGAGGCAAGAAGAAATTGGGAACTGGGATTTGGAATAGAGGAGGAAATTATTAAAAGTACATGCATAATATAAAACAGAATTTTGTGGGCATAGGCACAATCTGATGTCATGTCAGAACTAAAGACTAAGATTAGCTCAAATCTCTGAAGCTGGAGTTTAAATAAAATGCATAAAATTTTCTCTCTCTTTCAACTATTATGAGAATTAAATTAGAAACTATGTTTAAGGGACTTAATACAGCATGGCATATGGTAATAAATACATAACTGTTAGCTTGTGTAATGACTGTGGTTATTAATATATTACAATGGATTAGTTTCACTTTAACAAGTATTCTCAAAAAGCATTTCCATGAGTGCAATTTGTTTTCCAACACAAAACACTCTAAATTTAAATACCACTTAAAGCCTTGGATATTAAGTTGTGCTTTATCTTTTGAAGCATAATATAAGGTTTCTTGAATGTCTCTTAAAGTTGCATTGTCTTTCCTTGGACTGAGTCATTCCCTCTATAAAACAGGTTCATTTTGAATGTCACAACATGATAATGACTAACATTATTATTATTATTATTATTATTATTATTATTATTACTATTATCCAGATAGATTTAGAAGACAAAAGGTAGGTGACATAGGTCAAATAATATTTCACTGGATTTTATCCCAGAGTTCCTGAGGCCAGGGTGTGAGGAGGAGAATAGACAGGTTTCTAAGTTTAGTCTGTAATCAAAGATGAATGTCTGCAGGTTGATTTTCAGAAAGGCAAAACCTGCAGTGTTACCCCAGTGAGTTAAACATAGCATGATGAGGCAATCTCCTCTGATGGGTCCATGCTGGATGAAGTCCCAGGTAATACAATGCAGCATTTCTCTCAGCAGAAAGCTAGGTTCTCTGTGCCAAACAGAGGCTGATTCACTGATGCCTCTAGAAAGCAGCCCTGTTTTGTTTTCAGGAAACAGTTAATGAGGATTGAGAAATTATTGTGATAGTAATTAACTCTTCCCAATGGCCCTGCAAGGAAGCTGACCTATTGTGTCATACCCAGTACTGTCTCCCCAAGCTGGAGCTCACGCTGGCCTTTGTAGGCACTTATGAGGTATGCACTCAAATCACACTGAGCTTAGACTCTTCCAGTACCCCACTGACCAACATGTATAATTTTTCTGAATGCACTTGACACCCTTACTGCAAGAAAAATTAAAAATCCTGAACACAGTGAGAACTTAGTATGCAGTAATTACTGTGTGACAAGACATTCCAGTTAAATTGAGAGTGAGTAAGTGGGACTTGGGAAGTGGCTCCAAGGCTTAGAACACTCGTTATGCGTGAACATCTGAGTTCAATCCCCAGCACCACAGAAAAAATGTGGAGGTACAGACCCCAGTGCTGAGGGGGGTGGATGGTGATAAGGAGAACCACTGTGGTCTGCTGATAGCCAGTACACCCAGAAAAAAAAAAAGAAAGAAAGAAAAAGAAAGGAAAGGAGCCCGAGATTCAGTGAGAGACGTCCCTAGGAAATAAGACATAAAGGTATTAGAGTAGCTCATGTGAAGGTCTCCTTGGACATCCCCACACATCCACATTCATATTGGGTATATGCATATCACATTCACATAACACACACATGCAACACAAATACCACACACGATACAGCGCACATACACACACACACACACACACACACACACACAGAAGGTGAAGCTATAGGAGAAAATAGATTAAGTTTAAATTTATCAAGATGAAATGGAATTTAACAAAATCTTTTTATTCAATGCAGCTAGCCTAGGATTTTGGATGCATGTTTGGACTTTAGAGGCAATACTTTGCCTTTCCTTCTTCATTGCTACTTTGCCCTGGATAATTACATCTGAATTTCCTAAGCTATAAAACTGTTCACTGTTGCTAGAATAAATGCAAGTAAATGGTACCATCCATGTGTAAGGTTATCATCAAACCCAGCAAATGACTGGGGTCTGATAAATAGTTTTATATATATATATATATATATATATATATATATATATATATATATTCATTGCAGTATAAATTTAATGAAATATTACTGGTTATATGTAGTATGTTGTATAATTTAGTAATGAATTAAGCAACTATCTTAGCCATTGCCAATGTTCAGTTACTACAATTAGGCTATAGAGTTAACAATTCTCTGATGGCTATCTTCTCTCTACCTTACTAAGCAGCAGTACCTTCAATGACAATGAAAAGGTCTTGGCAAGGAATATGGAAAAAAAAGAACTATTTTTTTGAGGACAAGAATATAAGTTAATAAAGCAATTATGGAGATCAATATGAAGCTTCATTATAAAAATAGTGACTATCAAATGATCCAGCTATCCCAATTCTGGGTATATAGATAAAAGGAAGCAAATAATTAAACCAAAGAATGACCTGTAAATCCACACTATGTTCAGTACTATACACAACAGCTGAGATTTGAAATCCTCCTTTATGAAAATCAGGTTGATTAATAAAGAAAAGTATGACAATTACACGATGAACTATTATTCAAACACAAGAATAAAATCACATGGTTTGCAGCAAAAATAGATAGTACTGTATTATGTAAAGAGAAATAAACAAACACAGAAAGTTGGGGAATACATGTCTTCCCTCATGAGAGAGACATGGAGGTACAATAGTTATGGCTAGAGGCTGGAAAGGGAATGGGTGGGGTGAAAGAAGGGAGACTTGATCCATGAATATTAGACTTACTCCATTAATATGGTCAAGTAATACACAGTAATTACAATCATAATTCATATGGAATTTTTGCCTAAATTCTACGAGCTGCTGCTTGGTTACTTTGCTACCAGGCTTAAAGCCATTTCACTACGTTTTAAGTAATAAACAGTCTATAAAGGAATCCATCTTCTCTGATTCTTCGTTGCACCCATATGACTGTGTATGCTCAGCCAGAGAAAGGAAAACTTCCATAAATTCAATCATAACTAAAATGTGACTGTACCTCAACTTAGCTACACTGTCTTTTAAAAAAAGATTTATTTATTTATTTATTTATTTATTTATTTATTTATTTGAGACAGAGAGAAAGAGTGAGAATGGGTGCACTAGGGCCTAAAGCCACTGCAAACAAACTCCAGACGCATGTGCCACCATGTGCATCTGGCTTACGTGGGTCCTGGAGAATCAAACTGGAGCCCTTAGGCTTCACAGGCATGTGCCTTAACCGCTAAGCCATCTGTCTAGCCCCTTAGCTATGACTTTCTAGTGCCTTCCTCAACTAAAAAAGTTTAGTGAAATAGAAAATCTGACAATTTCATTACAAGGATTAGGATAAGCAACATGGATGGGTGGACAAATGAGTTGATACTGAATCTTTATGGGAATTTAGAAAAGGTAAAATCCCTTTTACAACCCATGGCATTTGAGAGTAAAGAGGACTGAAATTTTTACAAAAAGCAAAAGGTTAAAGGAGTTACAGTCATAGGGAAATCACTGTAGTAGTGTGGGACAGTATGGCAGACGTGCTATGTGGAAATTGTGGCCACTGTTTTGTGATATGGCAACACCCATAACAGGAACCATGAAATTGCTATCACTTCTTTCATTAAGTTAACATATTCCTAAAAGAAGGGTATATCATCACTGATGTTCGTGCATAAAAATATTATAGGCATTTGTATAGATAAATGTTGATTTTTAATTTTCATTGTTTTAATCTCCTCTCTACTCCATCATTTTCTGACACATTTCTATAGGTCTGGACAAGTCAGCATTTCTGAGAGATGGCCACTGGAAAGATCAGACCACAAGGTACATGGGCAGTAGTCTGTAGTCTTTTGGAAGTATGGATATAAGTGGCCAGAGACTGGGATCAAAATATGAATCTTACAAGAACAGAAAGAAAGAAAAGAAGCTAAGTTATTTAGAAGGATCAAATTACCTACATACAAAGAATGGTATAAAGTAGTTGGATTGATAAAGAATGCTAATTGTCTGAAATCTGCAGAGAAAAATCTCACAAGCATTATAATAATAGGCATCTAATAGCACATATATCTTCAATGGATGACCTGACACGTTCTGGAAAAATAACATCATTTAGTACATTAAATACCTATAGGTTAGTTTAGTTTACCATCACTCTCATTTGAAATTTAATTCAGAACAAGTTAAGTAACTTAAAGAATTATTACATCAATTTCTAAAATTATTTTAAATAAGACAATGAAAAATTCATTTAGCCATTTGCCACATATGCCTTGAACATTTACTTCTGTCTCCCCCATTAAAATCTTGACAATAGAGTCACACAGAAAGCAGATATATCTCCATTTTCACAGAACTTATGTTATAGAAAGTAAATATTTTGCTATTATATTTCAATCTAAAGAGCTATTCTGCTTGCAAATAAGTAAAAATATTTAATAAAAAAGAGAAAAAGTATAACCTTGTCTGTATCTTTGTATATATGTGTATTTTATCTATTTGTTCAGCTTTAAACAGACACCTATTTCTTCAAATAAATTGAACATATTAAGATATTTTATTCTTTTTGTCATAAAACCCTGGGCAAATTTGATAGCAAGCAAAAATTAAGAGAGTAGGCTATTTTCCAAGTGAAGAACTTTCCTTATAGAAGTTCAGGAATTGTGCTTTTCCATCCTCACTTCACGATTCTGCTCAGTTTCTGAATCAAAGTTACATCAGTAGCACTTTATTAATGTATTAGCATTCTAGTAGAGATAGTCAGATTGCTATCCAGTGTAAAGTTAACTGACAATATAAACTGGCAGTCAGTAAATGGCATGTGTTTCTGTGGCTGTCTGCTCAAGACATGTGATAGGAAAATATTGCAACAATAGCAGAATAAAGCCTGTGCAAGCTCTCAAGGGACAGACCCCAGAGCTGCCATCATCTAGGTTGTGCCAGAAAGTAGCAGTCACACAGGAAGACACTAAGCCATGAAATGATTCCAACTTCCTAAAAAAAGAAAAAAAAAAAAAAAAAAAACACTGTTACAGCAAAGCATAGCAAGTGGGATGGGAAATTTATAAAATATACTTAATTTTAAGAAAAATGAATGCCTATAATTCTTTTCCCTAGTGTATTTTGAATACTTAGAAATAAAAAAATATTTATAAATAAAAAAATAAATTGAAGATTAATTACATAATATTTAATCTTTAAATCATTAAGTAATATCTTGTGTTTTTAAAAGAATTTGTTTGTATTTCAGCAGACCCTATATTTTATAGGGAATAAAATAGATTAAATTAAAATATCAAACACAATGATCAAATATACAAATGTCCAATATAGTTTAACATCAGCTGTGCAGGTTGGAATTATCACAATGCTTTAACTGAGTGTAAGCTGGAGTTAACTCCATAGCTGTGATGCTATCATTCTAAGTTATGACTATGTACCCGTTCCCACCTGTCATTTCTCTGACTGTGAGGTTTCAATAGATAAATGAATGCATATGTAAAATTATACATATATATTCACTCATACATACACGTATACATGTATATATGCCATTCATATGCAATATAAGGAAATATGTACACACCTACACTGAAGCATTCTTTAAAAGAACAGACCATTAATGGAAACCTTGAAATTATATTAAAATGAAACTTGTGTAATTAAATAGATTTAAGTTCTGTCTCCAGATTCCATTTTCTATATCCTGTCAGCTTCTGCCCTTCTAGATCTGTCAGACTCCTAGGATAGATGACAGCATAGCTTGGAAGTTGGAAAATGTTGCTATTGTCATCTAAAGTTGTGGCCCCTGAGCTCTGTCCAGAGTAACTGGATAATTCTCAGTAGAATTTGCACCGAGGTGTGATGTTGGTGAATTACAGAGACCTGTCTCCTAGGTGAGACAGGAGGGGAAAAGTAAATAAACCAGAAAAATCACCACATCAAAGACCACAGCTAAAACCATAGAGTAATTGGGGAAAAGAGCATTGCCTCTTCCCCATGGCTATCCCCACAATGCACAACCCACATTCCCCATGGAGGAGAGTCCTTTCAGAGTGGGGAGGACAGGAAGGAGGCTAAGGATGGTCCAACATGACTGTATGCACACAATTTACATAACTAATAAAATATTTAAAAAGGTCACTATATAAAAAAAAGAATGCTGCTTTCTTGGTGAACCTGGTACCAACACAAGGGTGAAGGAGACAGACACAGAGAACACTCAACTCCTATCAAACCAGATATCCAGAGACACAGAGGCTTCCAAGAGCCCATCACTGAAGTAGACCTAAAATGAACCCAACATGGCTCAAGGAAAATCATGGAAGAGGGGGCAGAAAGATTGTTAGAACCACAAGTTGGGACATTATGCACACAGACATTGCCTCTTCCCCATAACTGATGGCTACCCCCGCTATGAACAATCCACAATCCACATGGGGATAACTGGCATCCCAATGAGGAGGGTCCCTTCGGAGGGGGGAGGACAGGGAGGAGGCTAAGGTGTAAATATGTGCTGTTTACACACGGAGTATGTACATAAGTACCTAATAATTTTAAAAAGACTCCATTAAACTTCAGTGGGAAGTACACTATTAGCTTTCCCTAGGCCACAGCTGGTCTCATTTCTGGGTGAGAAGAGTACATGGAATGTGAAAAGATGATATCCAGCAATGTTTCATCACTACATGTAAGCTTTTCAGAAAAACACAGAAAAAATAAAATCATTCCAAGAATTCTGAATATAATTTGTACTGGATAATGCATATCCTACATGTTCATACAGAAGAAAACCCTATAGATATAAGGGAACTGGCAGAGATTTTAAACCTGTTTTCCAACCTTATTCACCATCAAAATTCTGATGTTGCATGGAACCCCAAGAAAGGTAAGAGATTTTAACTATTGTTTTTACCATAATAAATCTTAGGAAATTCACACTGAATGGAGCCCCTACAAAAGTTCCAAATACCACTAAGTTACTGGTACATGAGGGGAATCATACTGGAGAGAAAGCCTGCAAACATAAATAATATGGCCAAAATTACAAGTTGCTAAACCTTTAGTTAACAAAACAAAACCATACTGGAAGAAGCATGATAGATACACAGAATGCATTAATCATTTCTGCAGCCTTTAATCATTATTCAACCCTTAACAATGCCAAATTAAACATTATGAAAATACCATATCCAATCAGTGAATGGGGAAAAAATTAAGCAGGTGATTAACCATTAATATCTCAGAATTTATACAAGAGAGAAACTACTAATGCAAAGTATGGAGGGAAACTTTAAATGTTCTTTATATCATCATCAGAGAATTCATACTGAAGAAAGCCCACAAATGCAAAGTGTGTGGAAAAGGCTTTTAATCTTAGCTCAGTTCTTAGTCTGCAGGTGGCAAACATACTAGATAAACAGACTCTAAAGGTAATGAATTGGCAAAATTATTAAAAGTTAAATAAATCCTACTTGCTACCAACAAGTTCATGTACAGTACACAGAAAATTAAAAAAAAAAATGTGTTCAAAGCTTTACCTGGACACCAAAGAATTCTTTCTTTAGGTAAACTACAGATGTGAAGGTATTATATACCTTTTGACGTTCTTAGCATCTTATAGAAAATCAGGTAATTCATAGTGGAAAGAAGCTAAAAAATGTAAAAATGGCCAGATCTTTATTAAAATCTTAGTCCGTATTCAACATAAGTGAATTTTAATTTGGTAGAACATTATATTTATGTACTTATTCTTGGAAGACATTTATGAAATATGTATGCTGGAGAAGGGTGAGGTACTCATACTGGAAATATTATACACATATAAAGAGCTTATAAACTTCTGGTTGTCTGTTAACCTTAATGTTCATAAGGAAATTATAACAGAGAAATCACACAAGTATATAAAAAATGGGAAACAACCTTGAACAATAGCTTATAATTTAGTGATGATCATTAATTGATATGATGCATAGATAACATTATATATCAGAATGGTATGGATAACTCAACTGAGAAATGCTGTATATTTGTTATAATTCAAATTTACTATATACCCTCTCTGTTACAAATTGAAGCATGCCTCTCAAAAAGGAAATAGTTTGAGCAATGATTTGCTAAAAAAATGGAGGAATAATTTTTCTGTACACACATTTTTTACATTTATATTTTGAAGCATGTGATACCATTACTCATGGAGACATTTAATAACATTAATGAGACAGAAAATGAGCATTACATCTTTCTTTGTGCACAGCCTATAATCTACTTTTGCATCCACTTTCTTTGTGCACAACCTATAATCTACACTTTTAGTATTCATTTTTTACATCACCGTAAACATTGCAGAAATTGGAGACCCGGTATTGAGGTAAAAATGTATTTTTATAGGAAATGTACAATTATTTCTAGCTACAAGAAGTCATAGGGATTTTTCAAATTTAAATTTTCCTAAAATACTCACAATGTGGCAAAAAAAAAAAAATCAGATTAGAATGCTGACATGACAGGTTTACATATGGTCCACCCTTCCTGGTCTTTCCTAGCAGAACAAATAAATAACAAATAACAAATAAAGATCCCCTTTCTCTCTGGGTCTATATAAAAGGAACTATTTTAAAGATGTGAATACCTAGTCAAGAAGAGAGGCATTTGTATCAAGCCAGGTAAATTATTATCTTAATTAGTGGTAAAAGTGACAAATAGCCTGAAGCTTAATGAAGTTTTCATTGTAAACTTTCAAGCAGGAGGACTATTCTGTGAAAGTGCCTTGCACTGATCTCAGTGTGAACTGAAGGCACAACAAGGCAAATGGTGAGCTCCCTAGTTCATTCATCCATCCGTGTTTGGAGACAGAACTGAACTTCTTCCTTGAAATCCAGTAATCTTCTATGGTGGGAGCTGTGATTTGTGATGGGCAAACATTATTACCACAGAAAAGATGTCACTGAGGGTACTACCAATCCAACTAGGGGGAGTGAATCCTAACCAGCTCAGCTATCTTAGGCGTATCATTTTACCCTTCTGATCTGAGATTCATGTTGGGTTGTTTTATTTTACTGCCAAATTAAACAGGCCTGATCAATATGAATTATTTTCACTGGGGGTTGGAATGCCCTTCCAGCAGTGATCCATCAATTTTACACATGAACTCAGAACTTAATAATAACTTATCCCAGGGACAAATTGGTAAGAGAACGTGGAGCCAAGATCTGCTCCTGTGGGAGAGACACTCCACACTTCATCAGCAAGAGCAGAATCCTTAAGTTGAAGCTTATCATTTGCATAGACTTGTACATGATTGTCTTAGACATTATCCTATTTTATTTTAATATAAGAATGTCAATTGGGCTGGAGAGATGGCTTCGTGGTAAGGCACATGCCTGTGAAGCCTAAGGACCCAGGTTCGATTCTCCAGGTCCCACGTAAGTCAGATGCATATGGTGGCACATGCATCTGGAGTGGCTAGAGGCCCTCACGTGCCCATTCTCACTCTCTCTCTTTCTCTCTCTCCCCTCTATGTCTCTAATAAATAAATAAACAAAAATAAAATATTTTTTTTTCTTTTTGGTTTTTCGAGGTAGGGTCTCACTCTAGCCCAGGCTGACCTGGAATTCACTATATCATCTCAGGGTGGCCTCAAACTAGTAGTGATCCTCCTACCTCTGCCTCCTGAGTGCTGGGATTAAGGGCATGCACCACCACATCCGGCCCAAAATAAAATCTTTTTTAAAATAGAATCTCAATATATTGGTTGCATATCACATTAATGATTTAGCATGTTTAACTCAATAAAATCATCATCATTTGCTCATAGTGGTTAGTTCTCAGAATAGCTATGCAGCCCCCATATATACCCATTGTAAGTTGCTTGTCTAAAATATTTTTTACCATTTGTTGGGAAATTGTTTAATTATGTACAAACTGACTCTTAGATGAAACTCCCAAAAGTAAAGCTATAATTTCACAAAAATTTAGTACAACAGTTATTCTAAACTTTTACAAAGATTGTAGGTGAAATATGTAACCCTGCCTCTGCCCCAATTCATTAAACATATTTTTTTTATTTTCAGTTGAGAAATTTGTAATATTTTAAAAATATTTGCTATGGTTTCGTATAAGCATAAAATAAGTGAGATAGCCTCTGGTGTATAGAAGGATCATTTTATAAAACAGTAAATTGAGGAGCCCATTGAACATATGATACTTATGGGTATAAGATAATTCAGATTTTCCCCAGAACAAAGAATCAAATCAACTAACAATGAAGCCCAAGTTTATTTGACATTTCATATTATAAATGGAAAGAAAGGGAGAGAAAGAGAAAGAGAGGCAGAAACTAGTAGAATTGCAACAGGGAAATCAAAAGCTGCAGTGTCTTGTGAAACTTTGCCACTGCCCAAGTTAACTCTTGGATGCTGGTTTCTATACAGAAACAGCTTGAAAGGATTTGCACAAAGTAACTCTGTAGAGTGTCTTTTCTGCTATGCTGTGGCACAAAAATCCAAGAACAGTCTGGAAAATCAATGTGGAATGTTGGCATGCTGCACTAGTGAATGTACTCCTTTAATGCCTACTTTATTCTGTGCCTGTCAGCTGGACATACCTAATGTAATTAACCTACCCTGAACATTCACGGAGATGTTCCTTGTAGAACTGACATCAAAGAAATAAACATGATGTGGTAAAAAAAAAAAAAAAATGTTCAGGTCGCTAGTAAGAAGCAGCATCAAATCCATCTGATAAAAATTTCAATCAGTCTGATGAAAGATTGAGACCCAAGCTGATTGATACTGTCTTTTCATCATCTCTGCACTGCCCTCACCTGAGTTCAGTTATTTCCTCACTGGAATGCTTAGTTACTTATAAAACTCCTTTACAGTTTGGATATTGATTCTTTTCTAGTTGAACATAATTTCAATTTCTGTATTAAAAAGTGTTTAATGGGCTGGAGAGATGGCTTAGTGGTTAAGGCGCCTGCCTGCTAAGCCTAAGAACCCAGTTCCAATCTCCAGGTCCCACGTTTAGCCAGATGCAAAAATGACACAAGGGCACAATGCCACACTGGACCACAAGGGGGCGCACATCTGGATTTCGTTCACAGCAGCTGAGAGACTGCTGGCGCTCCCATTCTCTGTCTCCTTCTCCCTCTCTGTCCTCTCTATGTCTCTCTCCAAAAATAAATAAAATAAAAATTTTTAAAAAGTGTTTAATGACAGCCACCACATAACAATGTTTTCAAATGTATGACTCAGAGGAACAACCTACTCATATTTGAAGAGTCAACCAAAGCAGTAAAAGACATTGAAGACAGTCACTCTGCATGCATGCTTCCGGTGATGAGCTTCCAGGAGAGTCTAGCATCAGTTTCTGTCAACACAACACACTCTCTGATATTACACTTCACTTGTAGTGATGGGAAATCAAGGATTTCTAAATGCCTGTGCTTCTTCCAGCAAAACAAGCTCTTGTTCTAACTTCAATTAAGATTGTGAAAGACAATAAATCCATTTGAAATGGAGCATCAGACATTCGGACCATATCCCCACCAGACTTTGTGAAGGAAAGAGTGAAGCTTCTTTAAGTCGTATATAAGCCTAGTAGGAATAAACAATGAATATCTAATTACACCAGGAGAGTGAACAATCATCTGTTCTGTGATTCTTACATGTGCGTAGAATCAGAAATTTATTATTCAGTTCTTATTGCATTCTTTTACATATAGTGTGTAAAGTATGTTATCTTACTTTTTAATATTTAAACTGAAATATGTTCTTTTTCATTGTATCTGCCTTATACAATTAGCATATTAATGCAGGGAATTTGGAGACCAAGAGAACACTGCTGCTCGTGTGGCACACACCAAAAACTGAATGTCCTTAAGGGTTATGTATAATACAATGCATGTCCTATTTTAAAATTTTATATGAGACTTAAAAAATAGAAATGGATTACACGCTTGTGGACTTCTCCATTCCATGGCTCACAGTGTATTTCCAGACACCTCAATATTAAGACAGGTGTCAAGATACCACATTAAAAAAAAAAAAAAAAAGCAGGATTGAAAAGAAGAACAAGTTCAGTGCAGGTGGAAATAAAAGCAAATATTTTTCTGCTTTGAATTACACAAAATGGAAGGTTTGTTAAGTTTTGGAAATTTGTGCTTACCAATGGGTATGCACATCATATTAAAAATCCATTATTAAGTGTTTATTTAAACATGTAAATATTTTAGGTTATAACTATAGTTATAGTGTCATATGATTTATACTGCATGTCTATTATAGAGTAATAAAAATCACCTTGCAAAATGCCATTCCATTTCAACAATTACTTTGACAATAGTTATGGACCTAACCTTATAACTAACCAGGGCCTCTTACAACCTTAATAGTGTTTTATATGATATTATATTTATTATATTATATTCTAAAAAGTAAATGGTCATATTATCTATGATTTATTGAAGAAAACTGTCTATTTTGGGAAAGAAAAAACTGCATTTTTATTCTATTAAAGAAACAGTTAGATACTTACATTGTATATGACAAATTAGTAATTATGAGGATTGGCTAAGAGATGATGATAAAGATACAAGAAAGAAAAAGAGACAAAATAAAAGTAAAAAGTTCTTCCTACCCAGGTGTTCAGTTCTCACCCAAGGGGAATCATTGAGCTGATTACAGTCCCTAGAACTCCCTTTTGTTTGCAAGATACAATCAGAGAGGGGGAAAGTGAGACACAGAAATCCTGTATTCCACGTCTTGAGAACACGAAGATAATATGCTATGGTCAACATATACTTAAGTACCATTAAAATGAACACATTTTATTAATTCTCAGGGAACATAGGAGATAATGAAAGATTAATTTTACTTCATGATGAAATCTCGTAGATATTTATAAACATTAAAATTATTCTGCAAGATAAACCTGAAAAAACCATTTGTAACTCAGTCATAAAATTGAAATACATTTTTCTCCACTATGAAAAAATTAACTGGATGTCAAGCAGTATTAGAAGCTAAAGAATTCCTAAATCTCTAGTGCACACAGGGGCACTTAATGGGCTCCGAATGTATCTGTGTACCAATAATGGAAGTGTTTTCTTCAAGGCTATGACTTGCCTTTTTAATTCTCCTAATAGTGGTTTTCAAGAGACAATAGCTTTAGATGATGTAGAATTTATCAATTTAATATTTTATGGATCATAAGGAAACAATATCCATTTCTACTCTATCTATGATTTGAGTAGGCTAAAATTTAGAGGCATTTTAAGATGTTTGTTCTAGAAGTTCTGTTTGTTTTAAAATTTAAACATAGATCCTGGGATTGAGATATGGCTCAGCAGTTAAAGATTCTTGCTGGCGACCAGGATTTGATTCCGCAATACCCACATAAAGCCAGATGCAAAAAGTAGCACATGCATCTGAAGTCTGCAGTAGCAAGAGGCCTTGGTACGTCTATATTCTCTCTCTCTTATTTCCTTGAAAATAAATAAAAATATTTTGAAAAATAAAATAACATTTAAACTTAGATCATCAATATCTTTTGGGCTAACTTTTATATGGTATAGGGCAAGGATCAAAGTTCCTATTTTACATTTAAATATTTAATCATTATACAACACTTTGAAACCACTACCCAACTTGCATTAAATTAAATTTGCACATTTGTTCACAAGGATATCAACATATATTAAATCTATGAGCTTATTCACCTTGTTCTATTCTTCTGTGCTGTGCTGTGCTGTCTTACCCTGTCCTGGCCTTTCCTGTCCTGTCCTGTCCTACCCTGTCCTGCCCTGCCCTGTTCTGTCCTGTACTGTTCTGTTCTATTCTACATGACGGATCTAGTTCCCCATGTCATATTTTCTTTATAAGTCAAGTCACATAGATCTAGTTTCGTAATATTGTTCTTTTCCAAATATATTTTGGCTATTATAATATCTCACCCAAAAGTAAATTCATGGAAAACAATTACTT
The DNA here is from genome assembly GCA_036365145.1 of Orientallactaga sibirica. Taxonomy (NCBI): domain Eukaryota; kingdom Metazoa; phylum Chordata; class Mammalia; order Rodentia; family Dipodidae; genus Orientallactaga; species Orientallactaga sibirica. Next base: position 14,631,858 of record JAEOAD010000032.1, read on the forward strand.
AATTTAAATAGTAATAATGGAGGTTGGGCCTTTGGGAGATAGGATGAAATCAGATCATGACGGTGGGGTTCCATATTGGCATTAGTGGCCTTAAAAGAGACTCAAACTAAGATCTCTGACTCCTCATATGTTGCCCAGTGTTCTCTAACAAAACAACACAGTATTCACTAGAAATCAAGAAAATGTCAGCACTGTGTTCCTGAATTTCCTTAGGCAAATAAATGTCTGTTTTTATAGCAATAGAAAATGGATTAACATACTAATGATGTAAATTATTTATCCTGTTATATGAACCTTAAAATCAATTTGATAATTTCTGTCCAAAATGGGTTTCTCATTGTATGCAATGGGTATGTCGAAACATGGAGAAGTGGCATGGACTGTGATAAGGATTGGCCACAGGAATATTAAGTAATCACTTATTTAGGAGTGTTACATGCATAAAATAGAATGTCTTCACTTTACATAACCTTGAAGTTTCTGTCTCCTAAGAAATATTAACTTTCAGAATCAAAATTTTTCAATATGTTATTTGTAATAATTTGTTACTTAACTATTGCATTTAATTATTTGCTATAATCTTAAAAAATAATAATCAAAAGTAGATATAGGAATAGACCATTTGTAATAGAGAAGATGTATAGATGGATGGATGGAAGGAGAGAGGTAAAGATGAAATTTAAAGGAAAAGAACAAAAAAGGAAGAAGGGAGAAGCAAGTGGATAGTGAGAAGCAAAACAAATCCAATTTCTATCTAGTAGTATACATTTAAAACAAATCACAAGCCGGGCGTGGTGGCGCATGCCTTTAATCCCAGCACTCGGGAGGTAGAAGTAGGAGGATCGCCATGAGTTTGAGGCCACCCTGAGACTACATGGTGAATTCCAGGTCAGCCTGGGCCAGAGTAAAACCCTACCTTGAAAAAGCAAACAAACAAAAAAAATCACAAATCAACGCTTAAACCTTGATTTGGAGAGAAGATAAGGACAGAACAGTTTTCAAATTAAATACTAAGATTTTGAGAGGCTTCAGATTGGGGCACTGATTATAAAACTTTTAGAAAAATTATCAAAATAGATATTCCAAAACATAAACAGAAAAATAAACTTGTCTAAGCAAACAAAATAATTTTTAAGAGTCTATTCATTTAAGAAACAGAAATAAAATTGTGTTGGTTAACAAAACATGTTAAATAAAAGTCCTATTCATTTTTATGAAGTACTCTCATCTCTGCATTTTTTTTTGTTGGTTTTTCGAGGTAGGGTCTCACTCTGGCCCAGGCTGACCTGGAATTAACTATGGAGTCTCAGGGTGGCCTTGAACTCGGGGCGATCCTCCTACCTCTGCCTCCCAAGTGCTGGGATTAAAGGCGTGCGCCACCACGCCCGGCCTCATCTCTGCATTTTACACCTCCCCAGATAGCATCATATCAAACTTACATAAGTTTTGTGTGAAGTCTAATAGGATGTTTTGTTGGTTTTATTGGATTTACTTACTTTTAGCTTGTATCTAGAGAATTCTTTACTTATCACTTAGGAATATCAAATCATCCCCACAGTTATTAACTATCATCTATGCTACCATCATAGTACTATAAGAATAGAAGAGAGTGGACCTGCAAATTCTTTTCTGCAAGTGTCAGGTATGAAGAGATTGCCTTTATTACTCACCTATGGAGAATGCAAAATATTTAAACTGTAGTTCTGAACAGACTAACAACTTTGAGAATTGTGAAGTATAAAGATAGATAGCTGCAAATGGGAATATTTACTGTGTTGGAAAATTCAAATATATCTTTCAAAATGAAAAAATAATGATTTTCTTTCACTGTAGTAAATAAAATAAATAAGGTGTTCAGTTATAATGGAACCCATTATTTATATGCTTATTTACAAAAATGACCATATAACTTAAATCTTTCCACTCACCTTCAAAAGGTGTGCACATAAAGAACACATCAGCTACCATCACCCATAGCAAGTTTACAGGGTAACCAGAAGACAGGGATGATAAGCTTCAGTACATGTATCCCCAAAGCAATCTACACACACAATTAGCTACATTTCCCCATACCAGAGACTTGAAGCACCTGTACAAGTAGCAGAAAGTATGATAGACACATCATAGTTATTAAAGTCTGGAAGTACACCCCAGGTTTGTACCTATAAGATTAATCCCCAGGCATCAGAGGCAGATGCTAAAAGAGATTGCTCCTCATGCCTCAGAGGCAGAAGCTAAAAGTGCATTTGAGTTCCTAGGCTTCAGAAATGCTCATAAAGAAGCTGAAAGGAAAGACCTGAGGGAGAATCTAGGCTCAAATTGACAATTTGGGAACGAGACAATTTGGAGAGTGATGAGTTCTGTTTGGGGCATGAAAGGATTGCACTTACAAACCTATGAAAGAACAGAAGAATACTGTGAGCACCATTGTGGGAAGGAGCTATACTTACTTCTATGAGCATAGTAATTACTAGAAAGAAAATGAAGAATCCCAAACAAGCTTGCCATCTAACCCCTCTCCCATATGATTTCTCATTTTGGTAAATTTAGAACCACAAATAATATTTGATCTGATATGCAGGCAGTGAAGTTATGGCATTGTCTAAAACTAGTGTGCAAGAGAAGACATGTTAAATAGAAACGTTCACTTTGTTCATCTCTAACCAAATATATTTATGAAAAAAATCTGAATTATTCAATTTTTCTTTGTATATGAAACACACACACACATACACACCAATGAACCTTAAATTCTGTTCTGCTATGTCACCTTGGTATATATAGTGCCAAGCTGACTTTTACAGATCAATTCTACAGAGATAAATTTTAACACAGTATGCTTGTAATTAATCTATATTGTAGAAACTGACTCTCCCATGTCTTCAAGGCAATGACCTTCATTCCATCAAAGTTTATGGAAAAGTGGGGGGAAAATGACTTGGAACATAAAGACCAAATATTAAATTAAATTAAATTCAGCAGAAAACTTTGCACTAAAGCGAAGGTGATGTTGATAAGAATAAATATGCAGTATGAAAAATGGATAAATTAACACAAGGAGAAAGAATGGAGATAAGCAAAATAATAGTGGCTCCTGTTTGCCACCAAACCATTCATAGCTAAACTGTGAGAATGAGGAAACAAAGTTCTTATATGAAAACGTTGCTTTGAGGACAATAACTAGAATATAATAAATGTTGTCAAGGAAAAACAAAGTATGAATAACTCCAAAATAAGAACAGCAATGAAACTCACAGTCAAGTAAATGACATGGATTTAATAGACTATAATCTATAGTTACATAGAATATTCAATTAAAGACAAGAGTTAAATTCAAATTGGAATATCATACTTATTTAAAGAAAATTACTTTTATTAGCTTACATAGGGAAAGTCAACTCTGGATTCTATAAAAGTTACATTATATTGATACTCAGAATGTATAAAATAACTGAATTATCAAATCTGTGCATGTCAGGTATAAACAAAAAATAAATTGGGATGTTGTTATAGATATATGACATGTTAGAATATTCATCAAAGAATAAAAATGAAAGAAAATAGGAAATCAAATCACAGAGCAATCAACACTGTTCAAAAAGTAAAAAAGCTATACTAGATTAAAGCAAACCTTCCAGAATTTCACTAGTTATGAGCACTTTCATCCACCCTTCTTAATGTAAAATATCATGAGGAATGTAAGTGATACAAAAGAAATAAACAACTTACTCATGTAAATTGTGAAGCAAGACAAGAATTAATGTGTTTCAACAGACAAACAAGTAATAAGTAAATATGCTGTTTTTTGGAAAATAATATAATTAAATTTTAATAGTTCCTAGAGCAAGGAGGAAGTGAAGACCCTACATAAACTGGTCATTTTTCTAAGAAAAAATAATTCTCCAAAAGGATAGTCGGAGTCAAAATTCTGATCTTCAGGAAGTATCGGCTTTTCTGAAGTCTGTACTGCCTTTGTATCCATAAAGTCACATTGGTCGTGGTTCCCACAAAGAAATTTTGCCACACCATAAGAAATCAAGTATACCCTATGTTCTATTAACCATGAGCGGTGGTGGAATGGCAAGGATCCCTGCATTAGGCTTTTTAGTGGATCAAACATGATATACCAATGTCCTACTCCTGAAACAAAAATGTGACCTTATCCAAATATAGGGTTGTCAATAACTGTGGTAGTTTGAATAGATGGCCCCCAATATATTCAGTGTTTTATTATCTTGTAGTTTGTATCTGCAGCCACCTGGCTGGAGGCAATGTCACTAGGCAAATCTTAAGGTGTGGTAGTGGGTATGAGATTCCACTGTAAAGATATGCAAAGTGTGTTTAGCTGGAGTTCCTGAGGTATTCTATGCAGTGTGGCTTTTGGCTTTGCTCTCTGTGTTTGGACCTGTGAAGGCAGGCCAGCTTCTTCTGGCATTATGGAACTTCCCTTGGATCTTTAAGCTTCAATAAACCCCTTCCTCCATAACTGTGCCTGGTCTGGAAGTTCATCTCAGCGAACCTGAAGCTGTTACAATAACATAATTGCATTTAGAATTGTGAAATGAAGAGAATGCGATGGGTTAGTGAGGCTTAGAGAAATTCTCCAGGTACACAGACCAGAAGGTCATGTGAGGATGTCCATCAGGGTGAGGCTACACTACAAGGCAAGGATTATAGACAGAGGCTCAGGATTGGAAAATGCAAGGGAGCATGTGCATCTAAATTAACTGGAGCAAATGGGGCTCTGCAGACACTGCACTCTGAGTTCCATCCCAGCCTGCAGGCCTGTGAATAAACACCTTACCAATGATTCACTACACCAGATGTGTGAGCATGTGTACAACATCCACAAGACACAAACACTGTACCTAACCATAGTAAGAATGCTAAGACAGAAACAAAAAGTAATTCCAGGAAACCATCAATATCACAATCTCAAATCATGTGTTAAAAACAACAATCATTCTACAGGTTAAATTTTTTGATTGATATTTATTCTAGAGTTGAATGACTAATTCATTAGAAAATCCACTAACATATTTTAGATTCTAAATAAGAAATTTGGATGCAACCCTTTTATAGTGGAAAAAAAAAAAAGAAAAGAAAAAGAAAGTGTAGTGGAATGTCCTGGCATAATTTGATTCTCATTTGATAGGATTTTAAACATTAAAGATATTTTCTGTCATGTTTTATAAGTTTCAAAATGTTGAATAATAAACTGGTTAGTATATTTTTGACAAGAAAAATATTTACAACTCTGGCAAATTATATTTGGGAAAATATTTATCTATGACAGAAAAGAGAAAAATTAAGATGATAAAACCATTGAATATTTTGTTTTTGTACTATGGGAATATATGCATAGTATTTAATGGAGAAAGAAGAGATGAGGGCAGAATGATTTTAAGATTAAATATGAATAAATCTGTCAAATGAAAGCAAGCTATTAGAATCCAAATCATATCTACTGTGGAATCTAAGTTTTAAAAATATATAGAACTGGTGAAGATAGAAATGTCAGCATTGTGGCTTTTTTTCTCTTCATTTCTGTAATTTTTGTGGCACGAGGCAGAGTAGTCTAATTTTCACCAGTTTTTACCAAGATTTATACTAATACTTTAATTTCTAATTTGATCTCAATCCAATAACTATATTTATAATCACATGTTAAGCTTACTGATAGGCCCAAGGTAATGATTTTAATTATACAATGGTATTAAATTGAAAAATATTAAGAATTATTTTAAACAAAGGGCAACATCAGAAACATTACCAATTTTTCATTATAAAACCACACATTTTATATCCAACATTTTTTTAAAGAAGAATATCTTTAAATCTTTTTTATTTGTTTATTAGACACAGAGAAAGCAGGGAGAGAGAGAAAGAGAGAGTGAGAATGGGTGCACCAGGACCTCTAGCCACTGCAAACTAACTCCAGACACATGCAACACCATGTGCATCTGGCTTACGTGGGACCTGGAGAATAGAACTGGGATCCTTAGGCTTACAAGCATGTGCCTTAACTGCTAAGCTATCTCTCTAGCCCTATATCCAACATTTTGATTGCTTCTTATTCTATAAATTTACCTGATTTGAATGGTATCATGATGTTTATCAGCTTTGTGCAGTGTTATTTGCATCAAAACACATGTTAATTTTCAGATACTCTGATAATAAAAGCAGTAAGAGCTTAACAAATAAATCAGAGGGGACATGACATAAAACATAGATGAAATGTAGACTGGCCATACTTATTACATTATGACTAAAAATCTGTCTTGTTTTGAATATTATGTAAACATATGGTGGTTAGGTATATATATGCAAAATATAGCACTGCAATTTAGGACAATACAACACTAAGCTTAAATAGAAACCTAGAGATAATATGATAGAAAATTTTTAATAAAACATTGTGCTTGTCATAGAATAGTAAAATTGTGAGTATCCACATTAATTTTAATGACCTCAGAATCCTCTGAATATGTTCAATACACACTTCAGTTGCTTACTTAATAGTAACATTTGTCATGTTTTTATTTTAAGAAAAGGTGAACACAACAACCCTTGGTTCAATATTTTTTTCCCTTCTGGAGCCATGTCCTAGATGGAGTTTTTACTTCCTTCCTACTTTCTTTCTTTTTTGAACCTGCAATATATTAATAAGAACCTGATGTTCTTGGGAGATAAGGAGGTCTGAGTATATGGTTCTAAAGATCATGGGAAATTTAAACAAAAATGTTATACATGGGCAAGACCTGACATGCAACAGCCTTGCCCACTCCTTTATCTTCTCCTTATATGGAATTATCAGTACATTCGAAGGCACTAAAGAGATATATCACGATGTCCCCTAATGTCAATAAGCATAATTCAGATAGTGATATTAATATTGTCTGAAAACAAAATGGTGTGATAGTAGGACCTGAAGAAGTTTATTTCTCCACAGTACCAAACCCTGAAGTTAGTTGTGGTGATCAGTCCACTAAGTTCAATGCAATCATGAAATAGGATATTTTCCTAGGTTTAATGACACATGGGAAAGGCTATCATATTTGTGAATAACAGAAGGAATGAAAAAATGTCAGTGAAGAGATATGCTGTCACTATGAATAACAGATTACATGCAGTCTAGGGAGACATTTTAAGATAAAAATTATAGCAAAGTTAGAAAAAGCCTTCAGGCGCCTGCTAAGAGTGACAACCCAGCAGCCTTTACCAGGGATCTAATTCTGGAACGCTGTGTAGTTATGTCCATGAAGTCTTTTCCCAAGGAGTGAAGGCCAGAACAATGTGACACGGAATATAAGTATTCAAAGACCTCAACTTTCAGCATCTGTTTTCCTCAAATTGTTCAACTGCTCAGATTCACTGGAATTTTCAACAATTCATTACTAAATAGACATAAGTCTTGATATGATTAGCCAGTACTTTCCTCATTTCTGGTTTTCTTTTCAAACTCAGGTGTTTTCTGGTCACTTCCTAAGCTGTGTCTTTTACTGACAGATCAATTTTGTCTTCCCAGAGTTCATGTCAATATTATTGACACTAAAGAGAGACTGATTTCCACTCACCAGCCAGACAGTCTCAGCTACCCCAATTCCACTGGTACACTATTGTTCAAGTTCACTCTTGTCATTAAAATCAGCAAAAAGTATGTTAGAGAAATAAGTAGTTAAAAGGATAGGTTTGATAGAATTCAGCTGTGAAGCCATCCAGACTTCTCTCTCCATTGGAGAATCTGTTCTTCTTTTCAGAAGGTAGAGACCTGAGGAGATAAACTACCCTTCGCACTTCTGCCAAGCTGCAGCTGAAAACACAGAGGAATTGGGGAGACGGAGCAAGAGTGCTGCTTCCATGCTGAACCTGATAATCAATAACAGGGTGAAGGAGACAGACCCTGAGGACACTCAACACTTACCAAAGCAGAGATCCAGAGACTCCTAAGGACTCATCAGTGAAGCAGACTTAAAACTCACCCACCAGGGTTCAGGGAATTTTGTGGAAAAGGGGGTAGAAAGATTGTAAGAGTCACAGGTTGAGACATCATGCTCAGAGGCATTCCGTGCCCCCCAAAATAACTGATATTGCTGCTCCCACACACACAACCCCATAGGGAATACCTGCAACCCCAGTGAGAAGTGTCCCCAGCGGAATAAGGGCAGGGTTGAGGGAAAAGAAGGTACCGACACATGATGTATCCATACAAAACCTGTGGTTAATAACATACCACAGAATTTGTCTCTAAAGATTACAGATACACAAGTAGTATGAGAGGGTGGTCAGTTCTTAGGAACCACCAACATCTCAGGTTAAAATAATGTTTTCCAAACTGGCCATGGTGGATCCAGCCTTTAATCTCAGCACTCTACAGGCTGAGGCAGGAGGATAGCCTTCAGGTTGAGGACAGCCTGAGACAAAGACTGTTACAGGTCAACCTGGGATAGAGTATGGCCTTGTCTTAAAACATCCAAAATGACAAAATTGTTATTCATTTTTACAGACCATAGTACTTCAATTACTGTACACAACCTTGTTTTGACAATGGTTAGAAATCCCTCTTTCTCTAAGAGAAAACAGCATTGGTGTCCACAAAATAATCTTTAAAATGTCATAAAATTGGATTTATTAACACACAGAGATTATGTGCAATCCTATAAATATCAGAGTTTAAATGTAGTTTAGTCAAAAATAATTGTGAAAAATAAATACATAAATATATAAATTTCTATCTGAGTTGGTATGTCCATATAAATATATGTAAATCCACCTATCTCTGTCTCTAATTTTGACCATAATTTACTCCAACACATTTTGGATTTTTCAAGAAAAACTGAAAGCAATGAAGACATACTATCAAGTCTGGCTCTGTTAGCAGCTTATCTTGTGAAAGTCCTCAGCAGTAATTGGTAATTAGTGTGTGAGGCTTTGCCTTCCTTGCTGAGCAAAACACCAAAACCAGATATGCATTTTACTGAATGAAACCACTAATTAGTCATGATAGTGGAATATAACCCTGGTATTGATAGACAGAAAGACAGACAGACAGACACAGAGAGAAAGAGAGAGAGAGAGAGAGAGGGCGGGGGATTTTCTTTTTTAATATTTTATTTATGTATTTATTTATTTGAGAGAGAGATAGGGAGAGAGAGAGGCAGATAGAATGGGCACCCCAGGGCCTCAAGCCACTGGAATTGAACTGCAGACACTTGCACCACTTTGTGCATCTGGCTTACATGGGTACTGGGGAATCAAACCTGGGTCCTTTTGCTTTGCCAGCAAGTGCCTTAACCACTAAGCAATATCTCCAGCCTGAAAATGTTTCTATTTAATACCATTCTGTGACCAAATTCAAAATTATACAAAAATATAATGTGATAGGGAAAAGACATAAGACATCATATCATGAACTTCTATTCCCAGAAGAAAATAGAAGGGAGAAGACACACTTGAATATCCTAAGAAAGCTAACACTTCCTAATTACTGAAGAAAAAACTGAGGCTAATAACTTTGGGCATCTAGTATTTTAAAATAAACTAGGCACTCATAATTAACTCATTGTGTTGCTGGTCTAAATAGTCTTTAAAATTCAACAGTGATTAAAAGTAATTTGTACTTATCTACATTAATATTGAATTAAATATGAACACCATAATGTGTCTTATTATATGTATACACACACACAAATTCTCTGTGAATGAAAATATCCACGAACAGCACTGATGATGATGGTGTGTATAAATGAGTAAAGACAACGTATTTTCCAGGAGCCAATGTTCACAGAATAGGAATAGATTCTCAAGGAAAAATTTTCACTCAATATCTTTTTGCAAGAGCTCAAAGCAGCCAGGGTAGCTAAGCCTTTCTTATAATGTAAATGTAGAAATGGCATTTACTTAGTAAGTTTTAATGTGTGTCAGAACCAAATCAGGAGAGAGTGGAAGACCGTGGCTAGGATACACTCAATTTCAGATGGTTCCTTTGATAGCCCTTGTGGATTTCTTTATGATTCTTACAGAAAGAAGAAAGATTCCCAGAACAGATTACACATGCAACACTAATGAAACTCAGGATATATATATATATATATATATATATATATATATATATATATATATATATATATGAAGATAGAGTAGAAGGGGACAAGTTGAGAATATTAAGAGGGTAATAGGAGATGAATATGACAAAAATACATGTATGAAATAAATGGAGATGTATGAAAATGAGATAATGATACTCATTATTGTGTAATATAGTCTAATAATTATTAAAATAGTTTCTTTTAGAGACTACTGTCTTCCAGAGAACAGTTTCAGAAGTTCCTGTCCTTATGACACTGTCACATCATAATGGTATGGTACGAAGACTCAGTCATAACCTAGGCTGGTGATGTAGCTCAGTCAGTACAGCGTTTGCTTAGCATACACAAAGCCCTGGGTCCGTCCCAGCACTGTTAAACTGCACCTGATTCACTTGCCTGCCATCCGAACACTGGAGAGGTGGAGGCAGGAGGATCGTGAGTTTAAGGTCATCATCACTTGCTCAACTATTTAACTAGTTCAACACCTACCTAGAATACACAAGACCCTCTATAAAACACAAAAGAACGTGAACCCAAGGCATTGGCCAAAAGGCAGGGGTCATTTTAAATTGAGTGACATTCCACAACGTTTATAGCCTAGGGTCATGCCTGTTTGTCACCTGGTCAACGTAGCCAAAAGTATAATCAATCAACTACAAATCTGCTTACTCAGTTCTGCAAACTTGTCACTCTGATTGATTTGATCAACAGTTAAGATTACACCCTATATAGGTACTTAACAAAATATGTCTTAACTCAGCATAAAGGCATGAAATCTCAGCAAACTTAAAGCTTAAAACTATTTTTGTACCACATCTCTATAAATTTATCATTCTCTACTGATAGGAATGAGAACATATTGACTCCATAGCTATTTAATTTATTTTATTTCATTTTTCAAGGAGTCTTTAGTAAACCATTCAAGCCTAACAGGAAAAGGGTCTGTATGAAAAATGTTGGTTAAGTGAACCCATCATATAAATACTCAAAAGTTGCCTAAATATGCTCATTACACTCTAAAGTTGAACAATTCTCACACATCAGTGGGAAGGTTAGTTTTATTCCATATTGATATGCTAAGGGTTTCTAAGAAAAACACATAAATTGTCATATGCCTGTTTTTCTTTTCCTCCAGTGATGCATTCTGCATATGTTCTGCCTGGCCAGGATTACATACAATTATTTATTAACTGAATAGCATGAAAGGCAGCAATGATTCTCAAGCTTGAAGATGCGTCAGAATCAGTCTGAGGTTGTTCAACCCCAGGATGGCAGAACCCCACTGGAAGACCTAAGCTGTACGTATGGGGTGGGAACATTGGTAAAAACAATTTGTACTTCATGAATTTCAGACAATCCTGGTGTTGCTGATCCAGGGACTAGTCTTTGGGAGCAACTGTAAAGAGGATCTTCCTCTTAAAATTTTATTAAATTGTCTTTAGTATAAGTGAGCATTTTTTTATTTGTTTTGTTTCACGTTATGGGTCTGAAGTTGATTATTTAAATGAAGCTAGGAAGCAACTTGTTTCTTCTAGGCCTGTCTAATGGCCCTTTCCTTCATTGCCTATTCAGATTGTAATGGGAGTTTTATGTGTGCTCATTTGTTTATGTGTCTTACACTTGATTTTGATTGATTGCTTGATTTTTGGATGTTTCCCTTTCATTACTGCTCTGATTACTCTTTAATGCAGGTGGGGGCTACAAGCCTTTTTGTTCATTAACCCTTGCTAGATTCCACCCTCAGTCTGTACATGCCAACCTATTCATAGACACAGATTATATATTTCACCTTTTGAGCTTTGTCCAGCACATATTTCCTAAAATTTGGTTGTTTAAAAGATATTGCAGATTGATAAATTAATTATTGTTATACATTTACCTAAACTGTTTAAACAGTGTTTAAGCAACCTGTCATCATTTGTGTTTTAGGATTTGTTGACATCCAGAGAAAGATTATGAAATATATATATATATATATATATATATATATATATATATATATATATGGCTACAATAGAAGTTGATATACATGTATACACATATATAATTATAAATGTATATGTTTGTGTGGGAGGGGTAATTAAAAGATCTTTCCTGGCCTGGTTAAAAAGAGAGTGGGTCCGGGTACCTTCAGAGGGGGAAGGACAGGGAGGAGGCTACCCGAGACACTGACATGAATGTAAAATTAAAATAAATTTTAAAAAAGAGAGTGGGTTCTAGTTAACATATAAAATGTTTAATAATTAATTGAATCTGTGCAGTAGCAATATTTCAGCAGTTAAGTATGCTTCCTGTGCAAGGATGAAAGCCGGAGATCGCCTGAACTCAAATCTCCAGGATCCATGTAAATAGCTGAATATGGCTATATACAACTGCAAACCCAGTTCTGTGGGGAGCAAAGATCAGAGGATCACTGGGATCCTTAAACAGAAAGCTCAAGAATCAGCAATTGACTCTATGTCAAGAAAAAAATAGGTGAGTAACAGATACCTGACATACTCCTCTGGCCAATATAGATAAACCCACAGGGCTCTGAAGGAAGCACACAGGTTGCTGCATCAGTACATATGTGTGTATATCTCACACATGCCACATGCACACACAACACACATAAACTTAAAAATTTTAATTTAATATCATTATCACAAAACTGCATCCATATACTGGAGCTGTCTTATATAACAATGTTCATTTTATACATTAATTTCAGCTCTCCATAGTTCCATTATAGTGTAGAATTTTTAGTTTTTCTTCTTCCTATTAACACTGTTATAGCATTCTAGGGAAAAAAGTGTATCCAACATGTGGTCATTTTCTAATTTATATATGCCCTATGGAACAGTAAACAGTATGGCTGATGTTATAGTAAATTTGGATTCTAACTGTGGTTTTTGAAAATTCAACATTTTGTAGGCAAAGAATTCAGACAGTAACTTATATGATCAATGAGATAAGAATATCTTCATTTCAAGGTAGTAAAGTAGAAAAAAAAATCTGTATTCACCTTGCCATGCAATCTATATTCAATTAACATGAGATTGCTTGAATTTGAAGCAATAGAGTCTGTGAACAAAATGGGCTTTCCAAACCAAGAAAAAAGTGAATTACCAAATAAGAGAATCAATAGATTAGGCATCTGTGGTGGTTTGAATTATGAGTCCCCTAAAAGCACATGTGTTTTGAATGCAAGTTCCCCAACTGACGGAAATGTGGGAAGGATGCTGCTGGGGGCTGGCTTAGGGCTATAATAGCCAGTTCTCCTTTGCTAGAGTTTGGCTTACTCTCTTGCTGCTGTTGTCCACCTAATGTGGTTAAGGAGGTGATGTCCAGCCTCTGTTCTACCAACTTCTCGGTGCCATTATGGAGCTTCCCCTCAAGTCTATAAGCCAAAAGAAACTCTTTCCTCTCACAAGCTGATTTTGGTGGGCACTTTATCCTGGTAACAAGAATGTAGCTACAATATAACTGTGCAGAGATTGCATTGCATTTGACCACTAGGAAGAGGGACTAACTAGATGCACCAGGTTAAGCACATCATGAGAAGTCTGGTGATAAGCTCTATCCCTGGCATGACTCAGTGTTCTCATTCCCTCAGCCTCCATCTATCATGAGTCCCTTATCCTCTTGTTTAACTTATTGAGAGCCGGTCGTGGTGGCACATGCCTTTAATCCCAACACTTGAGAGGCAGAGGTAGGAGGATTGTCATGAGTTCGAGTCTGGTCTGAGACTACATAGTGAGTTCCAGGACAGCCTGGGCTACAGTGAAACCCTACCTCGAAAAGCAAAAACAAACAAATTTATTGAGACAAGATATCTGCTCAATCCAAGTGTCTCCCACTGGCAACAATAACAACAAATAACAAGAGGAAAAATGACTGTACACGGTCCATAGAAAATTCTTGCTTGAGTTTGGAGTCAAACATGTGTTTTAGTGGCAACTAAGGGAGGAAAAATAGATTTAATAAAATATATTTCCTACCAATGTAGAGTTAGGTTCTTCTAGAAATGAAATAGTAAAAAGGACTTCCTGTGGGGTTATCATAGAGTTCTTGGAAATTGTCAGGACTAAATTTGGGTTTGAGACATGTAAAATCCTTAATTTGGAGGTCTTCTTTAAGTAAAAGCATATATAATTATAAAAATAATGGAGCCAGGCCTGGTGGTGCACACCTTTAATCCCAGTATCAGGAGGCAGAGGTAGGAGGATTGCCATGAGTTGAAGGACACCCTGAGACTACATAGTTAATTCCAGGTCAGCCTGGGCCAGAGTGAGATCCTACCTCAAAAAACCAAAATAAATAAATAAAATAATGGGTGTGAAAGTGACATTTAAGAATGAAACAATGATATTATATTATATATTTATAGACTACCAGTCAAAATATGTTAAGACATTCAAACCCTGATCACATGAAGACATCGTGGGTGTTCTCTGAGTGCAGAGCATAGCTAGTCAGAGTGGATACTACAGGAGTGAAGCTTCTTTGGAGTCCCTGGTAATAAGTGGCGGGATTAGCTTCTTTACCAGCTCCCTCTACTAAATCATTTATGATGTACACATGTATTTTTAAACACAATGATGGAGAAACCAATCAATTTCTGAATATTAAAAAATATATTGGTTAAAGCTGCTATACAGATAATCTTTGTAGATTGCCATGTTTTGTGACTTTTATACCAAGATGATATCATTGAAGAACATCTCATAATGACTTAGAAGGTATTCAATTAGTCATTAAAATGAGACATATTTCCCACAAATCTTTTTCAAAGTAAAAGTTACACTTGAAATCTATACATAGAATAGCCTTGCATGAGCCATTATGTTATGAAGTCATAAAATAAGTAGTCTCAGATTAGAATATATGAAATAGAAATCTATCTTTGAGTCTTTTTTATTAAGAAATCTGAATTTTACTAGCTAGTACTCTAATTTAGATATGATGAAGAGACATTAATATGCATGCACAGGAATACAGCACTTTGGGCTCATAAGATAACAGTATTTGTTTGAATATATTTTTGTAGTTTTAATAACTAACAAATATGGGGTTACTTTTTTTGAAACTTCATTTAAAGGGATGGTTTTCAGTTAAACTTTTAAATATCTTAATGCAAAACTGCAATATTTTAACACAAATTTCTAAATATTATTTCTCTATTCAACACTGTATACTAAGAACTCAAGCAGACATAAAATTCCAACTTGTATGTTCCATGAAGGACTTGAATATAAGAAAATTGAAAGGTTTCCTCTGGTTTTCTTTCTATTGCAAGGTAGGCATTCAATATTGAAAATAATTCAATGAAGTTCCATTTTTCAGAATCAATTATTTATCCACAAATGGTTCATGAAGAATCTTGTGGCCCAGCATAGTTATAACAATTAAATTTGTAAATTCGGGTGAAAGTATGAATTTAACAAATGACCTGGAAATTGGACTACACATTTCCTCACTCTGACAGCAGATTAATCAGAATAGCCAGTGTTTACCATATAGTCAAAACTCAGCCTCCTAAGTAGAAACACAGTATATCAGAATAAAGCAGCAGTCTTAGCAGGCCCAGAACCCATGGATTGAGAAACAAACAAGACCCAAACTATAAGGAACCAGATGGCATAAAAATAAGCAGGGTCCTTTTCCACAATTAATAATAGTAATATAATATTACTATTAAGTAAAATCTTTATTTATTAAGCAAATATTTATCAGATGCTCACTTTTATAGGACAGTGTGCTATGTTCTGCAAACAGCTTACTAAAGATTAATAAGACATAACTAATTAAGAAGAGTACAATGAGTATATCAAGTGTCTTCTAAAATGTTACAGTTATAACTGTATACAACATGGCATGGCTGGCAGTGTGACTCCAGTGTGGAATGCAGACCTGTTTTTGAGAACAGCTATAGAGTGTGTTTCCTATCTCTTGTAAAAGTGGATGCAGAATTCTTGGTGTTGGGTCTGGTTTGAGGGTGAAATGAGAAGTAGAAGCTATTAAGCTCTTGTGGAATGATCAACACATTAAGTACAAATGAGCAGGGGTAAGGTAAGTATTGATTTTAATTCTTAATCCCAATGGACCCTACATGAATACATGTGATAATTACCAGTGGAATGCCCTTGAAAGCAGGCAATGAACCTTGCAAGATTTTCACTACAGATGATCCCAATTTGTGTAGCTATTTTATATCTATATAGTTCTGAATCACAAGCTAAATAAACCAGAAAAATGTGGCTTCCTTTTTTACTTAAAATCCAATAGAGTAAATAATAGTAAAGAAATGAATGTAGAATTTGAGGCAGAGGACAATAATTATTAGTCTCCTTAATTTTTAAACAGTTTCAATATTTTGGAGAGTATTTTAATAGTTTTAATCAAAAAATCATGGTGATCTCATTCAGAATATGTACTAGCAAGTTTAAAATGAGAAACAGTTGGGCACAGCAAGGCTAGAAATATGGACCAATGAAAACATGAAAAAAGTCATGAGAATAAAGAACAGACTAAAAGCCTCAAAACTGGGTTGGGGGGGGCTGGAGAGATGGCTTAGCCATTAAGGTGTTTGCCTGCAAAGCCAAAGGACCCCAGTTCAATTCTCCAGGACCCACATAAGCCAGATGCACAAGGGGGCACATGCATCTGGAGTTCATTTGCAGTGGCTGTATGCACTGGCACCCCCATTCTCTCTCTCTCTCTCTCTCTCTTAAATAAATAAATTCATAAAATATATTTTTAAAAACTGGGTTGGGGATGGGGCTGAGAGAAGCTGAAAAATAATGATATTTAACTGGTTAAACAGAAGGGTTCACTGAATGACTGAAATAAAAAAGTTTAAAGTATAATTTGAATAAATATTTATGCTGGTGAATTTAAGACACCTAAAAGAATTAGGGGCCACAGGGCTGTATGCTAAGGTGTTAGTATTTTTATTTTGATGTTCTTAACATGTTTATACAATGTATATGATATATGTCCAAGCATCTGTTGGAATACAATATTAAAGGAGAAAATGATTTGATGGCCATGGACATATGGATAATGGTAACCATGAAAATGAACCCAAATGGAACACAAGTCATGAGAATAAAGAATAAGCCGATACAAATACTGATGATGGTGGTGTTTACACTGTCAGTGTGAAGTATCTGCTTGCTTGTTGGCATGCCTATCTTTGATTGGATTGTTAAATGGCTACTAAATGTACCCACTCAATCTTACCACAGTAGTTTTCTCATTAGGGAAGGCACAATTTTCTCCTCAGCCTTCTGTTATCAGCACAAATCTGGGTTCTCCAGCATATAAATTACTGAATTTACTCACTTTGTGAATGAAAATGATATTGAATGAACTAAATCAATTTTTAGAATCAAAAATAATAAAATTTATTATTTTAAAGAAAAGAATGTTAGTAGTGATTGCCTTTATTCTTATTATGGAAGTAAATGTATGTAGTTTGCATGTATGCAACACAGAAACAAGAGTGTGAACAAGACAGGGACGTGTGTAGGTAAATGGGGTTGGAAAAAGGATAGTGCACATATCAAGATCCAGAAGAAAAACAAAAAATACAAAATTTACAATGATTTGAAAAAATAATTTAATGACTTTAACTAAATTGTATCATAATTTTCTAGAATATGAAAAAATAAGTTACTTGGATTATAGCTTTATATATTAGGATATGTAGTATGTAGTAGAATATGAGGTCATGTGTAACATATATCCTCTTATAAAAATGCTATTTAAAGGCTGGAGATATTGTTGAGTGGTTAAAGGTACTTGCTTTCAAAGGATGCTGGTCTATGTTCAATTTCCTAGCACCCACATAAAGCCAGAGGCATAAAGTGGTATATGAATTTAGAGTTGATTTGAAGTGATAAGAGATCCTGGCATGCCCATTCTCTCCCCCATCTCTCTCTCTCTGTCTCTCTCAACATACATCCTCCTTTAAAAATGTTATTTAAGGGCTGGAGAAATAGCTTCGTAGTTAAGGTGCTTGCCTGCAAAGCCAAAGGACCCTGGTTCTATTACCCAGGACTCACATAAGCCAAATGCACAAGGGGGATACATGTGTCTGGAGTTCATTTGTAGTGGCCAGAGTCCCTGGTGCACCCATTCTCTCTTTTTCTCTCTTTCTATCCACCTATCTCTCTCTCAAACAAATAAATAAAAATATTGTTTAAAATGTTATTTAAAATAATGTATAGGGTGATAAGAAAGAGGGGGTACTTAGACATGACTACTTTTCACAGTGGGGGGTGGATCAATCCATGCTGTTTTGAGTAAGCATTGTTATTGTGATATGTGAATCACTAACTATGTTAGAGGGATTATTCAAAGTTCTGTATAAGAAATAGGAACACAAACAGATATGTGAGAGCTATTATTTGTGTGTGCACAAATGTATTAACTGTATTTAAAAATTCATGCAAAGACTAAACATAGAACCATTTTCATACTTACAATCCCTTAATTTATGAACTTTTTATTTTATCTACTATATTTGTATGTATTAATTTGATAATGAGACACAAACATACAGAGAGAGAGAGAGAGAGATGGGAAGAGAATGGGCATGCCAGGCTTTCTTATCACTGCATATTAACTCTAGATGCATGTACCACTTTATTTCTCTGGCTTTATGTGGGTGCTAGGGAATTGAACATAGACCAGCATGCTTTGGAAGCAAGTACCTTTAAACATTAAGCAATCTGAACATACTTAAAAATGTATATTGATGTACTTATTTATGAGGAGGGAGGAGAAAGCAAGAGCGAGAGCAAAAGAGAGAGAGAGAATGGGTACACCAGGCCTTCTTCATATTGAAAACAAACTCCAGATGCATGAGCAACTTTGTGCTTCTGGCTGTATGTGGGTATTTGGGAACTGAACCTGGGTTCACAGGCTTTGCAAGTAAGCACCTTTATCTGATGAACCTTATCCCCAGCCCATAAACTCATATTTAATAGCAGGATTTTTTCCCAACTTTTGAAAGAAAGAACAAATGGGATATGAGCAGTCAAGACTTTCAACTGGGAGATGCTCCTTGCAGCTTCATAACTCATCACAAAAGTCTTCATGTATAAACATGCACCCAGAGGGTGACTCTGAAACCCTCCAAGGATGATTCATGCTTGAACAATACTGACATTATTAAGAATTTTCTCCTCTCAGGAGCTGTTTAGCTGTTTATTGTTATTTCGCAATTTAATAAAAAATTTAAATGCCAGCCTGTTTGAGAGCAATGAGGAAAACAGTGAGAAAAACAAATGAGGAAGAAAGGTATAGAGCTCTGATACTCTGAACGGCAGATGGGAAAAGAGGATGGCCAGTTACCTGAGGGGAGGTTAGGGCTCAGGGTACAGTACTAGAGAGTCTTACTCCCTATCTGCTGAGGGCAGCTGCACAGGAAGCTGTGTTGGAGGTTCAAATGGTGTAAAAATGGCCTGAAACAGAAAGGAAGAGTGAACCAGGGGTGGTTATTACTGAATTTCTTCAGATTTCATTCCAAGGCAGTATGTGCACATAAATGTTTTATTTCATATTAAAACTTTCACCCCTGTTTTTGGTGTTTTTACATACATTTTAGAATTCACAATTGATATTAGAATAACATATGCTTTTAAAGCCCGCTTTTCTATTAAGAGGAAGGATGTGCTAAATGGTCTGCTTCTCTGAACTAACACTTGGTATAAGTCCAAACTCTGAAGTGACCTGCACCAGGTCTGCAACACTGAGTCCACCTCACCACCTCTCTGAGGCTAACTGGTCCTAAAGGACAGGAACAAAGCTGTCTTTATCTTAGGGTCTGTCTCTAGCTCTGTGATGTTGGAGGAGAAGCTTTCATTTGACCATATATAACACAGAAGCATTTAAAACTAAAAACATCCTGTTGTATCGCTTTCTCCAGAGAAACAAAGGTGTGTCTTCATGTGAAAACACACACACACACACACACACACACACACACTCATGCACAACCTGTGAGTCCATATATAGGGGCAAACAGGAAAACATATAAGCATATATTTATTGAGAAATTGACTCTCATTTAGAAAGACTGGCAAGTCTGAAATCTGTTGAGCAGAAGAGACTGGAAATGAGCAGAATGAGTGTGTTTTACAGCCTTGACTGCAAAGAAGATTTGAGGGGAAGTCCTTCTTGGATTGATTGTGAATGGGGTTCGTGAGCTTATTAAATAACTGCCTGGATCACACAGGGGATGTCCTGCATAGGTGCATCTTGTTGGGGACATCTTTTAGTGGATCTGACTGGCTTAAACTAGGTCACCTGAAGAGCCTTTTTATTTTATTTTATTTTATTTTATTTTATTTTATTTTATTTTATTTTATTTTATTTTATTTTATTTATTTACCTGCTTTAGGTTTTTACCTTTGTTTGTTTTTATTTAACCCTCTTACTTCTTGGTGTGTTCTCTGCTACCTAAACTTCAATCTCTCTGGAACTGTTAATACCCACCAGTGTTAGTTCACTCCTGTGCCACATTAACATTTAATTTGAATGCACCCCAGAAGATGCTGGTGTTAACCCAGAAATAATTAGAAGTCTGTCTTCCCCCATATGTCACAGGTACAAGTTCACTCACTTATTGTTCAAGCTTGTGAATATACTGTACAGCATCACATTGCATTGGTGTTGACCCAAGGTTACCACAAGCATTTTTAGATAAAGACTGCAAATCACCAAAAAATAATTGTCTTCCTGATGTTGATTGGTTACCTTATACACAGAAAGTACCATCTACTTCAGAATTGGGCCCACAATCAGCCTCCTGGCAAGATGGCTTTTTTAGGGTGATGACCACTCATCTCTCAATCTGCTAGTTTACAATAAACTTCCTTCCCAGTCACTTCAGTGCCTTGACAGTAATTGCCTTCTAACATGCAGTGAGCAGACCAAGCCTGTACATGGTTACATATTACCACAGAATTAGCTATACAATAAACAAGGATGCAGAATAAAAACATCCTTGAAAAGTAAACCATGTATCAAATATGGAAATCAAATTATAAGAGGCAAGTTAGTTACCATAAACAGGAAATCAGTAGTTTTGCAAAGTCTCTGTGGTAGGATAATTGATATGTTAAAATCCCATGAGTAAGACAGGAGCAATCCAAGGATTAAATGTAGAATCTCAGTTGAGGCAGGTGATGCAAGAGATGATATGGCAACAACAGAACAATGGCGAGTGTTCTTGTTGATCTAAGTATCTATAAAACAGTAGATAAGTACCATATGGACTTATGCTAAAAAAGTACAAGGTGGCTGTCAGCCTGCCTGAATGAGGAAACAGGTATACAGTTATTAAAGAGATTGCAGCTATTGTTATGCAACTAATTCTTGACACATTAGAATAGTAATAGAAAAGGGCTGGGAAGATGGTTCAGCAGTTAAAGGAAAATGCAAAGCTTCCCAGCTAAGGTCCAATTCCCAAGCAACTCAGATAAGCCAGGACACAAAAAGAGGGTGATCATCTGGCATTCATTTGCAGTGGCAAGAGGCCTGTGTGTGTGTGTGTGTGTGCGCTCAGGCGCGCGCAAGCATGCGCTCGGGCACGTGCACACACATGCACACACACATACACAATTAAAAAAATAAATATATTTTTATAAAAGAATAATAATAAGAATGCCAGACAAGGTGGCTCATGCCTGTGAGTCAAATAGTCAAGAGACGAAGACAGGAATATTGTCATGAATATGAAAGTACAAGGTAAAGCTACAATCCTGGGCTACAGAATGAGACCTTTTCTCAAGCGACATCAACAGAAAACAACCATCCATTTAAGTAATTAACTGACCAAACAAACAAGTAAATAGACTAACAGTAGAACAAGAGAACTGCAGTGGAGAACAAAGGTTAGGAAGCATCTGGATAGACATGTGGATTTTGAATGCATCATCTAAAGATTCAAGGAAAATGCTCTAGGTACAGGAGAAATTGAAACCACACAGAAAAGACTAGAAGAAGCGTGACAGTTCCCATTCTCCCATTTTCTCCACTCTTCCTTCTCCTACTTCTCTCTAGCCTGCCACACTCTCAGCAATCTTTCTCTAGAGTGTTCCCCCAAACACAGCACATCTATTTATAATTGCCTGGTACTATAGCCAAGGTTCCCGTAGTCTATCCTTCCCTTCCGAGCTCCTTTCCTCCGTCTTGTTCACATCCAATGCATCCTTGTCCATTCAGGTTTCTCTCTCAGAGCAGGTGTCTCTTTTCCACATTCCAGTCCAATGTCACAAGTGCTAGTTATTTATTACCATAGCTGTCTCCCCTGAGGGACTGACCGTATGTCAAATGACAATTCTAATCTTAGTTACTCACACAAAGATGTTTAATAAAGGAATGGACACCAAGGTAAGTCAATTCCTTAGTTTAAAGATGGCAAATAAAACAAAACAAATAAGGGAACAGAGGAGAAAGGTAGGTGGTAAAGCACAACTCCTGGATCAGACAGCTGAGTTATGGCAAAAACAGCCAGACCCCTCTCTCACAATCAAAGACAGAGGGTGATGAAAAAGAACAGAGACAGAAAACCAACTAAATTGTGGAAACCAAGAATTATTAATATTCCAGTTAAATTCATTATTTTATCTAATTATGCTTTTAATATAAGGATGAATGTATTAAGAAATGCAATATCTTGCTATGATATTTTTCTTACCTCTAAAGTCTTTTTCTTTTATTATTATTCTTATTTAAATTACTATTATTACATTTTTTTAAATTTTGTAACTAAAATCCAGAACCTTGTGCTTACTAGGCAAACATTCAACCATTAAATGAAATCCCCAGCTTCATCTCATAAAGTTCTTAGGTTATATAGTATTTAGTTGAGCATTGAGCTATTTGGAAGATAATTTCAAATTATCTTCTCTAATTCAACTTTTTGTAAAATTTTATTTATTTCTTCACTTATTTATTTTGAGAGAGAATAAGAGGGGGGGAGAGAGACAGAGAGGGAGTAAGGCAGATAGAGAGAGAATTGGCACACCAGGGCCTCCAGCCATCACAAATGAACTCCAGGCGCATTCACTACCTTGTGCAACTGGATTACATTAGTACTGGATATTTGAACCTGGGCCCTTAGGCTTCACAAAATTCCTTAACTACTAAGTTATCTATACAAGTCTGATTTAGCTTGTTAATAGGTAACAGAATCCTTACTCTGTTCCAACACATGTTCACAAGAGGGCACAGAAGTCCTGAGACTTTCATTTTGGGTTTCATGAAGATATCAAAGGTTTATTGACAAGTCTGCCACATTTCTCTTTTGAAAGAGAATTTTATTTTTCTGTAAGATATAAAATTATCTTGAAAAACTGATTAGTCTTGAATGCCCTACTAATGGTTATTCTTTTATATTGAAATTTTGCCATTAGTGGTACAAAAACCTAATTTCACAAGGGAATGTCCCAATGATGGTGACTAAAATAAAAATAGTTTGAAAAATCCTGAGTTATGCAAACAAAGAACACATCTCCCAGTAGGGAAATGTTTGCTTCCTCTGATTTAAATTTGATGACCTAGTAGACTTTTAATGTATGTTGGGGATGCATAGCCAATTACGCTTCTGAATCAACAAAGAACATATAATTCCAACTGAATGCTCCCTTTAAAAAATAAATACATAGGGCTGGAGGGATGGCTTATCAGTTAAGGTGTTTGCCTGCAAACCAGAGGACCCAGGTTCGAATCCCCAGTACCCATGTTAGCCAGCTGCACAAGGTGGCGCATGTGTCTAGAGTTCGTTTGCAGTGGCTAGAGGCCCTGGCATGCCCATTCTCTCTCTCTACCTCTTTCTCTGTCAAATAAATAATAAATAAAAATTAAAAAAGAATGATTAAAAAAAAATAATAATAATAGCCGGGCGTGGTGGCGCACGCCTTTAATCCCAGCACTCGGGAGGCAGAGGTAGGAGGATCGCCGAGAGTTCGAGGCCACCCTGAGACTACATAGTTAATTCCAGGTCAGCCTGGACTAGAGTAAGACCCTACCTCGAAAAACCAAAAAAAAAAAAAAAAATTAAAAAAAAAATAATAATAATAATAAATACATAGGCCAGGTGTGGTGGCACAAGCCTTTAATCCCAGCACTCAGGAGGCAGAGGTAGGAGGATCACCGTGAGTTCGAGGCCAGTCTGAGACTACAAAGTTAATTCCAGGTCAGCCTGGGCCAGAATGAGACCCTACCTTGAAAAATAAATAAATACATACATACATAATACAAAAGCAACAAGTTTGTGGGGGGGGTGACCTCCAAAGGCATCTATTCTTTAAAATGAAAACACCACTACCCTGTACATTCTCAGAAACAAGCACCTTGCTTTGAGTTAGGGAATAGTTGCGGAATACTGACCTGTTGTAAGTATCCAGTGTAATCCTTAAAAAATCTATGTATGAGAACATCTTGAAATTAAGAATCTGAATATTCCTCATAAATTCTCATGCCTAAAACAACTTGCTCCAACGCTCATACAGAGCATTTGTTTTGAATCCTGACAAGATGTTTAACCTCAGAACAGATCTCCCACTACACAACCAACTATCTGATCAATAGTCACATTTAACATTCCATGACCTCTCCTAACATGAAGGAGTGTTTGACATAACCTTTTCTCAAATACATCCAACATTTTCTTACTGATCACTTTCATCAAGTAAAATAATAGCTGATATTTATTATGAAGCCTATGCACAGCAGGCTCTGTCCTTATGTTTCTGTGTTGTCATTTATTGTTTACCACCACTTCATGTATATATATGAAAGCTTAATATCTAAGGCCCCAAATTGAAGTTGGGGAAAGGTACTTATGACCCAAGCTTTAGTGGCCAGGGAAGGAAAACCTTAGATTCCAACTTCCATCTTAGCTGGAACTAAAGGTCATACTATGTCCCACCAAACAAACAAGACTAATTATTACCATTCAAATCTAGATGTGTGCTTTACTGTGACATTAACATAAAGATTTTATGTATATAATATATATATGTACATATACATTAGAAAGAAATAATTATGAAATGTTTCAGGAGGTCAAGGACCTTAGAACATTAATCATGCTATCTTGAATCAGATTATTGACTTACCAAGTAGAAAATACCATCATATTAATAACAACGAAAGTACCTTAATAACACCATATCCATATTTTATGGAACACAAAGTTCTATAAATAGCCTCAAGGTAGAAAAAAAAAACAAACACTACAGTTGTAGCAATTTTCTGAAGTACATATATTTGGCAGGAAGCCAGCATTTCCAAATTTTTAGAAGTTACTCAAATGAGCCAACACTGAGATTCAGATACAAAAATCTATCCCTCTTGCTGATTTTATACACTGCAACATGGCTATGAATATAGTTATCACTAAGTAAGGTAATGTAATACATACAATTAAATAATATTTATTTATATCATTTAAAGAATTTTTTATCTTGTCAAAATTTTACCTAATGTCTCCATTTCATAATAAACCTCAAATTCATCAGCAAATCCTGTCAATTCTACCACAAAAATATTCTTCCTGGAGTACAGGGGTTGGAGAGAATTGGAAAAGGTTTATCAATGACCATTAAGTATAATTATGCAAGAATAAGGTATTCTGGCATGTCATTGTTCAGTAGTGTGGCAGTAGATGACTAGTTTGCACATCAAAAGGCTACAATTTATTTTATGATAAGTGAGAGTTATTTGAGAAGATAGATGTCTAAACTGATTACAACAGTGCACAAAACAATACATGGATCAAAAAATGACAATATGTTCATGGACATGTATATTTCTTATGCTTTTATCTACCATATAACACAAAATTTTAAAACCCTCTTTCAAGACATCCATATCGCTGGGTTTCTATGGTATATTTTTTCCTTTTACATTTTTCTTTTCTTTTTTTTTTTCTATTTTTACAGACCCAGGCAATCGTCCATCACCTGGTGGGATATTGGCAGATGAAGGAGCCAATCAGATGTTGAGGATGGCCTGATCTATATCCAGACAGCAAAGGGTTCTTGCTAAACTGACTCAGGAGGGTTTATTGCTTAAATTTGATTTTACAAGGAAGTACACAGAAGAATGAACCTGTGAGAAAGTTTATAAGCCTCACAAAAGTTCCATTTTCTTTGAATGGAATCTTTTCTTTTTAAAATTTTATTTATTTATTTATTTATTTATTTATTTATTTATTTATTTATTTGACAGAGAGAAAGAAGCAGAGAAAAAGACAGAGAATGGGCACACCAGGGCATTTGGCCACTGCAAAGGAACTCCAGACACATGCACCACCTTGTGCATCTGGCTTACATGGGTCCTGGGGACTCAAACATAGGTCCTTTGGCTTTGCAGGCAAACCTTAAATTCTAAGCCATTTCTCCAGCCCGAAAGATAAAATTTTTAAATGGTCTTTATAAATATAAAAACAACTACTATTTAGAATACAAAATTTCAGAAATTAAAGAAGAAGATACTAAAATGTTATTCCCTCAGTCGATATTTAACAGCAGAGGTCTATATGTTAAATGATAATGGCTTGCTACAATCTAAACCATTAATAAGCATGAAAATGCAATAACAGGAAGGTAACATGTGAGTAGACAGTGCATACACAGAAAGTACAAATCAATGCAAAGGTGTCACCACACTTACAGAATAGAACAGTCAAGAAATGGGTATCAAGAGTCAGTAAGATCAAGATATTGTGAATAAGGCTTATGTAAAATTACTTTTTTGAATAATTGCACATCTAGAAGCTGCAGACTGTTACTAGAAAATTTTCAGTGCCTGGGATGGGATACCTTGCAGTGAGTTGTTGGCCAAGGAGGTCCTGGTAGCCTCCAAAACATTAAAGACTTTTGCCAAAGCCCTTGGTTTCCCTTGAGAAACAGATAGTAAGACCCTATTGCTGAAGACATCTCTTGCCTGAGAGGCAAGATCACTGAGAAAGCAAGCTGGTGCGGAGCAGAAAACCTTCTCCCCGTAGACCACCCAACTGAAAGCTGGAAAAAGCTGCACTGCATGCAGCGTATGGGAGACAGAAGTCATCAGCGCTGAAAACAGTGGATGCTGAATATTCAAGTTTGGCCAGACAGGCCCAATGACTGAACGGGTGCAATAGTGGCATGTCTACTCTTGGGGTAACCAACTGCTCCATAATTGGACTGAAGGCCCTCTCTACGGGAGGGAATACATGCCTGGTACTGAAAAACCTAAGCAAAAGTCTATGGCAGGTGAGGTCATGAGCCTTAGGGGTATAAAGCCTGCTCTTGTCTGACTAAATGTATATATTATTCCCACCAAGCTGCCCTGAAAATGCTACACTTCATGTTCATATTCACATATTAACGCTACTCTCACTTCTGGTTAGAGAAACTTCTCTTTTCAGATGGGATGACCCAAAAGGCAACATAGTGCTGAGAAAAAGGGATGGAGGAGCACCCAGCACTGAAATACCCTCCAAGGCTCAGGGACCATTGTGGAAGAGGGGGTGGATAGAATGGAAGAGCCAAAGGAAGAGTATGACCCTTTACAATGCAACTGCCCAGACAGAAATTGGCCTCGATATCCATGACTTTGCAGTGCCTAGCAATACCTCCGCAAGACCCTCAAAATAGAAGATAAAGATGATGACATCAAATTAAAAGAGAGACTAATGGAGAGAGGGAGGGGATATGATGGAGATTGGACCTCTAAAGTGGAATGGGGGGAGGGGAGGGAAATATCAGGTGGTTTTTTTGTATGTAAGTATAAAAGTTGTCAATAAAAAAATAATAATTAAAAATAAATAAATAAATAAATAAATAAATAAATAAATAAATAAATAAATAAAAAAAAGAGTCAGTGAGAATATGGTACCCCTGTAATTCATTTGGCATTTGTAGGACTTTAAAATGGTTCAAAGCCAGATGTGGTGGCTCAAGCTTTTAATTCTAGAACTCAGAAGGCTTAGGTAGGAGGATCACTGTGAGTTAGAGGCCAGCCTGTGATGACATAATGAATTCATTTCAGTCTGGACTAGAACAAGACCCTACCTTGAAACCCACTGCACAAAACAATGGTTCAAGTTCATTAGCAATTTAGTAGCAAGCCAAAATTTAAATATATTTTCTCCATGTAACCCAGTAATTCATCCCATTAAGAGGTGTTTATCAAAATAATTCATAATATATAGGATCTACATAAGCCAGGTGCACAAGGTAGGGTATGCATCTGGAGTTCATTTGTAGTGGCTGAAGGTCCTGCTGCACCCATTCTCTCTCTCTCTCTCTCTCTGCCTTTTCTCTTTCTTTCTCTCTTAAATAAATAAAAACTTCAAACACAGTAATAGTAAAAAGATCATTTACTCATACTAATTAGATACATTATCTAGAGAAAGCAAAAGGCCTCCTTGAAAACTGACATGAAGGCCCTGTATGTCTCTTATAGCATAGGGTTGACTTTAATAAGGCCTCTCACCTGACTCATTTGCCAGCATTTCCTCATGAAGGGTGTGAAAATCTAAGACAATGAATTTCTTACATTATATGGTTTCTTTCCACCAAACACAAATTAGGTATTCCTTCCTAAGTCCTTGAATAATTCGTTTGCTTATTGGGTTATAGAAATGGGCTAATTAAATTAAATTACTAAATAAAATAATAACTGCAGGCCTGAAGAGATGGTGTAATGCTTAAGGCATTTGTCTGCAAAGCTAAAAGGACCCAGGTTCAATTCCCCAGGACCCACATAAGCCAGATGCACTAGGTGGCACATGCATGTGGAGTTTGCAGCAGCTGAAGTCCCTGGCATGCCCATTCTCCTCTCTCTCTCTCTCTCTCTCTCTCTCTCTCTCTCTCTCTCTCTCCCATATACATATGTGGTGTGTGTGTGTGTGTGTGTGTGTGTGTGTGTGTGTGTGTGTGTGTGTATCTTTCTCTTCTCTCAATTAAATAAAATAAATAGATAAAAAATAATAACTGGGTAGAAAGAAGAGAATAACCACAAATAAACATAAGGGAGCACTGGGGCTGGGAAGATGGCTCAGTGGTGGCTGAAGCACTTGCAGCACAGAGTGTGATCTGACTTTAGACACTCACAACCCAGGTAAAACCAGGCCAGTGCTGAGCACCTGAAACCCCAGCCCTCTTAGGATAGGAGGAAAGACAAGAATTCAGGAAAGATTACTGGATTGCCAGCCTGGGGTTTACCATGGTGAATAAGATTCTGCCTCAAGCAGACTGGATGGAAGGTGAGGTCATCCTCTGAACTCTACACTCAGTCCATTACACACACATGCCCACAATCATACATATGAGTTTCCACATACACAATTTTTTTTTTTTAAAGAAAATATCACAGAGGATTTCATTGCCAAGTTTACAGTTATGCAGTTAATATTTGCTATTTGTGGATTTCATAACTGACAGATTGTTCTCATTAAACCTTTTAATTTATCTCTAAGTTCATACTCACAGCCCTTCTTCAGCCATTCACATATATGCACAGAACAACAGAAAAATGGAGATGACCAACTTGCATGGCCCACCTGAGGTCAAAACTCCGCTGGATACTAATTTCAACTTTCAAACTTTAAGCCAGTCTCTCAGTCATGGTTTATTTAGGGGCATGTTTTTGTCTGCTTGCAATTGCACTGTTTGAAAGGCTCCCAGAATAATCTGAAAGGCTATTTAATACCTTTGTTAAATAAAATGCTATGATGAGCTTTTAAACAGAACACATGTACAGAAGATAAATGTCATTCAGGCAAGAGTTACTGTGCAGTTGAACATGTGTTCAATATTACAAAATCAAGAGTAAACACTTAATGAGACAGAGCACTCCTTCAACACAGGAGAAACTTGTGAGATCAGGACAGGTGTCTTCCAGGTGCACCGTGCATGCTTCTATCTTGAGGTCATTGCTTCAAATGTGGTCACTCTGACAAATGCTAATTAGGGGTAAAATGACGCCCACACATTATACTTTTTTTTTTCTCACACTCATGCATTGTATTTTTTTTTCTTCTTCAATTCAAGCTGGCCATCCTGTCAGCTTCTCTTAGGCAGAAGAACTCAAAAGAAAATTTACATTAGAGGAAGAAGGCAGTTTATTGATTTTGATTTTAGATATTTCAAATAATGTCAGGCTCAATTTCTCTTTTTTATTCCTTTTTCATATTTTTTGAAGCAAGCCCAACAGACAGGCCTTTTATATGAGAGAGAGCACGAGCGAGAGAGAGAGAGAGAGAGAGGGAGAAGTGGCACACCAGGGCCTCCAGCCACTGGAATCGAACTGCAGATGCATGGGAAACTTGTGTGCATGTGCAACCTTTCTCATGGGTCACCTTGTGTGTCTGCCTTAGGTGGGATCTGGGGAGTTGAACATGGGAACTTAGGCTTCACAGGCAAGCACCTTAACCACTGTCATCTCTCCAGCCCCTTTGTTATATTTTATTTGTTTATTTATTTGCAAGCAGAGAGAGAGAGAGATAGAGAGAGAGAGAGAATGGGCATGTCAGCGCCTCTAGCCATTGCAAACTTCAGATATATATGCCACTTTGTGCATCTGGCTTTACGTGAGTACTGGGTAATCAAACCTGGGCTCTTGGGCACTGTAGGCAAGTACATTAACTGCTGAGCCATCTCTCCAATCCCTCAATTTCTCTTGATATAAAACTTTTTGATTGAAATATTAAATTTAATATGGACCTCAGTTGTAGGCATTCTTAGGAACTTTCAGACCCAACTAGGAAAAATGCTGAAATGACTTTAATTTAGTACACAATTGAGCTACCTCCTCGGTAAAGAGTAATACTCTATATACAAGGAGATACCATCATAAAGTTACTATGAGAAGTATAAAATAATTCAGCTGCAGATATGGAGAAAAACTGACAAGTTACGTAGAAGACCAAGGGGAACACAATCATTCAAAAGAATAATCTAAAGCTTGTTCCACAAATAAGATAAGAAGTGAATGAAATACTATTTAGGAAACAATATATTGAAAAGTTCAAGTAAGTCAGAATGATATGCATGGCAGTGTTTGTAAAAGATGTTAGCAGCCAGGTGTGGTGGCGCATGCCTTTAAACCCAGCACTCGGGAGACAGAGGTAGGAGGATCGCTGAGAGTTCGAGGCCAGCCTGAGACTACATAGTGAATTCCAGGTCAGCCTGAGCCAGAGTGAGACCCTACCTCGAAAAACCAAAAAAAAAAAAAAAAAAAAAGATGTTAGCACTAAAATTCAAAAGAAATTCTCAAGTTATGAAAGAATAATTATTTCCAATATACTTTATTTTATTTTCAAATTAAATAGCAAAAATATATTTCTCTGTTGAGAAATTAAAATTAAAATCAGAAACAAACCTACACATGAGACCTGCACGATAATATTGGGACCTTCACCAGGTTGTCATAGATGATACATGAGGGGAAAAAAAGAAAAGAGATCAAAACAGAAGAAGGGTTAGTAGGAGAGAATCAGTTGTTCAGTGAAGAATGGGAGAGGGAGGGGAAAAGAGGGTGGTGGTGGGGATCATGTAAGTTTTTTGGGGGGAGGGGAGAAAGTCAGAGAGAGAGAGACAGAGAATGGGTGTGCCAATGGCCTCTCAGCTGCTGTGAACCACCTCTAGACGTGTGTGCCCTCTTGTGGGCAAGCACGACATTGCACCCTTGCGTCACTGCGTCTGGCTATACATGGGACCTGTGGAATCCAACGGCAATCTTAGGTTTAGCAGGCAGGCGCCTTAACTGCTAAGCCGTATCTCTAACCCTCATGTAACTTTTTAATAAAGTTTTATTTTATTTTAAAAATAAAAATATAATGGTGTTTGTTTTAAAAAAAGAAAGAAAGAAAACTAGTAAGACAAAGAACTATTGAAATACTTTAACCAGTCTTACTTCTGTTGTCATTTAGAAGGAAAATAATTACCTCAGGTAGATTTATGGATTTTGTTTTAAGATGAAAAGTCAATGCTTTATTAATCTTTCAGCATCTCCCCAAATTTTCATCTAAATAATGACTTCAGAATTTTATTTCTTCCAGTGATAAATGCAGCAGGAAAAGAATAAGTCACTTTTATCAAAGCAGCAGTTAGGAATTATCCCTGTCTTAATATACCATAAACTTTTATTTAAAAGCCATTGAGAAGGAATAAATATGGAATCCTCTAATGTCATTTTTACATTCACTGTTTCAGAGAATATTTTCAATTTTAAATATGTGTTCATACATTTTATAGGCAGTAGTTAGCACCTAATGTAAATTCCACTTCCAACCATGACTCCACGAATAATTCTGCAGGGAAGGCATCTCAGTACATCTCTCATGTTTTCTCTCAAGCAAGAAGTACTTTTATTTCTATTTACCAAAGATTTGAATACTTAACACGGAATAATTTGTTCTTTAGTACTTTTTCTTTCTTTTTTTATTTTTTTCTTTTTCTCGACAGGGGTGGAATGTGTCAAAGAAAAAGTTACATAAACTAAAGAATATCAAAACACCAAAATCTCAGATTTAGGTACATATGACAGTATTGCTTCTTTGTCTTAGGAGAAAGGACATAGACAGGAAATTGTCTCATTTTTCCCCTAAATTCCACCATGTATATAGTTGAAGGCAAGTTTTACTCTAGGTTACATCACTTCCTAACTAAGAAATCAGATAGGCTACAAGTGGACTCAAAACCGACTTTTCTTTGTTCAATCACTTCATTTTAAAATAAATCTGATTTTTTTTAAACAAGGTCTAACCATGTATTCTAGGGAGGCCTGAAACTAGGCTGATCTTGAACTTTCAGTTCTTTCTTAGTCATCCAAGGGCCAGAGAGACAGGTGTGGGACCCTCCAGTTTGTTTTTTTCTTACATATCTTTCTTCTAAACCCAGGCACACATTCACAAACTGAGCTTCTTCCTGTACAGTCCTTTTTTTTTTTTTTTTTTTACAAGAATGAAAACATTCAAAATATCCACTCTCCAGAATTTTCAGAAAAAAAAAGTGAATAGTATCCTTTTCAAAATCAGAAAATATTTGTTCTCATCCCAAAATAGAGATTTACACATGTAAAAATGTGTGTTTGTACAACTGCAGTGAGGGTTTGATTCAGAGAGGAACTCAATCTTGACATCTTGCTGTATCATACCAATTGTTGTACTCTTGGCTAGTAAATCTAAACCACACAGTGAGCCAAGACTTAACCACAGTTAATTTCTAAATGTCACCTTCATTTCAAATGGCAAGGAATATTTGTAACTTAACCTCTGCAGGCTCAACTGGACAAAACTGGAAGATATAGCAAACCCTGAAACCATTCATGCGAAGTATTTGTTTTCATGTTACTTGGAGTAAATAAAAGAAACTAAACAACCTTCTGAAATTAAATCTCTTCCACTTGAAAAAATGCATTAGGCTTTGGGCGCCTGCCTCCTAAGCCTAAGAATGCTGGTTCCAATCTCCAACAGTTCCAATCTCCAGGTCCCACATTTAGCCAGATGCAAAGTGACGTAAGGGCGCAATGCCCCAATTGACCACACAAATCTGGATTTCTATCTCAGCAGCTGAGAGGCTGCTGGTGTACCCATCTCTATCTGTCTTCTTCTCCCTCTCTCTCTGTCTCTCTCTCTCAAAAAAAAAAAAAAATACATTAGGCTTTGTAGGCAAGCGCCTTAATAGTTGATTCATCTCTCTAGCCCTTAACCATTTCTTAAAATATTTCTTTTGTTTATTTAATTGAGAGAGCAAAAAAAACAGGTAGATAGATATAGATAGATCGATAGATGATAGATATATAGATAGATGGATGATAGATAGATAGATAGATAGATAGATAGATAGATAGATAGATAGGTGATGGATGATAGCGAGAGAATAGATATGCCAGGGCCTCCAGCCACTGCAAATGAACTCCATGCATGTGTGCCACCCTGTGCATCTGGCTTTGCTTTCCTTGGTTACTGGGGAATTAAACCTGGGTCCTTTGGCTTTGCTGGCAAGTGCCTTAACTGCTAAGCCGTCTCTCCAGCCTCTTAAGCAATTTTTCAATATGTATTTATATTATTCTGATTTTACATTCATAGCATTGGTTCCATTGTCCTCCTCCCTGTCCTCCCACTTTCAAAGGGACCCTCATCAATGGGGAATGTGGGTCATGCATTGTGAGGTTAGTCAAGAGTTCTGGGGGGTATGCCCCAGTCTCTGTGCATAAAGCCCCAACTTGTGACTCTAACAATCTTTAAGCAATTTTTTAACTCTAAGGAATGTGTGTTAGAAGTAAACAAGTGAAGAGAGCATGACAAATTCTGGGCAGGTGAAGTTAATTCAAATGCCAGTTTAAACTCATTTTAATTTAACATGTATGACACAATATTACATAGGTGTTCAATTCACAAAAATTACTGTACATATATATCTATCAGAACAGCCCACATATACAAGGTTCAGAATTAAAAGATGGTTTTAAACTAGAATTTAAATGTTTGTTGATAGATTTTGTGGTTAATTGAATTTTGAATGGGTCATGTTAATTAAATTGAGGAATTTCTTCATGACTTCCCAATGATTTTCACATGATTATTTTTATGAATCTCTAGTAATGGGCAAAATATCTAGTATTTTACTTGGATTTATTTGACTACAGAATATTTTATTAGGCAATTTCCCCTGAGAAAATAGTTGTCTAGAAAGAGAATGCTAGAATAATTTAATCCAAATAAGGAATAGCATACACAAAGAGTCAAGAAATCATCAGAATACATCTATCTACAAAGAAAGATGCACTGTTGTATAAAAACTGAGATTTATAGCTAGCTTGATTTATTTTTATAATAACAACATAGCTTGATGACTTCACTGTGCTTTCATAAAACTTCAGTGTTGTACAGCATTTTTTATTTTATTTTATTTTTTCTGGGCATGACATAAAATTATTTGATGTAAAGAATGTTTTCTTCCAGTAGGTAAGGCAATTTGGGAGTGGAACAATTCTATGATACCACGTCTACAGTAGTGATAATTGTGCTATTGACAATTCCCTAGTAGATAGAGGAATGGAGGTTTGCATGACACTCACCTGATGTTTCAGAAATTGGTTTTCCATCCCCTGCCTACCTCCCACCAGCAAATGATCTTGGGGAAAGCTAGATTATATAGGAAGTGGAAAGTTAATGAGAAGTGGGACTACATGATGCAACTTCCATGAAGTCACCATCCATGATGGGCGGTGCTTTGTGATGGTGCACTTGCCATTGACTCCTCTAAACAACCTCTCACTGCACTCTCTATGTAACAGCAGTAAACCGACAGATTCAGCAAAACTGCGTTTGGTGCACTCATGCTTTGATCTGACCTCTGTGTACTATCTCGGGTGAATAGGCATGTGTTTATGTCTCTCAGGGAACAAGTTTCCCACATCCAGTCCATAAAATATTTCATTTCATAAGAAAACTTTGTCAAAACTTAATATACTTTTAAAAAGTAGAATCTATGGCATTTAAAGAAAAGAGAAATCCAAAGTGACATAAACACAGTAGTTCTGAAAAATTATTTACATAAGAAGAAACGAACAACATCTGTCTAAGTAACTTGTGGTCTAAGCTACTCAGCAGCCAACAACCTGACGTGATGCTCACACAAGTGTAGTAGTGGCACACAGCCATGATGGGTTACCAACTGCTCTAGATTTGGCTAACAGATCCACTCAGTGGAATGGAACCCATACCTGGAAATGGGAAACAAGTCAGAACCATATCCAAAAAATGAGCCTGCTCTCCAATATCAAGCTCCCACCAATAGTGGGATACAAGAGGGCCTACACCTATTAAATTCTCTCTAAAATAATAATGGTTATCCATGTATCTTGCACTGACCTCACTCTCCATTGGAGAATCTGCTTCTCTCTTTCAGATGGACACATATCCTGAGGAGAGAATCAGCCCATCGCACCTCAACAGGACACCAGCTAAAGCCATTGAGTTATTGGGGAAATGAGCAAGAGTGCTGCTTTATTGGTGAACCTCTTACCAGCACAAGGGCGAAGGAGATAGACACAAAGAACTCTCAACCCCTACCAAATCAGATATCCAGAGACACAGAGACTCACAAAACCCTGTCACTGAAATAGACCTAAAATGCACCCAACATGGCTCAGGGAAATTCCGGGAAGAGGGGGAGGAAAGATTGTTAGAGCCGTGAGTTGGGTCATTATACACAGAGTCATTGCCTCTCCGGCATGGAGGAGGTGTCACTGTAGACTGATCCTGGGGTCCACCCTAAGGTGTTACTGGGGGTGGATCTGAGTTTCAGCCTAAAGGTATGCAGAGTGATTGAGCTCTGTCTGGGGTCCCCAAAGTGTGCTTGCTTGTGATGCTGGTGGTTGTTTTTCTCTCTGCATGGATTTGTGAAAGGGGGCCAGCTTCTTCTACCATTATGGAACTTGCCCTGGATCTATAAACTTCAAATAAATTCCTTCATCCCATAAAAAGAAGAGAAAGGAATCTTACTAATTTGAGGATGCTAATTCAGGGTTAGGGTACCAAGCCCTTCATTTCTGATGAGCACCTTAGTGATGCTAAAGCTGCCAGCCCACAGTATGTTCTCTTTGAAATAGGATCTGCCCACTGTGTGCTAGCCAAATCTCCCACTTCACAGCTCTAGCACCTGTGAGGTGCCACAGAATATATAAACTCTTTGAGTACAAATAAAGTCAGAATTCTGTATTTATTTTTGCACATATTACTTTATAGTTACCAAATATATATGCATGTAATTTATCCAGCTCAATCTAATAGTAGAGTGTGATGATGCATGCCTGGGTGAAGTTGATCCCATGTCCAAAATTAAATCCAGTTTATTATCATTGTTGTGGGTTGCATTCCCAATCCTGGACTACCAGGAAAGGCAAAGAAGGATGTGTATTCACAGGTGTCAATGGAAGAATAATCCTTCCAATGCCATAATTCTGGTCTTGTTCTGGCATCCAGAACTGGAAAAGGATAGATGTCTCCTGTTTTAACCAGGTATCAAGTTTTCTGCAATTAATGTCACATACACTGTTCTCTGTGCAGTCACCAGCAATAATACCTCTTGGCTTATGTAACATGATTTCAAGCTTTCTTCCCTAAAATGTCACATTTTCTTGAAAAAAAAAAAATCTTTGTATGCATTATCCATTGCATCTTTTCTCAAAGGTTACAAGTCTTTTTTAAAACTTTATTTTTGAATTTTCAATCTGTTTATTTTTTTGCCATTTTCAAATACAAAATATTTTCTGGATTCTGTCCCTCTTTATTACCTACCTCTCCCTCTTCCCCACTATCCTCTCCCCTGTATTTTCTTTCCTTCTGTTTATCCATCACAAATATAATTTTATTAAAGATTAAAAAGTGTTGTAAATTGATAGATCTTTTATTAAAATTACTTCTGCATTAAGTATCATTTTCATTGCTCAGCATGTACAAACCCTGTGTCTTGGTGTCTTAGTTAAGAAAGTGTGGGTGTCATTGGACCTTCTGAGTTAGAGAGAAACAAAAAAAAAATGCCTGAGCCTTTTGACGATGTTGACCAAGCTAAGCCATCCAACATAAATTAATTCTTCAACCTACTTTAGAAACTGTGTGGCCATTTCCACTTTTAAAACTCAGAATTATGTTGAGATAGACATAACGACATGATGATAATTTGAAGTATAATAACCTAGATTTGTTATTAGAAAAGTTTTATTGTTTTAACCTAGCATTCAAAATATGAGCATCATCATGAGACTTTTATTCATCTAGATTATGATACTTAATTCGAATTTGTTTCCCTCACTTGTTGCCCTCTCCAAACCCCATACATCTGTTTACTGTTTCTATTCTTCCTCTCCCAAATAGCAGCCCCTTTTCCTTTCTTGTCATATAAAGTATATTACCCTCTGTTTCCCACTCCCCCCTTCCCTTCAAATGCTTCCTCTCTTCTTATGGTCCCCTTTTATTTCCATTTCCTGGAAACACACACACACACACACACACACACACACACACACACACACACGCAGAGTTAAATCTATAGTCTGTATATCACTCAAAAACACGATGTTTGTCTTTTTGGGTATGGCATATATCTCAACATAATGTTATCAATTTCCATACATTCTCCATCAAATGTCACTTAAATCTTTCTTATAGCTGACAAACATTCAATGAATAGATTACCACATTTTCTTTAGCCAATTATCTGTTGCATACCTATGCTGGTTCCAAATCCTGGCTACTGTGAACAGTGAAGCAATACACAGAATTGGAGTTGACAAAATAATCATGATATACAGAACTAATGTTAACTTATAAAACTAAGTAAGTTATTATGAATGCCTTATTTGTGTTTTTATTCCCATAAAAAAACTAAATTAGATATAATTATGACTTAGTGGGGGAGGGCATAATTAAAAGTGAGATAATATTTGCCTGATCTTGCTTCACCATAAATTGTAAATATAACTATAGATAACAATTTAAACATATATACACATTCTAGAAGGACTGGGAAAGTGTCTGGTTCAATGATACAAGTATATAAAGTTTAACTTTTCCCTTTCACATACTCTGGGACTATGTTGCTTTCATGATAAGAAACGGGCATGAGGACTCATGTCTCTGTTATCTGACACTGTCAGAGATTTCACTTATATTAGTTTGTTAAACAAAATGTCAGATAATTTGTGAAGCTGAAAAACAATTTGTCAAAGCATGCACACAACCTGAGGTCTGGGTTGAGTCAGAAACAAGATCAAAGTTCAAAAGACATGGAAGTCAACTCACATTTTCTCAAGATCTAATAAGTCACCATGATGAAAGGTGATGACTGACCAATAAATGGAACACTAACTGTTTTAATCCTAAGAATGTTAACAAAATACAAATACCAAAGCAAGCAAAAAACTACAGGTACATCTGAACTGAAGAGAGAGTCTCAGCATTACAGCTTCCCGTTTTAGAGGGACAGCTGGGGAATAGCTTAGAAAATAGTTCACAATCCAATCATATTATCTAATAACATCCCTTGGTCTGCCTTTATTCCTCTCTCCACCTGTGACAGAATCCAGATGTACGTGTGATTTACATGACTGTCCGGCTAACATAACTGCATCAGCTGAGATCAAATAATACAGATGTTTTGCTTCATATAGACATTGCAAAATGAATATGGTATGTCATATTATACTTTGTCTTTCATTCCTATGTGAGTTCTTGGACTTTTTCACATGAAATTTGATAAGAACATTGGTTGCAATCGACATTTAATTTTAATCTTGCAGAAAATTAGGTTTTAAGTGAGTAAGCCAGAAAGCAGGGACAAAGCATTATTGATGAGTCTTGAGAACAACTGTGCTCTGAGTCACAGATCACAGAGCTTTTGAAATGCCCCATGGGAAGAAGCCTTGGGGATAATCTAATCCTTGTATAGATGAAGAAATAGCTACCTGAACAGGCCAAGAAATTGACAGATGGCCTTAATGTTTAGCAATGAAGGCAGGAATCAAACTTGAGTTTCCTGGCTCCTATGGAAATGTGGCTATAATCTTCCATTGTGACATTTTATCTCATAATATGTAATATAGCTTCACACTCATATATTATGCACTAATATTACATACAACATATTTAAATATAATTCATATTTTAATTTGTATAGAATATAAAGTAGCTATTATATATTTATAGTACATTTATGCATTATATTCATTATGGTGATTTTCTATTTACCTTTTCTTGGTAAATTATAGAAATGGTATTTGCATTTACATTTTGTTGTCAAGAATATAATTCATTTGAAAATATTTTCATGAGATTGAGGAATCATTAATCTACCTGGCATAACATACCACCAAAGCTCAAATTAAACATTTGGTAGTTCTTGCCCATATTCAGCTTTATTGAGAATAGTGTTTGTAGATCATCTTTCAGGAAAAAGTTCTGTTGGTATATGAAATAAAGGAGTATGAGCTTATAGAGAAAAATGTGCCAGAAAAGTGGTAGCTTAAGTCCAGAAATAAGTGCATTTCTCCTTTTGTTCTTTAAATATGTTTCAAAGTGCAAACATTTCACTACTATTTAATTACCAATTGCAAAGTTTCAGCTTCACACTGAAAGATTTGAGATAACTTTTAATGAATCTTAGTTTTGAGCATTTGTTAATATTTGAAATTTAATTTTACTTATTTTTATTTTTTTAAGTATTTTTTGGTTTTTCCAAAGAAGGATGTCTTGCTCTCTAGTCCAAGCTGATCTAGAATTCACTATGTAGTCTCAAGGTGGCTTCAAAATCACATCCATCTACCTAATTCTACATCTTTAGTGCTGGGATTAAAGGCATGCACCACTACTCCTGGCTGAAATTTTATTTTTATGGAAAAAAAATCTTCAAAGTTCAAAAACAAAATATACACTGGTACTGGAAAATAAAATTCCCTTCCTTTGAGACTTTAAACTATATAATTGTCCTTTGCAAGTCAAATACCACTTTAAAAAATTTTATAATGATATTACACACTTATAAGTATATATGTTCATTTATCTTACATATTAATGACATCATAAATAACTATATACCCTTTAGTATATATTAGCCCAATAATATTTTGGAGAGAGAAATAAAATATCTGAATATATCCTTTAAGACAATCCACACTAAGCTTCTCTGTAAAACTTTAACCAAATGTACCTAAGGATTTAGTACGTCCTGTGTGCAAAGCAGTATAGGCAGTATAAACCCAAGCCAGTTATAGTTTTCACCATGAAGCGAAATGCTGATGTTATGCAATAGTTTTTCTATTTCCAAATGGCTTTTAGGAAACATAGGCTTGATATAAGGAAAAGCTATGTCCACCTATTTTGTTTTCAAATTAAAGTTAAAATGCCATTTGGACAAAATTCAATACATTCCGGGGTTTAGCTACATGTTCCAACAGTAGGTGCAAATATGAAGACACATAAATCTATGATTATCTCAATTTTACAATCCAGATTTCCATTTATGTGAGAAGCTCTTTTCATAAAGCTTCCAAACCCAAAACGTGGACATTTTTAGTTAGTTCATGTGCTATGCCCATGTTCTGAAATAATATAAAAACTTAGAAAATTATCATTATCTTGAAAAGACTGATTATCCAATTTGGACTCAATTACTCAAGGAAAAGAATGTGGACTGAGTGTATGAAAGCACACCATTGTCTTGATAACTGATGTCTCAGACATTAGCCAGCTTGTCAGATACTCCAACAGGGTTTACAACTCATTAACACACGGTAATCTTACTACCTCATATTATCAAAATGTTCTGAAGGAGAACTATTTTAACAAGGGATAAAAATATTTTTATTTAGGTACTAAAGAAGCTGCCAGAAGATGAAAAATAGATTCCAAAATTGAGGGATTCATTTATTCTGTAAAATAAATTTTCCTAAATGACAACTATATTCATGAGAACACAAATGACTGGATATTTAAATGATTGTTATTTTCAAAGTTTGAAAATTACAAAACATGGTTAAGCTGGCTTCATTGTTTTGCTACTTCTAATTTATTTGAATAGGTGTATTTTCATTTGATCTCTTAAACTGTGGATTCTGTAGTTTCTACTCATTTGTCTTGTGAATGACTTTGTTATTACAGGGCATGGTGCATAATAATGTTGGTAGAATGGACTTCATAAGATAGGGGCTTGACAGTCATGGGAAGCTGGATGGTAGCTCCTGGATTCTTCTACAGGCAACTGGGACTCAAACCCTATAGGTTTCCTCTTCTATTTTCACATACATCCCTCTTTCCCTAGGTGAATAATTAATAATAGTTTGAAAATTCTTTCCATAAGCCAAACGTGGGAGAAATCACCACAGAGAGTCTTTTAATTCAAGAATGTTGACACCTTTTGTAAGTACAACCGGTAGCTAGAAGGGTAAATGTATTAAATTTAAGGATTGTTTCCTACCTAAAGGAGACCAGCTTAAAGCACAGGAAGAATTATAGCAACTTAGATCTTTAGACATTTGGTTGAGTGTTTTATCATCCTTACTTACTAGATTTCTCAAAGCAGGAAAAAAAAAAAACATGTAGAGGACTAATTAAATAAAATTTCTTCTCTCTGCATGGTAAACCAAGATGGCAATGGAAGTTTATCTTCTGGAAATAAGGGGAAAATAAATAAAGGAAAAATAAATCTCTGGGGGTTTTCCTAAGTCTTTAATGTGTGCAGTGCACATACTGGCTTCATTTGGACAAAGTCTTTTACATATTTGACAGCTTATAACTTTGGTGATTTATTGATCCTTTACAGAAAGAGTACTGAGGAATGTCTATAGTTGAAAAGATTTCATGACAATGCAATTGGCTGACTGTTTTAAACACAGGAACCAACTGTGTACAGTGATAAAAACATTGCAAGGAAAAATGAAATAAAGGTGTAACAAAGTGCTTGTATAGATATAGTGAGGCTCTGACCTATTTCCTCACTGATAACATCACCATGCCACCCTGTTTCTATTCTGGTAAGAGAACCTGAACTTGTTCCCTCTCTCCACCTGATATTTCATCCTAGTCATCCACACATCACCTATTTTTTGACAAAGACGATATCTTATCAGCTGCTTGTACACCTTTCATTTAAATTAGAGGTTATGGCTACAGCATTATATTATATGTAGAGTAAAATAAAAGAATTGAAATATTTGAGAAAAGACATGCACCAATCCCATTACAATCTAATAAAAAGGCAGATAATGTTAGAGAATATTTTAAGAAAAATCACTGGATATGAGAACATTTATATATGATGAGATTTTACAGTGAATAGATATTCTATTTCTACTGAATAATTTTACTAACACACTATTTTAAAACTGAAGTAGATATAAAGAAGATGGTGTCTTGGTGATGTCTTCATGAAGTTTTCATATCTGTCAAACAATAAAGATATTCAGAATAATTGTTACTACCTCTGTCTTAGTATGGCACTATTAAATTTGTGAATAAGATGTACAAAAACACTGAAAGGAGATCATTTGATGATCCTTTCTGTATTCTATATCTCAAATATATTTTTAATTGTGTTATAAAAAGGTAGAGTATTTACATGTCACATTTCTGATGCAAAATTTTATTTCATTTCCTTTAAGGAAAGGATAATCAATGAGTGTATTGGACTCCCCAATAGCTTCCTCATTCACTGGCAAAATAATTCTATAATACTGACAAGATTGTCAAAGGCAAAATGACAGTTTCCTAAACTTCAGTGTTCTGTGACGACTTTGTATAATGAATGATTTCCAAATAAAGAAAATCTGGTTGAATGTTACTAATACATGATCTTCCATAATTGTTCAAGGGCAAAATGCTTAAATTAAAATATTGATGAATACATTTTAACAAAATAGAATACAAACAGGTTTTGGTTTCTTTGTCCATGTTTCCACTCTTCTTTGCAACTATTCACAAGAAAGTACAGATTGATGAGTTTTTGTGCTATAATTACAAATTCTGTTTTCTGTTAACTGAAAGGGTACTGCATTCTTCTACCTTTTCTTTCTATAAATGTCTAGAAGGTTAAATTTGTGGAAGACTAAATTTATTACATATATACATTTCAAGAAAAATAACATATTCCAAAAGAAAAACAAAAGCAAATGCAAGAATTTGACCATTAAATAGGTGCTTTACACTATTTTAATTCATGTTATTAATATTAGTAATTATCATAGTAACTATTACCTTTGAATTAATGAAGTTTTCTTAAAGTTAAGAATGATTTTCCTTCAGTTCATATTGATGTTTGAACTACATGCACAAAACTTATCAGGGGTCCACAATAACTTTCAAAGATGATAAAGAATTTCAGAAGAAAAACAGCTGCAGAACTGCCTCAATAAATAAAAGTAAATAAAATAACAATCACACAAATGAATGAAATTCTCATGTATGTCTCGTATTTAGTACATATAATTATTATAAACATAATTATTTGAATTATCACTATATACTAAGAATTTGGGTATTTTTATTCCAAAATTATCTTCAAAAATATATACTGATGTTCTTTATGTTCTTGTGTCAAAGGAATTGAAATTCTAAACTACAAAGAAACCTTCAAAGGTCAAGCTATAAACGTCTCATGTAGATCTCTATCATTCCATCTTATATACCCTGTGGACATTACCTTATGGGTATTTTTCCGCAGCCAATAATCAAGATATAAGCAATTTCAGGTGAAAAGATGCAGACTCCACCTCAGATCACTTCGGCCTTGCCTATCAATATCTCCCTGACAGTCTAGTGGATACCACACAAGAAACTTGAACTGATTTATTTTCTTAACTAGCTCTTCCATATCTGTAAATCATAGTTTCTACTTACATCACTAGTGTGTATAAAATTTAGGGTGTGCTGGAGAGAAAGATTAGAGGCAGCACACTCCTTTATAGTAATATTTGACCAAATACCTGGGGATTCATAGAATTTGATATTTAGTGCTCTGTGGCAGAAAGTTAAGCAATGATTTAATATATAATCCAATATATCATCCATTCCAGGGAATGAGGACTTTAGACTTCTGTGTGTGAATGCAATCACATGGGCCATGCATTTCAACAACTTTCCCCCCATAATTTAGTATCAGCTAATATAGCCTTTCTATGAATTGCAACCCACTATAAAAACTCAGATTTAAAATGATACTAAAAGTCGGGTGATTGCTGGCTCAAGGATCACACCGTAGAACAAATCCTGGAAAGACAAATGAAAGTTATAAAGAAATATTATCGGAATAAAGCTAAATTAGTAAGAAGTGCTAAGGGTACTTGAAGGGTACAG
Organism: Orientallactaga sibirica; assembly: GCA_036365145.1. Lineage (NCBI taxonomy): Eukaryota > Metazoa > Chordata > Mammalia > Rodentia > Dipodidae > Orientallactaga > Orientallactaga sibirica. Next base: position 14,676,786 of record JAEOAD010000032.1, read on the forward strand.
AGCATATAAACAGAAGATTGAAAAAGGTAGCTTAACATGGTTTGAAGGTAAAGAAGAGGTCAGAATTTATTAAATGTAGTATGTCACTTTAATACTCAACTGCCAGCAGGTTTTCTCAACTGCCAGCAAGTTCTCAATTACATTTTACTTATGAATTAGCCAGCATTCATGTCTGTTACTATTTTTCATCTCCCAAAGAAAGCAGGATATGAATGATAAATATTTTGAACTTTTAATTCCTATAAAGCTTTATTATAACTTATATATATATATTTTTGGAGAGACACAGAGAGAGAGAGAGAAGAGGAAGAGGAAGACAGATAGAGATGGGCGGGCCAGCAGTCTCTCAGCTGCTGCAAACGAAATCCAGATTCGTGCGCCCACTTGTGGTCTAGTGCAGCATTGTGCCCTTGTGTCACTTTGCGTCTGGCTAAACGTGGGACCTGGAGATTGGAACTGCTGGAGATTGGAACCAGATTTCTTAGGCTTAGGAGGCAGGTGCCTTAACCGCTAAGCCATCTCTCCAGCCCTATTATAACTTATTTTTTAGACAAGTTCTCAATTTACACCGACCTGGCCTTTACCTCATTTCCATCCTCTTGCTTCAGCCTCCAAAATGCTGTGATTATAGATGTGCACTACCACACCTGGCTAATTTTTATTATGTTAAGATCTAAGACTCTTCTAGTATATTTAACTTGGAATCACTACTATAGTTGTCATTTAGACAGCTAATGGACACCAAAGTCAAGAGTGGATCCCTGTTTTAAGTCTCAGCCACATTTCATTTTTTTTCTGCATTTGACTAAAATTATTTACAGCCAGATACAATTTTGGAAAGTAAAAATTGAACCTGCTGAGGAAATTAATAGATTAAAAATTGGTAACCAAGAGGGACAGGTGTCATCTTTATTTAATACTGAATAAATTTTAGCCTATTTTCCTTATATGTGTCAGATAGGGAGATAATGATTTTCAATAGATCGATTTATTCAAAGAGCTCCTGAGTTGCTTACTGTTAATGTTATATAATAAATTTAATGAATCTTTGAAGGTCTCCTATGATAAACTTTTATATGAACTTAGTATATATATACAAATATATTAAGAATTCTTAAAAGTCAAGAGTTACAAAAATAAAAATCCAACTAGAAAATGTGTCAAACATGAAAAGACACTTCATCACAGAAGATATACAGATGAAAATATGCACATGAAAGAGGTCAACATCATTAGCCATTAGAGAAATGCCAATTTGCAAACATGAAAGATATCATGATATACTTTCTAAAATTGTTAAACTTAATGTAAAAACTAATGACCACATAAAATCCTGGTGAGGATGTAGACAGTGGATTATTCACATAGTGTTGGGAGAAATGGAAAATAATACAGCATCCCTAGTGAACAATTCAGTCATTTTTAAACTAAAAATGTCATCGTGCTGTGATATAGTAAGTGTATGCCTAAGGATTTAGCCCATAGAATAAGAACTCATTTCACACTAAAATATATATGCAGATGGTAATGGTTTCTATTCATGATAGCCAGTGTTTGTAGCAGTCTAGACAGTAGGTGAATGGTCACCCCATCTCTCGAAGATCCTTGCAAGTGCAAACTATTTACCAACAGTAAGGAACAGGCTATGAATACCAGCAACAACTCTCCTCCCTCAAATGCAGTCATAGTCCCCTGAGCCTTCTCTGCTAGGACTGATCCTCAGCCCTTAAAGACTTGCACAAAACACATACTTTCCAAGAGCACTTCAAGCCATATTCCTAACATGATTCTCGTCTTCCTTAGAGTGAATGTTCAATACTGGGAACAGGTCAGGGTTTTTTTTTGTTGTTGTTGTTGTTCAAGACACTGGGAGACTAAAATCTTAGATCTCAGTTTCTGTGAGATGGTAAGAATATGACATTACTGAGCCGGGCGTGGTGGCGCATGCCTTTAATCCCAGCACTCGGGAGGCAGAGGTAGGAGGATCGCCGAGAGTTCGAGGCCACCCTGAGACTACATAGTTAATTCCAGGTCAGCCTGAACCAGAGTGAGACCCTACCTTGCAAAAAAAAAAAAAAAAAAAAAAAAAAAAAAAAGAATATGACATTATGACATAGTAAGGACCAGTTAAGAAACCCAGAGGAGATTGTTTCAACCCTCTTCATTTTTAGCTTTGCTGAGCCCCACTCATCTCTCCCTATTCCCTTATTTTCTTTACCTGATGCAGTCATCATGTCACAGAATGCTCTTGAGATCAGCACACACAGGACTCTTTATGAATGCAACTTCATAAACCGATTATCAGCTGTCCTTACCATCTGAGTGTCCAGCTTTGCTTATATTTGTCAAAACATATAACAGCCAAGTTCATTTCCATAGAATTATGCTGAGAGGAAAAAAAAAACAAAAAACAGCCAAGCCAATCCTAGCAGGGTATGTACTGTGTAGTTCTATTTTTATAATATTCATGAATTGAAGAAAATTCATAAACTTGAAGATTCAAGTGTTTAAGGACAGGATTGTGTGGGAGTGAGTAATAGGAGGGCGGTTATAAACAGCTTTTATTGTAGATGTCAAGCAGCATGCTTTTATTAATGAGATCTATTGTGCACTGCCTACCACTCCTTCCTGAATAGGTTGTAGGCATGAACATGTTTAGTATATGTGTGATGTTGACTGTGTTATGTTTTCTAAACAGGTTTAATCAAAACAAAATATGAGAGGCCAGTTAAAAGGTATTTCTTTGAGGTGAAAATGATGTTTGTTTCTGTACACATTCTTACATAGTAAACATTTTAAACTGAGAGTTAAGAGTATATTTACCTTTTATTTAAAAATCTGGAGGTGAAATTTTGTCCAAAAATCCATTAGCTTTATCTTAAAAATAAACTTACCATACCAGAAACACTGCAGACAATCGTCATTGTGTCCCATTCAGTGGTAAGCCACACTGCGAGTGTCAGTGGGGTGGTAAGATCTAGGATGTCAACACCATCTTGGTTTGGTCCCGTTCACTGTGATGTCCATATACCAGCAGCATCCACAAACACATTTCCCACAGCATCTCGTGAGCAAGTGTCTTTAAGAAGCATGAATCCATTCCCAGGCCAATGGAAGACTTCTCCAGAGCAGACGTCAGCTGTTTCCCAGGGGGCATCTTGGATTACAGGGGGTATTTGTACTCTATAGTCAATTATATGTTGAAGTCAAGGAGATGTCATTATTTTACTTCTTCATTAAACTGATTTTGTTCTGAATTATTTTTTCTAATATCAGCCATCTGCCAAAAGTTCATTGTGCTTCTTTAAGATGATGATTTTGAATCCATACATCCAACTCCTTAGGAGGGATTAATGGTGATATCATATTTGCCTATTAATGTTCTATATGCATTTTAAGAATCAAATATATAGATTTATAGATTTGATAGGAAGTGTCCTTCTCTTGTCAGGCTGGGGAATTGTTTACCAGGCATCTGGTGCAGGATCACAGAGTTGCCTATGGGTCTGAAGTAGGGCTTTTAGAGGCTGGCCTGTAACCAGGGGGCATTACGTTGTGACTATAAGCTTGGGTAGATAGGATGGTTTCAGTATATTTTCAATGGGGATGACCATGAGACTGTGGTCTGCTACAGGATGCCTAAGTGGAACTATAGAGCAGGCCTGTTTGCTTGCACATCTTTTTGTTTTTGTATTTGCTTTTGTTTTTGTTTTTGCAAGTTAATGACTAAGTCTGTGATGGGGCAAGCTTCAGCTCTGAGTGGGACTGAAGTCACAAATCTGCCCCAGGTCAACAGTATAACTGAATCTGTGAGCCTTTCCTGGATATCACACATGTCACTTCTCACTTTGGGTTCCTGAACTAGTAAGATTGCATCTGTACCATGAAAGTGAGGGCTAGAACAGAGTTCTCGATCACATAAAGTGAGGGTTTAGAACAGAGTTCTCAATCACATAAAGTGAGGGTTTAGAACAGAGTTCTCAATCACATAAAGTGAGGGTTTAGAACAGAGTTCTCAATCACATAAAGTGAGGGTTTAGAACAGAGTTCTCAATCACATAAAGTGAGTATTTAGAACAGAGTTCTCAATCACATAAAGTGAGGGCTAGAACAGAGTTCTCGATCACATAAAGTGAGGGCTAGAACAGAGTTCTCGATCACATAAAGTGAGGGCTAGAACAGAGTTCTCGATCACATAAAGTGAGGGTTTAGAACAGAGTTCTCAATCACATAAAGTGAGGGTTTAGAACAGAGTTTAGATCACATAAAGTTCTAGAACAACCATCACATAAAACTAGAACAGAGGATCTAAAGTGAGGGCTAGAACAGAGTTCTCGATCACATAAAGTCAACAGAGTTCATCAAGATCCATAAAAAGTGAGGGTTTAGGACTGAGGTTTAGAACAGGAGTTCTTCCAATCCTGTGAGGGTTTACCCTAAAGGGTTTGTTCTCAATCACATAAGGTGAGGGTTTACTTGCCATGTTTCTGGCAATCACATAAAGTGAGGGTTTAGAACAGAGTTCTCAATCACATAAGGTGAGGGTTTAGAACAGAGTTCTCAATCACATAAGGTGAGGGTTTAGAACGGAGTTCTCAATCACATAAAGTGAGGGTTTGTGAGGGTTTAGAACAGAGCCATAAGGTGAGGGTTTGAGTCACATAAAGTGAGGGTTTAGAACGGAGTTCTCAATCACATAAAGTGGTCAAAACATACAAACTGAAGATCTAAAGCTGAATTCACATCAAGTGGTGTACCCTAAATTTTATATGGGACTCCTTTGGGGTTGAGTTTATGGCCCAAACAGCATCCAAGTGGTGATTTTATAGCTGAGTTCATGGACGCAGTGTACTTTTATTAGATCATTGATCAATTTGCTTGTTCAATAAATAACCCTTATACAAAGGAATTGAATCTATTGAATTAAAGGATATATTTCTAATAAGAGTTAAAGTCAATATTTAAATCTTGGCAATTTTCATTAGGCCATGAATTTCATTTTAAACTTTTCATTTATATATGTATGTGTGTATATGTATGTATGCATATGTGTGTGTGTGTGTGTGTGTATGTGTGTGTGTTATTTTCTTGATTGTAATTATCTAGCACAACAAAAAATATTCTACTTGTATTTCCAGCATTTGATTAAGATACAGATGGGGAGGCCACTTAAGGTTGAAGAAAAAGAGAACAGGGGAGATTGAAGTTGACTTTGACCAAAGCCAACATGAAGTCAGCTGTCATACTGTAATTCTGTGTCCCTTTACCTGCAGCAGGCAGAGGAGCTTTGCCTGTGTCATCTTCAGGAATCTTCTCTGCTTCTTTTTGAAACAAGGTCTCTCATTGAACTAAGCTCACCTAATAGGTTAAACTAACTGGCTAATGAGGCCCAGGAATCTGTCTCTCCAGTGCAATATATAGTTTTAACTCCTAGATGATCTTCATGATTAAAACCATCTAGAAAATACTCTAAATACAAGACTTTATTCCATGTTGAAGTATCATATGCATACTGATATTTAGGAAACATTATATTATATATATATATATATGCATTTTAGATATTTTATTTTTATTTACTTATTTGACAGAGAAAAGGGAGAAAGAGAGAGAGAATGGGTGTGCCAGGGCCTCCAGCCACTGCAAACGAACTCCAATCTCGTGGGTCCTGGGGAATCGAACCTTGGGTACTTTGGTTTTGAAGGCAATCGTCTTAACTGCTAAGCAATCCCTCCATCCCTGTATACACATTTTAAATTACTCAATTTAATAGTATGTTATCAAAGTATACATTGTAATAGTCATGAATATGCATAATATTCTGAATCAAAAGAAACTATTTTTAGCCTCAAAGTATTTCTTGTTGAAAATTGAAGAACATTTTATTTGTAGGACATTAAGATACAGCAAACCCTATCTTAGCTTTTCAAGCCCAAATAATACATCATTTTCAATTTGACCAACAATATAATTTATCTTGAAGTGAAATGCATGCAAGGAGATAGCATTATCTTTAAAGGATTTCCATACTGTGAACTAAAAATGACTCCTAGATTGTTTTCATAATTTAAGTATTCATTGAGGCTGAATTAAGGTGAAATCAATAATATGGTGGCAAAAAGCAGCATGAGGAAACTGAAAGAGGCAAGATAGCACTGAGACCTTCCATATCCCTGTGATTGACAGCATTCTGCAAAATAGCTAATCATCCTGAAAAGACTCTGCTCTGTGAAAATGAGTTCTTAGATTGAGAGCTGTCAGGATCAATAAACGTGCATTTCAAATTTACAGTCAACCTAATTCCTAATGCAATTTGTTTAAAATTATTTCCTCTCATATTTTCAATGTCCCTCATTTAATAGCTTTAATAAGTTATAATAAATGACTCTGGACTAATATGTTTTTGCTAGAAACAGATGCCATTGTGATTGTGTTTGTCTAATGAATTAGTTGTTAAATATTCTATCTATTGGCATATAGCATATAGCTAATATTGCTCTAATTAATTTCTTTAATTAAAAATCACCATCATGCTGGGCGTGGTGGCACACACCGTTAATCCCAGCACTGGGGAGGCAGAGGTAGGAGGATCGTCATCAGTTCCAAGTCACTCTGAGATAACATAGTTAATTCCTGATCAGCCTGGACCAGAGTGAAACCCTACCTTGAAAAATCAAAAAAATAATAATAGTAATAATAATGATGATGATGATGATCACCATCATTATGAAATTCAAGACTAATTCTTCTGCATATTTGATGTATAGAAAACAGGATATGTCTATACAACTATGGGTATATATGGGCAGATCCCCAAAGAGATTCTAACATCTTTGTCCACACATATCCATACTGAATAATCCTAACCTCTTATCGGAGGTGCATCTGGCCCTGAAGTACAACAATATGCACCTCTGATCCCTCAATACTTGGCATAGTCCCAATTTACTATTTTTCCTTAGCTCAACATCATCTGAGACACTCCCTGCAATGAAAAGTCACTGTTTTATCTAAGTTGTTTTTATCTAGGGTTTTTATCTCATCTTCTACTGAAATGAACCTTTCTATGTCTCTGATATTAATCTTTGGCAGATTAACACACATTGACAACATAATCAAGATTATACTCTGTACTTATAATTCTACCATTAAGACTTGTCACTAAACCTTCCTTTCACTTTGTCATTACCTCATTAAGGATTTATAGGGGATTATTTGCAGAATTCCATGGAAAGGATTTTGTAGTCTTGAGACTACAGACACAATATAGTAAAAATGCATTGAGCTTTGGGAATAGTCTTCAGTTGCCATGAGCATACATTTTTAGGGGTGTCATGAAGCAGCATAACAAAATGGTAGCACTGGGATATAAACAGATTGAGTGGTTTCATTTTATATGAAATAAATACTGCCCTGGAAAAGAGTATTACATAAATTTGTATAAATCATTTGATTTATATATTTGACCTGTTTTGTTTCAGGACCATACATGGTTTGTTATAAAGCTAAAATTTGGAGTTGCAAGCAATTGAAGTAAAAATGGGTTAATTTGGGCCCGGAGAGATGGCTTAGTGGTTAAGTACTTGCCTGTGAAACCTAAGGACCCTGGTTCAAGGCTTAATTGCCCAGGACCCACATAAGCCAGATGCAAAAGTTGGCACATGCATTTGGAGTTCGTTTGCAGTGGCTAGAGCCCCTGGCATACCCCTTCTCTCTCAATCTATCTGCCTCTTTCTCTCTCTGTAGCTCTCAAATAAATAAATAAATACAAAGAATAGGTTGATTTTTATTTTGTTGTGTAGGTATATTATGGGGTGTGCTGTATGTGTATACACAAATGCATAGAAACATACATTCCAACAGTGTTACTCTTCTGCCTTATTTTCCTGAGACAGAATCTCTCACTGAACCCAGAACCATGATATTTGTGTGAGATTGGCTGACCAGGAAGTTCCAGGGATCTTCTTGTCTCTTCCAACCTCAGTGCTAGGGCTACAGACATGACCTACATGCCTGGCTTTTTATGTGGGACTAGAGATTGAACTTGGGTCTCCATGTTTGCACAGAAAGTACTCTTACCAAACAAGACATGCCTGCAGCCCCTAGAATGAGTTAATTTTGAAATGAACAGCATTTGTCATCCTAGAAATGTGAATTTGTTCCCGAGAAAGACTGTAAATACACTTGCTAAATTAGGTAGCTGAGAAGAGGAATGTATTATGTCACACATCAGAAGCTAGAATTCCCAGGTAAAGGTCTCGGGGGGCTGACTCCTCTTTTCTTGCCTTCTTTCCTGTCTACTTTTGGTTTGCCGATGATCACTGACATTTCTTGTTTTTCAGATGATCCATCACCCTGCCTTTCTCTTCACATGACATTTTCCCTTCATTTCTCCTTTCATAAGGAAAACCGTTACATAATAAGGGCCCAACCAACTCTAGCAAGAATTTGTCTTAACTAATTAATTTTGCAATATTTATACTCCTGATAACAAGGACTTCAACATATGAGATTGTAAAGGAAGGTAATTCAACCCACAAAATATGAAAATCCAGTTATTTCTGAATTTTCTTTTACATTAGATTAATCAAGAGAAAAACAAGCAAACTTTGGCTTTTAAGTATGAGTGAGATTGACTAATTTTGCAGCCTAACACTTCTTTTTTAAAAATTACTTTTATTTTGTATTATTGACAACTTCCATAATTATAGAAAATAAACCATGATAATTCCCTCCCCTGCCTCACTTTCCCCCTCACAACTCCACTCTCCATCATATCCCCTCCCCATCTCAGTCAGTCTCTTATTTTGATTTCATCATCTTTTCCTCCTATCATAATGGTCTCGTGTAGGTAGTGCCAGGCACTGTGAAGTCATGGATATTCGGGCCATTTTGTATCTGGAAGAGTGTATTATAAGGAGGCCTACCCTTCCTTTGGCCCTTACATTTTCCTGCCACCTCTTGCACAAGGAATCCTCAGCCTTGGAAGGTGTGATAGAGATGTTTCAGTGCTGAGCACTCCCCTGTCCCTTCTTCTCAGCACTATGGTGCTTTTTAGAGTCATCCCAAGGTCACTGTCACCTGAAAAGAGAAGCTTCTCTAACCAAAAGTGAGAGCAGCATTAATATATGGGTATGAACATTCAGAAAAGTGCTTACTGGGCAGTTTGGTGAGTGCAATATATGCATTTAGCCAGACACCAGCAGGCGTTATGCCCCAAGGGCTCATGATTTCCCAATCATGGTTTTCAGTATCAGGCACGTATTCACTTCTGTGTTCAATCACAGTAATAGCTTTTCCCACCCAGTTTAAAAGCAAATACTTTAAGGTTTTTTATTATTATTTTGTTTGTTTGGGTTTTGAGGTAGGGTCTCTCTGTAGCCCAGGTTGACCTGGAGTTCACTATGTAGACTCAGGCTGGCCTTGAACTCACAGTGATCCTCCTACCTCTGTCTCTCAAGTTCTGGGATTAAAGGCATGTGCCAATATGCCTGGCTTACAAGCAATTACTTTAAATAAATATGCTTTTGTAAAGTATATACTTCATTGAAAAAAATAAAATGAAGTGGTTGATGTTTGGACAAGTTTTTTCTGCTACAATGAGACACTCAATTTGCTTTTTTTATACAACAAGAAACACTTATAAAAGCTTAACAAGTACTCGGAGGAGCTAATAGTATTTACTGAGGACAGAAGAGAGAAAACTATAGTAATATTGGTCTCAAATATCTGAAATTGCTGCTTTAGACAACTGAAGTACTTCACTTCTTCAAACCTATTGAGTTACAGGGAATCACAAATTTAGGTGTGAAGCTCAGTGACAGACTCTGGATGGAGATATTATGAATTTTTATCATTTTTCTGTCAGGGTTATACCTGCTAAGGTTGACCTCATGCCCTCGCCTGTGATGTTAGTAATGGTGACACTTGTTCTCCCATGGGGACTGATAACATCTCAGTGGCAAGGTACACATTATCTCCCTGAAAAATTCTAATCATATTTTTAATATAACCAAACATCCAACAGCTGTACTGGAAACAGAGTATAAAATATACAGATGAAGGGATTTGAGAGTTCAAAGATGAATTTATAATTATTTGTCATTGTAGACTGTTAATGGGTGAATATTGACTTAAAAAGTTTAAATAATATCTAGAGTACCACAATGCATACCTTTGTTTGGTAGCAAGTGTCTCAATGCAATAACATAAAGATTAGAAAGAAATTGAGTAGACCTCAGTAATATGAAGAGATGAAATGGTGTGTATTAAAATGAGGATGTCTTGTGACTTTTATATTCAATCTAATTAATTTATTCTATTAGTTTTACATAGTACAAAATAACACATTTAAGTTTGTTCCTTCTTATAATATACAGAATGGCTCTTTTCAAGTAACTCTCAGCACGACTTTATTACCTGCATTTGTTTTTACTCAAGATTCAATTCATATGCAAAACCATTTATTCACATATTGCCACATATCACCATATATGAAAAACAAATAAAATTTTTCCAGTTGTCTACCTTTCTCAAGGTTAAATTTGAGCTAAGTGGGAAGGTCTACCACCATACTGTCAAAAGCTCCATACACGAGAAAATGAGTCATAAACCCTGGAAATCGGATCTAAAGGGATTCTAATTAGAAACAAGTTCTGGAACCCACAGCTATTCTGAGAACAATATCTCTATCATCTCTTACAACTCAACACTGACATTGGCAATGCCCTGACCAGCTCATCATAGAGCATAGCCACACCTGTGACATGACTAAGAAACAGATAGGCAGGATTCAGCACTGACTGGCAGTGGAGTGGCAGCTGTTATGGCCAGATTGCCAGAACATTCTCACATCCATGCAAATGAGAAATGACTAAACACAAAGCATCATTTTGTAAAATGTTAAATCAGTAGATTAGTTTCATGTATGTTATTAATAGGTCATATGATACTACTTCATAAAAATGTTTACAGATATCTATATAAGATCTCCCAAAAAGGTTAGCATCTTAGAGGAAAAATGTATCCACCAAAGCTGCAGAATAATAAAATAATTCTTGAAGATTTTAATTAACATGAAGAATTAAAGAGACAGCTTTCAAAAATTTGTGCTCTTGAAATACTGCTTTGGACATTTATCTAAAAATACATGTAACGAAATTTAACAAAGGGTGAAATTTCTAGATACATAATTACAATTTTGCAAGTCTATTTATAATTTGTTAATCTATTATTTATTTTAAACTGATGATAGTGCAATAAACGGAAGAAGTACTTCATGCTTCAAGGACTGCCCATTGGACACAGCATGTCTTGATTACACAAGATAATTGCTTAAATATGTCATATGACAAGATGGTCTCACCAGGTTTAATGCATCTGCTCATGTTGCATGTTGAGTCAGTTACAAGGGCAAAATCAGGGTTAAATTTAAATTATTTGGCTCTTTGGCCTTCATACTTGATAAAGCTAGCATCAAAAATCCTCTTAGTTTTAATCATAACTAGAAGTAGCTACACTCTGTGGTCTCATTAATTCCAATATAATGCATAACTTTTATTCATTTATTTATTCAACAAATATTTTCTGAGATACTTTTAACTATTTTCATAGGTATTATGCTTTTAAAGGTGAATAAAACAAAATAGTTGATTTCTCATTGGGGTAGAATACCATTCACTTACTAAAGCTATACATTTAATATTTTAGGAAGCCTACAGTCAGATGTAATTAAGGAAGAGCATGAACCCAGGTAGGTTTGATGGAGCAGACTTTTCTTTTGGTTGTCACTACTCTCCTGCAACCAATGAGAAATGCTGTTTTGTTTTGGAAGAGGGCGTGGCTAGTTCTGGGCCTTTTAACATACTGGAATCAGGGTGAGCAGGGGCTCTGGATGAAGGATTCCTTCCTGTGGGGCTACTTCATCTCTACCAGCAGGATATGAATTTTTGCTAACACTCTACTCCAGTCCTCAAGGTGCCTTCTCAGCAAATCTCCTTTCATGCTTCTCCTGTCACTTCTCAACTCATAATTGATCAGGCTTCACTTCAGATTTTGAAAAATGAAATTGACCACTGACTATGAACATGAAATGTTTGTCTCCAGTTTCTGAGGATGTTAAGTTGATCACATCTTACATGTCTGCTCTTCAGTCATAGAAAAATGAGGTCCTAGGCTGGAGAAATGGAGTAGTGGCTAATGCGCCTGCCTGAGAAGCCTAAGGATCTATGTTCGACTCTCCAGGTCCCACATAAGCCAGATGCATAAGGTGATGCAAGTGTACAAGTCTGCACACGCACACAAGGTGGCACACACTTCTGGAGTTTGATTACAGTAGAATGTCTGTTTTTTCTCTTTCTCTCTCACTGTCTCTTGCATAAAAAAAAATAAATAAATAAAGGCAGGGCTGAAGAGATGGGTTATCAGTTAAGCACTTGCCTGTGAAGCCTAAGGACCCCGGTTTGAGGCTCGACTCCCCAGTACCCACATAAGCCAGATAATACAAGGTGGTGCATGCATCTGGAGTTTGTTTGCAGTGGATGGTGGCCTTGGTGCACCCATTCTCTTTCTCTGTCTCTGCCTCTTTCTCAGTCTGTCTCTCGTTCTCACATACACAAATAAAAATAAAAACAAAAAATTTTTAAAAATAAAAATAAATAAAGGCCAGTCTGTTGGACTTGCTTCAGACCAAAAGAGAGGGAGGGAAAGAGAGAGAGAGAAAGGAAGGAAGGAAAGAAGGAAGGAAGGAAAGAAGGAAGGATGAGGTTCTGTCAAGAGCGATTATCTTTCTTTCTTTCTTTCTTTCTTTTCTTTCTTTCTTTCTTTCTTTCTCTTTTCTTTCTTTCTTTCTTTCTTTCTCTTTTTCTTTCTTTCTTTCTTTCTTTCTCTTTTCTTTCTTTCTTTCTTTCTCTTTTCTTTCTTTCTTTCTTTCTTTCTTTCTTTCTTTCTTTCTTTCTCTTTTCTTTCTTTCTTTCTTTCTTTTCTTTTCTTTCTTTCTTTCTTTCTTTCTTTCTTTCTTTCTTTCTTTCTTTCTTTCTTTCTTTCTTTCTTTCTTTCTTTCTTTCTTTCTTTTTCTTTTCTTTCTTTCTTTCTTTCTTTCTTTCTTTCTTTCTTTTCTTTCTTTCTTTCTTTCTTTTCTTTCTTTCTTTCTTTCTCTTTTCTTTCTTTCTTTCTTTCTTTCTTTTTTTTTCTTTCTTTCTTTTTTCTTTCTTTCTTTCTTTTTCTTTTTTTTTTTTTTTTTTTCTTTTTTTTTTTTTTTTTTTTTTTAGCTTGGGTCTTGCTCTAGCTCAGGCTGACCTGGAATTCACTATATAGTCTCAGGTTAGCCTCAAACTCATGGTGATCCTCCTACTTTTGCCTCCCAAGTGCTGAGATTAAAGGTGTGCATCACCATGCCCGGCAAGGGAGATTTCAAAACCCAAGAATGTGATGTTGATATCCATGTAAAAGCAGGTAAAATATTTATAAATAGTAAGATTATGAAGAGGCTTCTGGAAACATTTGAGAAACTGGATAGTTATAAGATTATTTTAATTATATGATAAGTTTAGTAGGTTAGATGCAATTCTTAAATAAAGTGAAAACCCACTTCAGTACGTTTTCCACCAAACACAAGAAGTTACAATTTAGGACAGAGTCTGGGAATTTATAAATTAGAAGAAAACTGAAAGCAGATGTATGATCCTAAAGAATTAGCCGGGTGTGGTGGCACACGCCTTTAATCCCAGCACTCGTGAGGCAGAGGTAGAAGGATAGCCTTGAGCCTGAGACTACATAGTGATTTCCAGGTCAGCCTGAGCTAGAACAAGACCCTACCTCAAAAAATAAATAAATAAATAAATATCCATTGGATATGACATAAAATGAAGTTTTGTACTTTTTTGTTCAATTTTCAAAATTTGGATGCTTTGTGACAACTCATAAAATTCATAGCTCTACTGTATTCAGAAATATACTCAAATATTAACTGTATTCTAGAAAAAGAGATAGTGCTAAATTCAACTAGACCACACATTGCATACCAATTAAATTGTGCTTAGACCAAAGAGTAATTCAGACTTGTAATCACACCAGTCTTGATATCACTTGAATTATTTATTTCTCATACTTAATTTGAAAAAATAAAACATAAGTTCATATACATGTCATAATGATATAAAATTTCACTAATAGAAGCTGTATCAAAATTAATTTCTATGTGTTGCTTGTGTTTCCTATGTTATTAAGCAACTCTTGTTTATTTCATATTCAAGTTATGAACTTTAATATACAAAACTATAAAACTGATAATTTAATTTTCCAGGTTCTCAAGTCATGAAAATGAAATTCTACACTATTTAACTTGAATTGCTTGCCATGAATTTTGCTAAAGAACATTCATGTGCTTCAAAACATGTCAAATCCCGGATCCCATTGAAAATGTTGTCTGTTTTCTGAATCCTCCTTGAGCTCAAAGGGCTCTTTCTATCCATATGTGAAAGTATTTCCATCTTTAAATGTGGAGGCTGTGCATTTCCTCTCCCATGAATCTAGAGGATGAAATATGCAATTTTCAGCAACATTTGAATAGACCCACTTCTCTGCATTTTTCCTAACCATTGAAAATCGGCTTGATTTCAGAAATGATATAATCACAGAAGCTTTGGGAAAAAGCACTCCTCTGGCAGTTCCTTCCTTTTGGGCTGGGTAAAGGAAATTGTAGAAATGTGAAATTGGCTTTTTAGTAGTAATTCATAAATTTCTCACTATCACACCAGTTCAACTTGCCCAACATAAAAAAGTGTTTCCATTTACTAAATTCCAGTTTCTTTCAACACAGCTTCAACACTGTTTCCCTGTTCCTTCCCACTGTGCTTAAATTAACTCTTTACTGCCACACACCATTGGTGACACCATGTTCCCTCATTGCTATAAGCCACTTCAATTTCTTTGTAAACATTGATTTTACAGTCCTTTTCATCTCTGTGCACTCTCAAGATTCCCATCATTTAACCTCAAGCTTTAAGATGTTTTCTTTTCACCAATACAGAACTTGTACCATTGTTCTTGCTACAATTAGCATCCTTTGTGCAAGCAAATGGTATTAACAGGGACTAGAAACCATTGCTCAAACACATACATTTGTCAGTCTCCAATCTAATCACAACCGAAGTAACAGGACAATGTGTCAGAGGGAAGCTTAGACAAAAACAGATTAACCCAGTTCAGTGACATCATTTTTGCTCAAGCTTAAATTACTTGCTAAACGTCTCCAGACACAGGCCCAATGAAAAGAAATAGCTGTCATTTTCTCTTTCTAATCTCATTGGCATCTGTTCTTAACTAATCCCTCCTGCAGAGAAGAGAGAGGTTCATAAAGCACAGGAAGTGAAGAAAACTTACAAAATCAACAACCCCTCCTTAAGGTTATAAAAGCAATAAAATTTCTAGGGAGAGGAGACTAAAGGGAGCTGCCTTGAAGGAGATATCACGAGTTGTCACCCATGATGGTGTGGGCTTTTCAATGATGCAAACACTTTTCAGTCATCCTTGCTACTATATGTAATTTCTCACGTACGATCCTGAAAGTAACCTCAATAAACTCACTGGGTCACCCATATACCCTTGATGAAAACACTTCTGTTTGTAGTTAGTCCTCTAGGGAGGAAATTTATTTGTTCTCACATGCCCAAGGAAAATTTAGACAAAAGTATCTTTCCTAACCCTCTAATAAAATTATTATTCGGCTGGAGAGATGGCTTAGTGGTTAAGGAGCCTGCCTCCTAAGAATGCTGGTTCCAGTCTCCAGTGGTTCCAATCTCCAGGTCCCACATTTAGCCAGATGCAAAGTGACACAAGGGTGCAATGGCGCACTTGACCACAAGGGGGCGCACACATCTGGATTTCGTTCACAACAGCTAAGACGCTGCTGGCGCATGCATCTCTATCTGTCTTCCTCTCCCTCTCTCTCTGTCTCTCTCCAAAAAAAATTATTGTTATTATTATTATTATTGGTTTTTCAAGATAGACTCTCACTCTAGCTCAAGTTGACCTGGATTTCACTATGTAGTCTCAGGGCAGCATAGAACTCACAGAAATCCACCTACCTCTGCCTCCCAAGTGCTGGGATTAAAGGTGTGCACCACCATGCCGGTTACTGATAAAATTATTTTTATTAAAATACATTCTTAGAGGTCTTACAAGTGGTAATATCATCAGCTCACAACAGACAGAAAGATGTTACATATGTGTTTTATTTATTATACTATCTGCCTTATTTTTAAAGGGCTGTTTCTAGTTTTAAATACAAGTGAACATTTTGTGGTTTCTGAGAAAAACAGAAGTCACAGGAACTCATGATGAAAAATTACTATTCTAAAACTTACTTATCATAAACTTTAATGGAGTGTTTTTGAAGTCATAGACAATTTTCATTATTAGAACTCAAATGCCATGCTAGTAGAATCCTGGCATTCATCAAATTCTCTTTTATCAAAATTGTGTGCAAGGGGCAGAAGGGAAAATGGTAAGGCTAAGAAGAATAGTGTGTTCATGGAGGGGAGATCACAATAAAACCCATTCAGTTATAAAACTAATATGTCTTGATGATTATACTACTTCTGGAAAACTCATAGATAAAATTGTTATAATTTAGGAAACAGAAGATATAACAAAAAATACGAGTCAACGCTAATTAGAAGAGCCCAGGGAAGGATATTATTGGCAGAGTTTTCATAATAGATGATCAGTTATACTGTACAAAACCAAAATGTCTGCTGTGTTTTAAGTACATGACTCTAAAGCCCTGTGTTATGTGGGCTTAGTCCCCGGCCTGTAGCAGCTCTGAGAGATGGAAAAACTCAGGAGGTGGAAGTGTGGTGATCAAAGTTAGGTCACTGAAGTTAGACCTTTGATGGGAACATGAGGACCCCATTGTTCTCTTTTCATTATCATCATCATTATTTTTATAATTGTTACTGTTACTTTTTTGCATCTAGCCACCATTAGGGGATGAAGTTCCATTACTAAATCCAGGTAAACAATTGATCATGGTACAAACTCCAAAACTGAAAGCCAAAATAAACCTTTTCCTTCTAAGTCTTATTCTCATAGTCTTTTCATTTCAGGAAAGAAAGATTACCGACAGATTAGTCAGTCAGCACCCCACCACTGTTGCAGATTCTCAGTCATATTGAGAACTTAAAAGATAGATGGGTGCTTCTTGTCATTCCTGTTCCAAAATCTCTTTCAAAAGAATTCATTGATGCTCTGTAAAGGTCAATGTAGAGCCTGAAATGAAAAGGCCAGAGGCATACAGCTATGAAATAAATTCTTGCCTCAGAAAGTAAACAAGAAAAATTGGAATATTTATATAGTATCTTCATCAATATCATTGATGTTATCAGTATGTCTTTTTTTCACTACTACATAATTCTGCTAAATATTTTAGTCTTCAATGCACTTGAGCCGATAAAGTTTTCTAAATCCAGTGAAGTTACAGATAATAACTCTCCAAAATTTTAAAATTCTCATTGAATGCAACTTCAAGTGTGGTTTAGAAATGGATGTTTAAGAACAATTCTGCAAGGGTGGTCATCAAATAAATTTTCATTTTCAGATCTCACTGTCACAATTTAGCTTCATTACTTATTATATTGGTGTGTGCTTACCCAGAATTGGGCATCAAGCCTTGTACAGATTGGGTGCCTGGGAAACATGTGTTCTCTGAGGAGGAGTGGTGGGTTCCCAAGTAGGTAACTTTCCAAGTATGTCTAAAAATGCATAATTCATGACTTTGTTTTTGAAAGTAATCTAAATGTGGAATATAATTTACACTAATAAACTCTGAATCATTCTTCATGGAAAACCCTGCTGTTCTAATCAAGAAAGCCTGCATTAAAAAAGAAAAAAAAGTACAGGCCTAGGTATATTTACTCTGATATAAATTATATCCTTGTATATCCCTGTGGGTTTCTTCTGTCATTTAATCTAATTAGAGTCTGTAGTCTTATGATCATATAAAAGTTCTCCTAATGAAACGAGGAATGCAATCTATACCTTGTTATTTCCTTTCTAAAATATAAACATAGAATATAAGAAAAGCTAAGCTATTATTTAAATGTTGGATCAAGGTGTTAAATATTTGACTTAACATTCCTTTAAACATTGTATCAATTTCATTTATATTTTCATTTAATTGACATCTTTCTTCATGAAGATAATTAAGAAAAGCATGTTAAGAAGATCATCAATGATAGCCTTACTGTTATTATTTCTGTACATATTTGAAGGAACTAACATTATCCAACAGTTTGCTCAGGAAAGGTGAGGTTGAAATCCATGTTATGCCCTGAAGTGACATTCATACCTTTTCAAGTATATTTTCATTCAATCAGTTATATATTTCTTTTTCCCAAAAATGTTTACAAAGGATTTAGATTGATGAAAGGTTGGAGGTGGAGGATCTCTAGACTCATTACAGACCTTACCTTAAATGATCGAGTTTAAAGGGTGTGATTTGTTCAAATCACAGAGTGAAGTTGTCATTGTAGGAGTTTGGCCATCCTAAGCACACTGATTTATCTTCACTGCATGACAACAAACAATTGAGAAGAAAACAGCAAAAAAAAAAAAAAAAGAAGGAAAGAAAGAAAGAAAGAAAAAGAAAAAAAGAAACTTTCAGATGGAACCTCAAAGCAAACTAACAGTTCTCTAAAATTCTTTCCATGCTAGCCTAACAGGATTGAGATACTATGTTCTTACTAAATAGGCAGACAATTATGGTGTGAAAACAGCATGTGCAATTCATGTCAGAAGACAGAACTATAGGAACTATAATAAAATGTGCATGTATACAGCATATCTTCATAGTTCTGCATAGAGAAATTTGAAAAATTCATAGGACCTTGTAATATACAGATGAATTGAATCAAAAAAGGTTCTCCAACTTCTCAATATAATGTATGATGTATATTGTTTCTAAATATATATTGCCCCACACACCTCTTTATGATTACTCTGTATAGAGAGTCCTTTATATCCATATCCTAGATTAAGTCTGTCTAGATTCTATCACTGGCAGATAGAACATAGTCAAAGCATATTCTGAATATGTGAAATTATCATTTTTAATGAAATATTTATTTATTCATTCATTAGGAGAGAGAAAAAGGGAGAATGAGTGTGCCAGGGCCTCTAGCTACTGCAAAGAAAATTGAGATATATGCATCACTTTGTACATCTGGCTTTATGTGTGTATTTGGGAATTGAACCCAGATTGTTAGGCATTGCAGGCAAGTCCTGCTGAGACATCAACTAGCGTAACAACTATTTACATAGCATATATATTTATTGTATGATATATAATAAGTCATATAGAGATAAAATCCCATAACTTTCCATTTAAGAAAAGAGGTGTAACAGACAGCTTCAGGTTCGCTGAGATGAACTTCCAGGCACAGTTATGGAGGAAGGGATATTATTTATTGAAGCTTACAGATCCAGGGGAAGTTCCATAATGGCAGAAGAAGCTGGCCTGCCTTCACAGATCCAAGCACGAGAAAAAAAAAAAAAAAAAAAAAAAAGCCACCAGCCACACAGCACACAGAGCAAAGCTACAGCCAAAAGCCACAGCACACTTCAGGAACTCCCCTTAGGCACACTTTGCATATCTTTACAATGGAATCCTAAACCCACCACCACACCTTAATGCCCAGTGACATTGCCTCTAGCAAGGTGGCTGCAGATGCAAACTATAAACTAATAAAACACTGAATATATTGGGGGCCATATATTCAAACTGCCACAGTAAGTCATGTCCTGATATATGTATGTATATATTCTCTGCCTTTGAAGAGGATTGTAATTCTCCTCAGTTCTCTTCCCTGTACAGATAGGCTAGCTTTGCTGATTCTTTGACCAACAAGATCAACATCCTGGGTCTTTTTTTTTTTTTTTTTTTTTTTTTTTTTTTTTGGAGAGAGACAGAGAGAGAGGGAGAAGAAGACAGATAGAGATGGGCGTGCCAGCAGCCTCTCAGCTGTGGTGAACAAAATCCAGATGTGTGCGCCCCCTTGTGGTCAAGTGCAGCATTGCACCCTTGTGTCACTTTGCATCTGGCTAAACGTGGGACCTGGAGATTGGAACCGCTGGGGATTGGAACCAGCGTTCTTAGGCTTAGGAGGCAGGCGCCTTAACCGCTAAGCCATCTCTCCAGCCCCAAATTCTGGGTCTTTGAAGTTTGGCCATAAACAACATTACAAATGCCTCAAAAAGAAAAAAGAAAAAAAACGACCTGATATTTGAAATTAAAATAAACTACTAGAAACTATATAAAGAAACGAAGACATCATTAATGGTTAAAATAAATAAATAAATGAGCTCAATGTCAAATGTGCATGTAGTGGCAAATTGGACAAGACCTCAAGAGAAAGTGTAATCGAATATAATCACTGAGAATATAACATTCACGCGAGTACTTGTTTATTGGCCTTATTTGTGAGAGTAATCTTGCTATGTTAGCTACTGTCCCACATTGAAGAAGCTCAAGTAAACAATGTAGGGAGGAGACAAGAGAGTAGAGAGGGAGGAAGGGAGAAAGAGGGGGAGAAAGGAAAGAGAGAGAGAGCTTGTGAGAAAGAAGAGAGGAGGAGAAGTGTGGGAACACTCCAACCGTCTGCACCTGTTTGACGTGGCACCACTGACAATGTGTCTCTCATGGAGGCAGTTCCAACTCCTCTTAAGAGTTTCCAAATCTAAAGTACACACAAAAGTTGTGAGCTTAATAAAATCATGGTAGTTTTATTTAATAACATTTTTGGGGGTGACTGTGACGCAGCATTGGATAGCTAAAACTAATAATAATGAAGTAATGACTTAAGAAAATGCCTCTGAAGTCATCTGAAGTTCCATTGTGGTTGTCATTTGTTTCAGGCCCAAGATCTTGCACTCTTTGTAGGTACCACTGAATTTAACCATCACAGCAAAGTATTAACTGAACCATTCTCCCTGAACAATCTACTTATAATTGGCGAGAAGAAGTGAATCTGAATGTGGAACAGAAAAACAGATTACTTGGGAGCCAGTTCTTGTCATGTATGCCTTGTCTATGAACGACATCAAGCTAGTTGTCAAGCAGAAAGCAAAGAAACAAAAACAGTGGAAAGATGCCAGAGAAGCTAAAACAGGCAACAGTAATCTTGGCCTCTTAAAAAAAAATATTGGGTAATACCCATTTCAGTCTCTTATTTTAATTTTAAAAGCTAGAGTATAGGTAAAGCTCAGTTTCTAAAGAGAATGATCATAATCTTATATAATAGGACATGCTTCACTTCTCAGCATACATTCAAATTATTCACATTTCTGTTCTTCTTGAGTCATTAAAATATATCCCTTAATGACACTGGCACTAGATAGCAGTCCAATGTATTCACACATAGAAGGTAATTTTGAGTCAACCATGATTATTTATATTCCTTTAATGCATTAGAAAATTTATAAAACAAATCTAGATAACATAATTTTACCTACATGAAAATAAATACAATGTTAAGCGTTGTTTGTTTCAGACTGAAATGAGAATATGTCAACTGAAAACACAGTTATTTTAACTATAGTTCTGGATATTCATGAGAGTTACACATTCACTGGGAGAACTCTTTGAATGAAGGTTGAGTACCATAAACCCAGGGGGTGGGGCAGAAGGAGTAAGGGCGAAAGGAAGAGTCATAAGGGGAGAAGGAATAGGAGGAGGGCCAGGGGAAAGAAGAGGACAGAGTTCCCCAAAATAGAATCACCTTTTGTTTTAGCTCTTGGTTGATTTATTCAGGCTGATTACTCATACGTCTTAAGCTGATGTGCTAACCACATTGGTGATATTTCCCAGGATTTCAAACTGTCACTGGAAGAGAACATGCTTTCTATGTCCCCAGTTCCGAAAAGAAATTAATGAGTGATTAACGTTGTCACTGAGGTGAAAAAGTAAAGAATGTTTTCAGAAAGGTCAACTGTTGAGTTCACTCATTATCTGTTGGAGAAGTACGAAAGAGAAGAAGATCACACAGGAAATAGGACAGTCTCTTATCACTGCATATGTGTTTGAGTCTCTCTTTTTCTTTCTCTCTCTCACACTAAACACACATACACAAATTTACTGAGTTCTGGAATGCCTTCCTTCCTCAAGACTTTAGTTACAATGTTGTCTCACTGCAGCCCAGCCCACTTTTGCCCCTGCATGTCAAATTCTCTTTTATTTTTTTCTTGTTTTATGAGTATATCATAATCTTTTCTCAATCTCTATGTCTAGTATAGTATTTTACACAGAAGGCGAAAAGCAAGTAAAAGGTACATTACTACATGAGTAAATGTATGTCTTCTTATCTAATGCATTCTCCCAATCATGGTTTAATATTGCTGTCCTCTATACACCTGCCGTAAGTGTTGTAAAATAATGCATGTGATACAGATCCACTGACATAGCATGGAAGACGTCAGAGGGTTACTATTCATAAAACCACTCTTCATTATGATTTGCCCTGGACATAAGAAGGAATTTGTAATTTTGTGACTATGTTGACACAGACTGGAAATGCCAGCCACAAAATGTCACAAAGAATGCTATACATAATTGACTTTTCTTTAACCTTATCTTCCTTTTCTTGATAAACCTCAAGAATAATTGTCTCTCCTAAAATATATGCTTTTATATTCAAATTTGTAAATACCGTATAAAGTGACATATATATGTTCTTTCTTCTAATACACAAGACAAAGTTTTTGAAATAAATCTTGGGATCTCTAGGGGCCTGTATTAAATTACAATGCCTTGGCATATTTTGAGGCAAGGGAAATCCTAGTACAACCTGCATTTCTGAGGGAAAAAAGTATAAAACAGCAGATATCTGGCTAATATTTTAAACACAACAGTATGCAGTCTGTCACAAATTGTTAAGCTGTGAGAGCATGGCATGTTATACTGTTAGAGCCATTGTAAAATACAATTTCAAAATTCATCTTTTTGCCTTTTAAGGTCACTATATAAATAGAAGCAATTTGTACCTAAATTTTATGACAGAGGGTTTAATGATAAGATGATTAATTTATAAGAGTGAATCACATTACTAAATTCAACTCAGATGGCCATTTGTTTTCTATTACTGTTGTTAATAAAATCTTAATGTTTTAATACTGTTAATATTTTTAAGCATTTGATTTGAATACATATTAGACTTATTAGTGTATCAATAAATATTTATGTTATATGAGTGATAATTTAACTATTCTAAGGAAAACAAAATATTCTTAATTCCAATTGCAAATTCTCTTGTGCATGCTGATATGTTCCCAGAAAAACTTTGCCTTCATAACACGTGAACAGAGCACAATTAAAAACAAGAGACTCTCAGTTTGTGGAAATAATAAGATTACAAACAGAGGAAAGATTGAAAAGACTCAAGGTTACCAAGGTGCCTGTGATGATTCTGGGAGTTACTACTTTATTTTATTAATTACCTTTAATTTTTAAAGTATTTTTAGATTTTATCATGAGTATGTATGGAGTGTGAAACCAAATTAGAAAATTTTTTTTCATTAATGCTACTCCTAAGAGTTAAAAATGAGTTTAAAGTGCTCCTCAAATGTAGACATGTCAATAATAATAAAATTTCTATTTGAATTTTCTAAATGTAAAATTTAGCAATTTTCTGTTCTCATTTTTATAGCAATATCAGCTCTTCATCATGTAAATAAACAAATATTCCTGATTTAAGGGAAGAAAAATTAGAAATATTTATCAGAATTTGTAAGCACAATTTCATATTAAGTTTTCATTAATTTTATATTTCTTGTGGATATTTTATATTCAAACTAATTTAAGTAGATTGAAATATTGTAAATGACTTACACACAGTCTCTTCAAATGATCACATAATTTTAGCTATCCTTTAATCTTTTAGTATCAACAAGATTAACCCATTTTTTTCTTAACCACTTAATACAGAAGATATAGTATCCAAGTTGTGTGAAAGAATACAAATCTTTTCTTACTGTGTCTATTTTTATACATCATTAATACAGAAGCTTACCCATTTAAAATTCTTACTGTTACTTACAAGATATGTGAAAAATAAAAATAAATCATTCTCTGATGAAGGAAAACTGAAGCCATATTACATGGGGCCAAAGTAAAGCTTTATTATAACAGAAAAATAATACAATGAGGTATAAAAATCCTACTGAAAGAAGCAGCTTATTTTTAATTTTTTTAATTTTTAAATTTTTTATTTTGTTTTTTCAAGGTAGGGTCTCATTCTAGCCCAGACTGACCTGGAATTCACTATGTAGTCTCAGGGTGGCCTCGAACTCACAGCGATCCTCCTACCTCTGCCTCCCGAGTCTGGGATTACAGGTGTGCATCACCACGCCTGGATTAGAAGCTTATATTTTTATCTTTTTGGTTCCAAATTAAAGTAAAAATGTGTATTTCATACTTTAAAATAACATTTGAGGGAGGGACTGTGGAAATGGCTCCATAGGTAAGATCACTGCCAGCACAAACCTGAGAGACTGGTTGGTATGGCCACTCGTGCCTGTAACTCCAGTGCTGTTCGCGCATGAAAACAAAAGAATCAATAAGGCTTTGTGGTCATACTGGAAAACTTAAACGAGCAGCTCCAGCCTTGGTGAGTACAGTGACAGAGGAGAACTTCCAGTATTCCCTGACCTCTGCACTCATGAGCACACAGTGTACACATCCATACGTATGCATGCATGCGCTGTACTCACAAATACTGTGGTGAGTCACAATACATCCAAGTGATGCTAAAATTAATTTTAAGTATCCACACCATACACACAACACACAACACACACACACATTCATGCCAAATATAAATGATATTGTAATTGTACAATCAACATCATATCCTATTAGTGAAGGAAATGTCTGTCTTTGAACGTGTCCTTTGAAGTACTGTCAATGAACCCCAATTCCAAGTATGTTTTGAAAGTGTTAACTAATGTATGGTATACACAAGATAGAAAATAATCACAAATTATTTTAAGTTACTATATATACACATAGGGGAGGAAAATGTGCATTGTTAACAGAAAGATGGAATTGTTTTCCTTTGAAGTCTCAGAAATACTAAAGTTGTTTATATTCTTAGGAATATTTGAAAGGTTTAACAAATGTATTTTGAATATTGTACTATTCATATCAGGAGCTATTTAATAAAGATAAAAACCCATTGGGGAGAGAAACAAAACAAAGACGAAAGGCACATTCATTAAATTATCCAAAGTGCATTTAAATGTTATAAATATTTTAATTATGTGACTATCATGTGCTCCCAAATGATCATTAAATTATCTCTTTTACATGTAAGTATAGATGATGCTTGCCATCACAAAATCAATTCTGGGTCGACACAAGCCAGTTTAGCTTTATTTTTTTCTACCACCAGGGTCATAACAAACATCCAGTTAAAGTCATGGTACACTCACTGCACACTGAAGCTCTGATCTATTACATGTGAAGCAAGCCCATGAGTTTTTGAGTAACTACGTAACACTACATTTTTATTAAATTTAATCTTCATTTATAATCTAATAACAAATCATGACTCAGATAATAGCTTTTAAATAGCTTGCTATTAGTGATAAAAATTATGTTCTTCTTTCTTCATTTTATTTATTTATTTATTTATTTATTTATTTATTTATTTATTTTGGACAAGGTCTTATGTATCCTAGACTGACCTTGAACTCATTATGTAGCCAAGAAAGTCCTTGAACTTTTGTTTCTCTAGCATTTACCTCCCTAGTACTGGGATCCATATGCATGCTACCATTATGTCTAGATCTGATTTTGGCATTTTTTAAAATATAGATTTTTTTTTTATTTATTTGAGAGAGAGAAAGAGGTAGATGGAGAGAGAGAGAATGGGCCACTGCAAATGAACTCCAGACGTATGTGCCATCTTGTGCATCTGGCTTACATGGGTACAGAGGAATTGAATCTGGGTCTTTAAGCCTTGCAGGCAAGTGCCTTAACCACTAAGGCATATCTCCAATTCATGAATTTGATTTTGATATTTATGTGTCATAAAAGTACTTGAACATAAAGGGTAAAAGCAGAGACACTGAATTTGGAAAATGTAAATGTATCTTTTTGGATTCGTCTATGAATAGTCATAACTGAGGTTTAATACATAGTCTTCTTTCTGTCTCTTTTTCTCTCTTTCTGAAATAAATAAAATTAATTTAAAATTTTTAAAAATTTAAATTTTAACACAGCTAATTCATGCATTTTATTTTTTATTAACAGCTCCCATATTTGGCACTAACGAACAAACCTAAATCCCATATATATTTTACACATGTTGGGTTCAATTTATAAAACTATTGTAAATTTATGTCATTATATTTAATAAGAATAATATTATCTAAATGAATTATATTTCCTAATCTGTTTTTGTGGAAGATATTGTAATATATGAATATGTGATCAGAAATACCCATCATAAACTGGTTATCATCGAGGTCAGCAAATCAAAGGTAGGGCTGCCCAAGCAGGAATTCACTTTAAACAGGAAGTGGTAGATTTGAGGTCAGGCAGAAACACAAACAAAAACAGAAGATGCCTGTGACCTTCAGGTTAGACTGTCTGAATCACTCACTTCTATTGCAATGACCAAACAATGAGTGGACAAGAAAAACATTTCTCTGACATTTGGCTTTTTCACTGAGGGCTTCAGTAAAACTAAAATCTACCACTACACCGAAGCTAAGATTGGTCATGATTCAGAGGTGTGGTAATCAGAAAATACCTGCCATCGGACACTAATTCAAGCGTGGAGTCTGGAAAGCAGAATGAACCCCCATTGAGAGCGTGTGTGTGTGTACATTAAGAGTGAGGATCTTGAACGTTTGCTTAGTGAGCAGAATTGAAAGAAGATTATACTAGAGGTATAGTGGAGGTAAGGAAGACTTAGAAAAGCTGCAGTGGAAGGACTTATAGAAGCCTCTAGAAGACTTGAAGACCCTAGAAACGTATATGATTGCTTCCTAAAAGAACTCACCAAGGCAGGGTACCAAACTACCAGATGGATGATGAAGTTAAGCCAGTGGAACCCTCAGACTCTGTCTAGACTAGCACATTGCTCCCACAGCCAGCACATGATTGGAATAATCAAAGGAAGCAGAAATGAGCCTCACCATGGGACCCACATCATTCATTTCCATCCTTAAGATAACCTGTCAGGTCCAATGTTGATTGTCTATTTTGACAGTCACACATGAGTGCTAAACAATACTTTTAGCCTTATATAAAATATGGAGAGCATATTTATCACAATTTAGAACTATGTTAAGCCCTTGTTTCACACTTGGAAGAACTAAACTCAATTGACCCAACATCATTTATATCTACACAAAATTTCTTTATTGCAGATTCTTAGAATATTCTTCTTTTCATTTTTATAAGCTTTTAATATTGACTATGCTTTTGAGCCTTGCTCAGCAGGCCATAACATACTGACAAGCATTTATTAAACATGCTTACAATTTTAAGTTCCAAATTCTATCTCAAGGACCTGAGAGCTATTCCCAAGAATGTGATTATGGAAAGAATGAGACCTCTGCCTCCAGGACTGCATGGATAGACAGAACCCGAACTGAGAAGAATGGCAGCTGACCAGTGCAGCTGGCCTAGTCTCACTGACACTGCCTCATCCATGGGCTTTGACTTCTCAGGGTAACCTTCATTTACATTCAGTGCCTGATACTTTTTTTTTTTTTTTTTTTTATTGCTATCATGCCCAAATCCAGATAGCTTTATCCTATGCCTAGGCATTTTTAAATAGATCTTTGAGACAGATGGTTAATAGAACATACTGTCCTGTGAGTCATAATAAGTTCTAACACTGAGGAGGATGAAAAAGAGTTTCAAACCACCAGGATTTTTGATGCAGGACTGGGTATAACAGAGACTGAAGGAGTAAGCCATGTAGACCACAAAATTACAACAGAGGGCTTAAACCTTGAGAAACAGAAGACCCAAGATAATTAAACAAAAATTAAGACACAAGAGAATATCGGACTCATCTAACCCCAAAAGACTTTAAAATTTTTCTTGACTGTCCAAGCCAGAAGAGAGACTTAAGTGAGTCTCCAGCTTCCTTGTCAATTTTCAGCCCAGCTCTTTACTCAGCAATCAATGCCTATAAAGTACTGATTTCTATGCAATTCGGGCAGGAGGCCCTTGAAAGATCCCACTTCTTAACAATGTTTTTGTTTGAACACTGTCAACAAAATGCAACGTATGAATAATATAACAAGTGAATGGCTAAGAAATCATCATTCTGGTGATGAATTTCCATTGTTATTAGGCATTAAAAAAATGCCTAGAGCTGGGTGTGGTGGCGTACACCTTTAATCCCAGCACTTGAGAGGCAGAGGTAGGAGGATCACCATGAGTTTGAGGCTACCCTGAGACTACATACTGAATTCCACGTCAGCCTGGGCTAGCGAGACCCTACCTTGAAAAACCAAAAAAAATAAATAAATAAATAAATAAATAAATAAATAAATAAATAAATGCCTAGAGTGCTACAGAGATGGGCCCAAGTAATGTGAAATTCCTGCACAAACATGAGACCCTGAGAGGTCCTGACATCCTGAAATCACTAAGTACAAGTCTCCAGATACATCATCACCAGCTGGGCATGACCACATGCGTCTATAATCCCAGTCCTGCCAAAAAAAAAAAAAAAAAAAAAAAAAAAGGAGCAGAGATGAACGAATTGCCTGGGCTCACCAAAAAGAGCAAGCTCCAGTGCCACTAAGAGACTCAGTTAAGAACAAACAGAAGAACAATGGATCAGGGCACCTGGCATTGGGCTGTGGCCACCAAAGGCAGGCAAGCACATGCATGGGAAGCCATGAGGGCAGATACATGTGCCTATACCACACATAACGCACACACACACACACACAACCGCATTACAATACATATACACATGACACAAGCAAAAAATAAAAAATAAAAATGAAAGAAAAGTATGAATAGCCGAACAGTGACACATACTTGTAATTACATCACTATGGATGTTGCGGAAGGAAGCTTAGTTCAATGTCATCTTTAGCCTAGGCTATATGAAAATAAATAAATAAATGAATAAATAAATAAATAAGAATTCCTAAGTTCCACACCTTTGGTTAAATCTAGGTGGAGTTTCCTGAGATAATTAAAACATGAGAGCTCTGACATAATGACTTGATAATCCCTTGATAGAGTCACAGTGTGAGAGCATTAATGGCAGGCAGTACAAAGTGGTAGAAGTGACCTACTGGGAGAGTGGAAGGAGGTCACGGGGTCATCTCTCTGGGTATATGTTAGCACTGGCCTCTTCCTTAAGCTACTTCTGTCTGTTTCCTGTTGATCACCATGGAGCTTTCTACCACGTCCTCCCTGCCATGATGGACTGAACTCTGAACAGGTAAGCCAAAACAACGCCTTCCTTTTTTATGTTGTCAGTGAGGTTTGTCATCACAGTGACACAAAAATAATTAATACAATTGCACAATGAAAATATGTGTGTAACCCATATAAAGGCAAACAAAATAGACATTTCTCTCAGAATTGTCTTTCTTGATATTATTCCAAACGAACACCAAATATTTTCCAATCTTCATTCAAAATTCACATGGAATCAGGGCCTTAAACATTTTGAAATGAAATGTATAACTAAAGAGAAGTTTAGTTAATTTCATTTCAAAAATTACAAATAATATAAGATATTTAAAATATCAAAATCCAATGCATCTATCATAAATAACAAGTACGATGAAGCTAGAAATAAATACAACTATGTGATACAGAGAATTATTTACTTTACCATAACATGTAAATCTGATAAATGTGTTGGTTTTTAGTAGATTTCAAGTAAGCTGTTTGCATTAGAACTTTTTAATTTTAATGCATGTCACTGCAGCATAAACATTCTTAAATAGGTAAAAATTCTAATATTTCCTTCAGTGCACAACTGAGCCAAGATGTCAACCAATGTGGATCAGTGACCCATTTGCGTCAAATTCTCCACCTCTACCAATGCACTATCTTCACCATCAGCACAGATTTTTATTAATAACGAACAATATTTTCTAACATTCCTTTGATTTCTTTTGAAATAATGCTCCAATGTGTCAGAGAATCTTAAGCAAAACAGTATAATTCTGACTGAAGGCTAAGGATACTTCCAAATCCAAACACAATTGGAATTTAAAAAAATAATATTTTCATTTAAATATTTGCAAGGGGAGATACAGAGAAAACATACAGACAGAGAGAATGGGTGCACCAGGGCCTCAAGCCACCTCAAACAAACTCTAGATGCTTGTATGTCCCTGTGTGTCTGTCATTACGAGGGTACTAGGGAACCGAACCTGGTCATTTGGCTTTGCAGGCAAGTGCCTTAACCAATGAGCCACCTCTCCAGCCCACAGGTGGATTTAAAACGACCTGGATGCTTCCCCTAGACTCACAAAACACTGTAGATCATCAAGAATACTCCAGTGCTCTTAATGAGTAGATTTAAGGACACCATACTCTGACCTTTCTAGTGTTTACAAAGTAACATGCATTGTATTTTAAGGTGCCATAAGACTTTTAAAATGAAAATTAATTTTAATGATAATAAAGGTTATGCTGATAAATTCTTTGGCTTGGAGGAATTGTTATACTGTAAAATCTTTCATCCTCAGTTAGTAGAGGAAACAGTGGAGGTAAAAAGAAAAGGAGGGACAGAAAGCAAGGCAACCTTTCATTTGCCCACAATTTATGTCCAGTCATTCCCCTACCAGTGTCTGCGCTTGTCCTAGCATGCTGAGTCCACGGGTCCCTGACCAGAGAACACATATGTGTACACAGCCCGCATCTCCACATTCTTCCCGTCTCCACTGACCAGTGGTGACTGTCCTAACTGGATGTGATTTACAATTATCCAGGGTACTTTAAAAATGTTTTTTTCTGAGCCAGATGTGGTGGTGCATGCCTTTAATCCCAGCACTTGGGAGGAAGAGGTAGGAGGGTTGCTGTGAATTCAAGGCCATCCTGAGGCTATATAGTAAATCCCAGGTCAGTCTGGGCAACACACACACACACACACACACACACACACACACACACGTGCACGCGCACACACGTAACTTTTTCTGGGCTGGAGAGACGGCTCAGCACTTCAGGCACTCGCCTGCAAAACATAATGACCCAGGTTCAATTCTTCAGCATCCACAGAAAGCCAGAGGCACAAGGTGGCGCATGTGTCTGAAGTTCCTTTTCACCGGATAGATGCCCTGGCACACCCATTCTCTCTGTCTCCCTCTCTCTTTCTCTTTTTCTCTCTGTCTCAAACTCACTCTCTTTCACCTTGCAAATAAATAATTTTTTTTTTCTGAAATTCTGGTCCTTAGTTCTTCAGCAGAACTTGGAAAATTTCAGACGGTCTTGGCACCAGGTGGGGACAGGAATTCTGATAAAACTGCCTCAGCACTTTCCAAAGTGCTGTAAATGAGGTTGTCAGCAGGAAATCAATGCAGCCATGAAAAAGAGTCCTATCACCATTCAAATCAATGATCTTCACATTGTCCTTCCTTGACAGTGTGCTTATCACTCATCTTCACACTTTCAAGTACCGGAACATATCAGCCAGTGATACTACACTGTTACAATACATCGTTTCAAAACACTGACAATAAATTCTGGGAGAAAACTATACAGAAAATGCAAGGATATATGTCAACACATAAGTATAGGTTAACATGTGGAAATATATGTACAATAAACTATAATATCAACTGTAATTTTACAGGCACAAGCTCAAATGCACTTGCTTTAAAACATTTTAATTAGCCTTCCTTGAAAATTTGTCATTTTAAAAAATATATTCAACCATTCACTTGACAGACTTCAGAAAGATCACTGGAAGCACCATAAAAAGAAAAGGAAATATGTACAGTAAATACAAAGTTAGAAAGCAAAAGAACAACTGAAAATTGGAGTAGGGAAATTTAAGGAAAAAACTAAGAACAAATCTCTAAATATAAATTAGTGTAACATTATAAGCCTAAAATGATAATGTGCTATAATTAACATTTGTCTGTCACTAAACATTTTACATGAAATTATATCAGTACAGTCAGGTCAGAGACATTTAGACAACAATTTTCTTTTCTACAATTCTTTTAAATTGTTTTAAAAGTATAATTTTATTTTTATTTGAAAGAGAGACAGAGAAAGAGGCAGAGAGAGAGAGAAAGAGAGAGAGAGAGAGAATGGGAGCATCAGGGCCCTCAGCCACTGTAAATGAACTCCAGACATATGTGTCACCTTGTGCATCTGGCTTACATGGGTCCTGAGGAATTGAACCTGGGTCCTTTGGCTTTGCAGCCAAGTGCCTAAACTGTTAAGCCACCTCTCCAGCCCTAAACTACAATTTTCAAAATTAGTTTAACATAAAACTGTTGGAGTTTTAGAAAAAGAAGTCTCATTTCTTAAAAAAAATATTTTAGTGATGCACGCCTTTAATCCCAGCACTCAGGAAGCAGAGGTAGTAGGATTGCCGTGAGTTTTAGGCCACCGTGAAACTACATAGTGAATTCCAGGTCAGACTGCTCTAGAGTGAGGCTCTACCTCAGCCCCCCTCCCAAATATTTTAGCTAGTTATTTGCATGGATATGTATGTATATGAAAGAGAGAGAAAGATAGAAAGAATGTATGTATGTGTATATGTGCATGCATGTACCAGGTTCTCTTGTTGCAAATGAAATTCAGACATTATGTGCCACTTGTGTCTGGCATTATCTGTGTTCTGAGTCCAGGCAGGCTGGCTTTGCTCACACATATTCAATTTTTTTCTGTAATAATACCAATACAATATTTTCATTGAAATTACTTTAAAAATTGGCTTGAGAGATGGCTCAGCAACTAAGGCACTTGCCTGCAAAGCCTAACTACCCAGGTTCAGTACACCAGTGCCCACATGAAGTCAGATGCTCAATGTGCCACATGCATCTGGAGTTGGCTTGCAGGGGCTAGAGGCCCTGGTGCACCCATTCTCTCTGTCTGTCTCCATTCACTCTATCTCTTTCTCTGCTTGCAAGTAAATAAATAAATAAACAACATATTAAAAAAAATACTAGAATGGTTTGTTTTGTTTATTCATTCATTAGTAGTTCTGTTCTGTTTGTAAAATACATTTATTTATTTGTTTGCTTATTTTTATTTATTTATTAATGAGACAGAGAAAGAGGGAGAGAGAGAGAAAGAATGGGTTTGCCAGGGCCTCTAGGTACTGCAAACAAACTTCAGACGCATGCACCACCTTGTGCATTTGACTTCACGTGGGGAATCAAACACAGACTCTTAGGGTTTGCAGGCAAGCACCCCTGAGCCATCTCTCTAAAACAGTGTAATAAGTACCCTGTGGAAAAGCTGTTCCCCTGTACTACTCAGTAGAGTGTTTACAGTGAATAATGTAAGATCAATTATCTCATGGAAAAATCAGTTATGATGGGGAAAGAGGCATACATTTCCCCAGATGTTAATAGTTAACAATGAGAATATCACCATGATCTCCTTGTTCACCATCACCAACCCGCAGGTAACGTGAACTCTCATTTTCCTTAAACTATGAGAACTTGCAGTCTGTGGAATAGATCTTTCAGAAGAAATACCATAAATGTTCACCTACATGACATATAGGGATTTTGCATTGTGATTATAGTAATATCACCTATGAGTGAGAGGTTGTAATAGCTACAAAACTATCAAATCAGATGTAACTTATCTTATATTGCAAATGAAAATGTGGGGGGAAAAAAGAAATGTGGGAACATAAACCTCCAGTGCATTTCAGAATATATGCCCACCCCTCTTAATTACATACATTTAATGCTCAGACCCTCCAGAGACCATGGACTTCTAGGGAAACAAAGGCAGAAAACTTCATTTATCTCTTCACTAATGGAAATGCTAATTCTTAAGAAAAAGCAAAGTTTTCAAAAACAACAAAACATGTATTCCTAAACTGTGTCAGACTCAGGAAAATCCTCTTTGATTCTTCATACAAATTTGTTACAAAGAAATAACAGAAACAACTATGTTAAATGAAATATCACCATGAGAGTATATAATGTTCATTTTCCTCTGTTTCCAAGGAAATAAGAGTAAACTCTTCTAAGCTATGTTTCTAATAGTACTAGTATTTTCTTCAAAATAATCTATTTTCTAACATTAGAAAACAAAACTCAGAAGAACACAGTGATAAAAATATAACATGAGCTCATTGAGAGTAATCAAGTAAACTGTGTTTCATTTCCGCCTCTGCCTATGAGTCATCTTATGAAGACCAGTAAATGTATTTTAAACCAGATATTACTCTCCTAAGACAAAAGGGACACTACACTAACCATTCGCTAGAAGCATACATAGTAAAAATATTATTGTTTGTAATTATGAAGCTAATTTTTTCTACATAGCACAGAAGCAAGGAGGGCCTATGGGGAGACACACACACACAAACACACAGACACATTTGAAAAAACTCCAATCTTGAGACATAGGAACAAGCTTTTATTGTCAATTCTTATAACTAGTTAAATTGTTCATGACAATATTACATTTATAAGTCATTTATTATTTTCTAGGAAATAGAATATACCCAATATTTGTTGTCATTTTCATTTGAAATATTAATTATAGAAAAGTGAACAATTACAGAAACATGAAAAACATGGAGCTGAGCCTTATTAAGAAGTGCTTACATTTTTAGGAAGAAAGGTGTTTTTTTTTTTGCATAAATTGATATCTTGGACTCAGTATTGGTGGGTAATTTTTAGTACTATACTACACTGTAAATATTACTTTTGACTAAAATATTACTGGAAACATTTTATTTTGAAATAGTCATTCTAATGTGTAAGATTAAACAGGTATAAACATGTGGCATTCTGACCTGATACTTTATGAGACCCAGCAGCCAGTATCTCTCTCTGAGAGGTAAATCTATGAAATTCCATTGTCAGTCACTGGGAAATACAACTTGATAACTGATAGACAAAAAACATAAAATCTGATTTATACATGAGTTTTAAGAATACCTCTTTCACATAAAGTAATGCACATTTACTAATTCCAGGAATATTGTGATTTATACTAATCTATAGTCCCACGTTTAGCCAGATGCAAAGTGATGCAAGGGCGCAATGCCGAACTTGACCACAAGGGGGCACACACATCTGGATTTCGTTCGCAGCAGCTGAGAGACTGCTGGCGCGCCCATCTCTATCTGTCTCCCTCTCCCTCTCTGTCTGTCTCTCTTTGTGACTCTCTCCAAAAATAAATAAAATAATTTTAAAAATTTGTCTTCAAATTGATTGCCAATCTTTCACTTACTAGTAAAATATTACATTTTCTGTGGCACATGACATTTATTATGATGAAATCACTACTGATATATCAGAGCCTTTACCTGAGTCATCAATACAGGGATGGCGAGTTGTAAATAAAGGTTTAAGACCGTGAGGAAGTCATTCAGGAAATGGACATAGGTGTGCCAGTTTATATGATCAGGAGCTTAAGTAATTGTGCCCATTTTGCCTGGCTTCTGGAAAGTTATCAGCTTATGCACTGTATCTTTGAAAAGACATAAAAGTGTATGTAGGGAACCATGAATCATATTTGTCCAGTAGAGTATTATCTGCCAATGTTCTTCCCATAAAAGTCCTGCAAATAATTCTCATTTAAAGAAAAAATTGAAGCTATTTTCAAGATTATGGAAAGCTGTAAAATATTTCCAAAGAATGATTATGAGAGAAATACTTAGTCCTGTCTCTTTAGAGCAATAACCAATCTTAGGAAACTAATTTGGATATCAGTAAAATAAAACTGCTGTTATTTTTAGAATCTTAGATTAATATTTTGGGATTTTTTTTCTATTGGGACACAAGTACTTGGGACTAATTTAAAATTATATCTAGGGGGCTGGAGAAATTGCTTAGTGGTTAAGGCACTTGCCTGCAAAGCCAAGAAAATCCCAGTTCAATTCCCCAGAACCCATGTAAGCCAGATGCACAAGGTGGTACACGTGTCTGGAGTTCGTTTGCAGTGGCTGAAAGCCCTGGTGCTCCCCATTCTCTCTCTCCTT
This sequence comes from Orientallactaga sibirica, assembly GCA_036365145.1. Lineage (NCBI taxonomy): Eukaryota > Metazoa > Chordata > Mammalia > Rodentia > Dipodidae > Orientallactaga > Orientallactaga sibirica. Next base: position 14,712,965 of record JAEOAD010000032.1, read on the forward strand.
CCCTTTCTCTTTCTCTCTCTCCCTCCCTCTTTCCCTCTCTCAAATAAATAAATAAAAATAAAATTATATCTATATTAGAAACTAGTGTAATATTCACTTCTAGATAAAAGTCATTTGCATAGAATGTGTAATGCATAGGGGGTGTTTGAAAAGATACTTTTACTTTGTTTCACTTCTACTTCTTTATATTCTGACACTGATGCAGATTTAGAAAATAGGACTTCCTCATTTTATTTGCATGTGTGTATATGTGCATGCATGAATATGTATTCATATGTGGGCATGTGGAAACCACCAAATGATGCCTACTACATTTCTTTGTCACTATCCACCTTCTTTCCAGTGTGTTAGGGTTACAGGCAAGACACCATACCTACCCAGAATTTATTTGGGTGCTGGAAATCCAAATTCAAATCTTCAGACTTGCAGGGCAAGCATTTTAGCAACTGAGCCATTCCTCTAACCCAGACTTTCTTTATTAAATATAAGCAGCATAAAGACTACTATGTTAAGATGCAACAAAATTTAAACAAAATTGATTTAAAAGTAAGTATTTTATATCTTCAATGTACCAAGCCTTATTCTAGGTGCTGGAGGGAAAAAAAACAATGACAAAAAAAAAAAAAAAAAAAAAAAAGAAAGAAAGAAAGAAAGAAAGAAAGAAAGAAAAAAACTGAAGATTTAAATAATAGAGATTTGTACACAGAAACCATGTCAGTGTGCGGTTACTATTTCACTGCTGGCATAAGATACCCAACCAATACCAACTGAGAAGAAATTATTTATTTCCAGTCTCAATGTGGAGCTCCGTGAAGGCAGAGGACAGCATGCCATGAGCAGAGGCTAGAAATCACCTCTGCCACAGCAGGAAGAAAACACAGAAGGACAGGGAAAGCAGTAAAGGGGAGCTGGCTATAATACCCCAAAGCCCACCCCTAGCAGCACACCTCCTCCAGCAAGGGACACCACCCAAATCAACATGATGTGGGAGCCAAGTATTCAGAACACTATGGAGTAAAACCAATTTAAACCATCACATTCTGGCCCTTACACCCATAAACTGATGACCATCCAGATGTAAAAGGCAATGCACTCAGTTCAGCTTTTAAAATCCTCATAGTTTTTTATCAATCCAATGTTCAAATATCTCTATAGTACAAGGTCTCTTACTTTTGAGCTATAAAACCAAAATCACAATGGCACAGAGCAAACATTCACACTGCAAAAGATGGCAAGGAAAGAGTGAACCTACACGAAAGTCTAAAAACAAACCAAGAAAAAGAAACCAACAAGGCAAACATCAAATCCTGTAGCTCCAAGTGCAGCCAGTATCTATTACCAGTGGAAAAAATCCCTAAGGTTCTGATTCTGTCCCTCCAATTGGGCTTCTCACAGCCTGGGGAACAATCCAGCTCTATCTGGAAGCTCTTCTAGGCAGCTGACTCATAATTCTGGCATCTTCAAAAGTCCTAGGATCTCCACTACAACCCACAGTTGGTTCCAATGGCTCTGCAGGGTCTCCATGCAAGAACAAACCTGTCTCACATTGCTCAGTGGCTATTTCCAAAAAAAAGTTGCATATCCAATGACCCTCTCTTTCCTGCATTTGTTGCACTGTCATCATACCAGGTGGAGTACCAAATTTATTAATGCAGGAGGGAATTAAACTGACTTTGAACAGCAGGACACTCCTTCACCATTGAGGCCCCTAGTTTCAAAAGAGTCAGCATTCCTTTGCTGTGCCCGTTCAAAACAGCTGGCCCATTCTCAACTGTAGTCATCTCTCAAACAATGGCAACTGAAGTTGGCTGGAGTCTCCAGCCTGACTCGTTTCTTTCTGTATCATATCCATCTACTCACACCAGCCCATTTCTATGCAGCACAACCCTGCACACATTCTTGGGACATGGGCAGAATGCAGTTGATCTTTCATACAAACTGCCTCTAGGTCAGTCCAGACTTAGGTTCTTTCTTCCCCTCATAAACCAAACCTCACAATCCATAGTTTTGATAGCATTTAGACTCGTACCAGAATGTTTCATCAAACCCTGATCACAGCACTGCAAGGCATTTCTTACCAAGGTTTATAATGTTTCCACATTCCGCCCACAAATCAGTTTTTCCAAGAGGTCAAAAGCCACGGTCTTTGGCTGAAGAGATGGCCTAGCGGTTAAGACTCTTGCCTGCGAAACCTGAGGACCCATGTTCTACTCTCCAGATCCCACTAAAGCCAGACGCACAAAGGTGAGGCAAGTGCAAGGTCACATATGCCCACTAGGTGGCGCAAACATCTGGAGTTCTATTGCAGCTGTTGAGGCCCTGGCATGCCAATTATCTCTCTCACACACACAGTCTCTCTTTCTCTCTCTCTCTCTCTCTCTCTCTCTCTCAGATAAAAATTAAATAAACATTTTTTAAGCCAGTCTGGTTTCTTGCAGCAACAACTGCACTCTCAGTATCAGTTCCTATTATAGTTCCTCCAAGTTGCTGGTATAAAACACTTGGCCAGAAGCATCTGATGGGGGGAGGGTTTGTTTTGGTTTACCGTCTCAAGCGGAAGATTTGTGAAGGAAAGGGTCAGCATGACACGAATTAAGCATTCAAAAAGCATGAGTTTTGGGGCTGGAGAGATGGCTTAGGGGTTAAGGCGCCTGCATCCTAAGCCTAAGAATGCTGGTTCCAATCTCCAGCGGTTCCAATCCCCAGGTCCCACGTTTAGCCAGATGCAAAGTGACACAAGGGCGCAATGCCGCACTTGACCACAAGGGGGTGCACACATCTGGATTTTGTTCGCAGCAGCTGAGACACTGCTGGCGTGCCCATCTGTCTTCCTCTCTCTCTCTCTCCCTCTCTCTCTCTCTCTCTCTCTCTCTCTGTGTGTGTCTCCAAAAATAAATAAAAAATAAATAAATAAATAAATAAATAAATAAATAAATAAATAAATAAATAAATAAAGCATGAGTTTTGGTGAGACACCTAATTCAAAGCACCACAGTCAGGGGGGCATTCCCCTGTGAAGAATATGAAGGAGTAAGAATTAAGCAGGGAGCAAGGATGACACCACAGATCCCACGATGTAGCAGGCCCTGCTGGTAGAAAATTATGTCACAGAAGTAAGTACTATGGACACTAGGTTCTTCGTCTCTGTGTAGTAGACACATTCCAAAAAATTTAGTAATATTTCACTTACATATAATGTAACATGGCAAGAAAATAATTTAATTACTCAAGGCACTAAGGAAATACCTGCTACCGATAGGTAGTCTGAGGGTGACACCATGAGAGTACGTTTTGGAAGCCTCAGCAACATATGGGGAAGGGATATGTTTCACTATCATGGCTACTTCATGAATGAAAACGGGGTGAGAAAAGTAGATGATGAAAATTCAAAAAAAAAAAAGTTAACGCAGGAAAGGTAACTTGCTAAAAAAATAATAATAATAATTGCCAGCATGTGGGATAGCTGTGCTCGGAGACAACTGGGGTGGGGTCATTTACCACGGAATGATTTATTTTACAGCACTAAATGCCCACTCACTCGTTTGGTTACCAATAAAGTGGAATATCTGGCTCTGGCTGTCAGGTAGCAGGTTCCTGAATCCTCTGCTCTCAACACTCCCAGTAAAGCTCTTCATGATTTTCAATAGTTTCTTTTAGGTTTTCTTAATATTTCAAAATCTGTATTAGGAAATTCTGTGTTGGAAATGCAGTATATCAGCAAATACTGAAATTTATTTATTTTAATGTTATTTTAATATTGGATGTAATATATATTGTTTTAGCAATACATTTGGGGGATTTACAAACCCCCAGTTATACAATGTTTATACACAATATCAAGATTATGTAATAATTCAAGTAACATAGATGTCATAATTCAAGTCACATATATACATATATATAGTTTACTTTTTACTTTACTTTTTTCTTTACCTTATATATATACACACACAGACATAATTTAGACACTATTTATACACAGTGCTTCTTTCTGTTTATGCACACTCTGATGGTAAAGCACTGTAGAACAGGGTAAGTTCTGTGATTATACTGTATTGCCTGAAGCCAATAATTTCTAAATTTTGTTCTAACTATTACAGATAACAGAGATAAGCATGGTACATTTCTTTAAATGCATTGATAGATGAACTAATACTTTATATTAACATCCTGAATTTTAAAATGTTTTAAGAGTCATCCCATAGTGTTTTAATCTTGTCATATGTTACTATGAAAATTAAAATTTACCTTTGTCCTATCCTTTTAAAAATATTTTTATTTATTTGCAAGCAGAAAAGAGAGACAGACAGAGAGAAAGAGAGGGAGAATGGGCCACCAGGGTCTCCTGCTACTGCAAATGAATTCCAGATGTATAAACCATTTTGTGTGTCTGGCTTTATGTGGGTTCTAGAGAATGGAACCAGGCTGTCAGACTATGAAAGCAAATGCCTTTAACCACTGAGCCATCTTTCCAGGCCCGTTGGTCCTATTTCTAATTACAGAAATGTTGATTTTAATTTCTGGGAAAAAAAAAGGAAAGATGTCATTTTAAATTCTGGCCTTTCCAACTGTAAGCATTGAATAAATAACATTCTTTTTTAAAAAAATATTTTATTTGTTTTATTTGAGAGAGAGATACAGAAATAGGCAGGTAGAGAAAGAGAGAGAATAGGTGTGCCAGGGCCTCCAGCCACTGCAAACAAACTCCAGATGTGTGCGCCCCCTTGTTCATCTGGCTTACTTGGGTCCTGGAGAATTGAGCCTTGAACCAGGGTCCTTAGGCTTCACAAGCAAGCGCTTAACCACTAAACCATCTCTCCAGCCCATAAATAACATTCTTTTCTGTTAAAACTGAAGGATTGCCCTATGCGATCTGGATAAAGCATGTAAGTTATCAGGTACAACAGCTGATAATTTGTAAACTATAAAAGGGACTGATATTTTATCTGAAATCTACACTTTCCTAGACTATTTCCTTTATGCTGTATCTATTCAATATGACAGTCTAGCATCTGAGCCTGAAGTCAGCCAGTCAAAAGATCTATACTAACTCTCCTCTCGTCATCTGAAGATGAAGCAGTTAATACAGTTAGAAAGGCCATAGACAGCTACTCTCCAGAATGGTCGTTCCCTTAGGTTCTGGAGAGAAAAAGTCATTGATGGATACTGAATGATGATATAAGATCCTATTTAAAGTTGAATGCAGATATTAAAGTTTAACAGTCTAAGAACATAATTGGTTTTAATAGATCCATGAAACATTATTAAACATTTAAGATCATTTTAGTAAATTATCATGAAGCAACTGATATGTTAAGTGATAGATACCAAGTTCTTTATCCACTAATTAGGCCATCACAACCATGAATGCAAGATTAACTCATATACTCATATTTTCCTATAAATAATTAATCTCTATTAAGAAAAGAAATGTATCTGTAGAAGATATTAAATGGGGATGTAAAAATTATAACATTACCTGTAATTATTTTGCACATTAATCACAGTGTAAACATGATTGTAATAGGCATGAAACTGATTCAACTATTTATAGAATAATAGCAATATAAAGCCAGCAATTAATGTTTTACAGAAAAATTATACAACTTTATCTCTAACTTGTTTCATTTTTATTGGCTTAAGAAGAATGCAGTCTGACCCCTGAGGCTTTCCACAGGCTGTCAGGTATCGCAGCTAGTGTAGGGGAGGCTGTTTGATCCTAATCCCAAGGAAAAAGACAATTCCATAGGATCAAACACAATGTCCTACCTCTTCCAAAAACACAATGTTTAGAAAAATTTTTTAAAATATTTTATTTTTAAATTTTTAAATATTTTAAAAATCAATATTCTGTATTTTAAACAATTAATCCAAATTTCATTATTTAGAGATTGAGTTTATTTGATTTTACAAGTATGAGTTGCCTTAAAACCTGAGCCCCATCAGACGAGGGGGAGAGAAATCTATAACTCCAAATGTAGAATGTTATAAAATGTACCAAAATCAAAATTTTAATTTGCACACTTTTCATAGAATATCAATTAAATTTTCTGGACTTCAGCTTTCTCTTATGTCAAATAACTATAATAAAATACAAATAAATACTAGGTACTCATCATTTAGGATTTGGTTGATAACAAGACTTGATATACTTAAAATTTGGTGACATAGGAGAATATAAACAACAATCAATTATTATTTTATATTTACTTTATGTTACTGAATAATGTTTAGGCAACTGAAAGTAATATTTAAATTAAAAATACTTTTTCTCCCTGGAAAATGTATTATTATTTCATCAAATAAAACTGTAGTCCTTAGAAAGCTAAATTTTATTCTGGTGTTTTAGATAATTAACTAATAAAACTGTCCCATGTTATTAAGACTGTGTGTAAACTAACTTTTTTAAACTATAGAAGTTGTATAGACATTTTTCTTTGTGTGACAGAATAGTTGGGAATGGGAACAACTCTTTGGAAAAGACTAAGAAATGCTGATGTCATGTGATTACTGAGAATGGTTTGGTTCATTCTTCACAGGCTAGCGGAGACCAAGTGCTCATAAGTTTATGTGTTACTGAACTCTTAGACGTTCTTAGATCTCTTCTTTCACAGTCACCATGACAACTCTGCCACTGGATACCATACCTCAGGGGCACTTTTTTCTCTCATAATCACTCTGCAAATGAGAAAATCTAACGTGATGTTGGTTAAATGAAAAATATACTTAATTTACATGTCCCTTATATTCCTATATTTAGATTAATATATCCAATAATGACCCTCATCCTCACCTTCACTGTTATCAACATTGTCACCATGTCCATTATCATCTTTATTATCACTGTCATAATCACCACCATCAGCATCTCTATTACCATCACTGTTATATTCACCTTCACCATCATCATATCTATTACCAACATCATCTCCATCATCACTGTCATAATCACCACCATCAGCATTTCCATCACCATCACTGTTATATTCACCTTCACTATCAAATATCTATTACCAACATCATCTCCCTCATCACTGTCATAATCACTACCATCACCACCATCAGCATCTCCATCCCTCTCATAATCACAATCCCCAGCATCATCAGCAACATCATACTCATGACCATCACCACCATCAGCATCTTCATCACCAAAACAGTTGTACTATAATTTGTCAAAGCTTTCCATGTTTCAAATCTTGTGATAAAAGGATTGTATCTTAACTCTATGCAGAAACTCACAAAATAGTGCTCTGATCATACCTATCTAATAGATAAGAAAACACAGGTAACAATCAAGGCTGTATTGCTTTTAACCAGAAAAGCTGAATTGGGAATTTAATTTAACTGACTATAAATCAAAATAAAACATTCTTTTAGACTTCATTTTAAATATTTTATTAGTAAGCAAATCATAACACCTATCCTTTCTACAGTGAACACAAGCCACTATGTTGGTTTCTACCCTCTTCCAACATCCTAATAGAAACCCCTGCAAATGGTAGCCAAAGACACACACTCAGGAGCATGCAAGCCAAAACTACAGCTCTCTCAGATCGCCTCTAACTGAAAATCACAAAACTCAAATAACGTTCTGCACTGCATTTACTGAAACTCAGTGGATTCAGAAACCTCTTCCAACTAGTTAATTTTTTTCTGAAAATTCCTTCATTTGTAAAATTGTGGAGGATGAAAATTTCAGAGATACCAAAGAAACTTATAATCATTAATGAACAAAGTTCTTTGAAATTTAAAGCAGGATTAAATGTTAATATTACTAATCTTCTTAGTTAGAAAAAGTTAATAAATGTGTCCAAAAAGCCTGTAACTGAGTTCATTACTTTTTCATTTACATGGCTACGTTTCAGGCTCACAAAAATGTGTTTTAATTGATTAAACATAAGGTTGGATACATTTTCAGGCAACAGTAACTAATATTATATACTATGGAAAATACATTTCTGCTATTCTGACTGAAAATTATAAACTTAAAACTTACTTCACAATAAATGTTTTTCCTCTTTTGTCATTTGTAGCAAACATGAACTTAATAACACAATCATATTCTTCTTGAATAAAGGGTTTGAAGTATCTTATGCTGATAATATTGTCTACTATTTTGACAAAAAAGCAGAATTCAAACTACAGTATCTAGTTATGAAGGACGCAGAGTATAATTTTAACAAAGGCCCATGTTCTGCAAGTGTATAAATCAAAAATCATTGTTTAGATTTCTGAATATTGACTTAAAGGCACTTACTCAAAAACATAGCTTTTGAGTTTGTTGTTAACTGGAAGGAAACACAATAACAAATAAAAACATATCAAGAACTTGATGCTGAAGACTAAAAAGAAAAAGAAAATCTTTTTGTTGACCTAACAAGGACTAAGTCATTTATAAGCAGCTTTTGTTGGGATTTAAATCCCATTTCACATACTTTTTCAAAGAAAAAAGGGTCAGGTTTATTTTGGCATTCAGAGTACAGGCTCGGTTGTGGGAATTGCTCCATGATGGCAGCTTGTGGGGAAAACGAGGGGAAGCTCCATGATGGCATGAGCAGAGGGTGGACATCACTCTCTGGTCAACATAAGGTGGACAACAGCAACAGGAGAGTGTGCCAAACACTGGCAAGGAGAAGCTGGCTATAATACCCATAAGCCCGCCCCCAACAATACTCTGCCTCCAGGAGGTGTTAATTCCCAAGTTGCCATCAGCTGGGAACCTAGCATTCAGAACACTTGAAGTTTATGGGGGACACCTGAATCAAACCACCACATTCCGCCCCTGGCCCCCATAAACTGATAACCGTACATGATGTAAAATGCAATGCATTCATGCAAATTTAAAAGTCCCCATAGTTTTTATCAATTCCAATGATGTTCATACATCCCCATAATCCAAGGTCTTTTAAATGAGCCATAATACCAAAAATATCCCCCCAAAAACCCATAATGGCACAGAATAAACATCCACATTGCAAAAGATGGCATTGGGCAAAATAAAGAAATAGTCAACCAATACAAGATTTAAAACAACCAGGGCAAACATCAAACTCTGCAATTCCAAGTCCAACAACTCTAGTCAGTGACAAATCTCCAAGTCCGATAACTCTACCCAGCAACAAGTCTCTGGAATTCCACTTCCACCCCTCCAGCTAGGCTACTCACAGTCCTGGAAAACTTCATCCAGGGCCGGCAGCTCTCCTTGGCAGCCATCTCATAGTCCCGGCATCTCCACTGGGTCTCCACTGCAACCCACGGTCCATCCTCATGGCCCCATGGGATCTCCATGCAGGCATCCAGCAAACCTGCTTCACACTGCCCATGGCCATTTCCAAAACATAAGACCGCATTACAAACTCAATGACCCTCTCTTTCCTGCATTTGTTATACTCCATAATACCAGGTAGGGTGCCAATTTGTTAATCCAGGGGGGAATAAATCAGACTTTGAAGAACAGGACACTCCTTTAGCATTCAGGCCCCTTCAAAAGAGTCTGCATTCTTCCTGTTGCCCCATTGCAGGTCAGCTGGCCCAATCTCAAAGGTTGTAATCTCTCATTTGCAGCTGAATGGGCAGAGTTCACCCAAAGATTTCATTTTTTCTGTGCCATATCCTTCTGCTCACACCAGTTCATTTCTACGCAAAGCAACCCTGCACAACTTCTCAGAACACGGGCATAACTGCAAGCGTCTCACACAAACTGCTAGCCCAGTCCAAGTAAAGCTCTTTCTCACCCTCATAAGCCAAACCTCACAGTCCATAGTTCTTACTGCATTCAGGTCTTTCAGCTCTGACCAGAATAGTCCATCAAGCTGTACTTACAGCACTGCAAGGCATCTCTTAGGCCAAGATTTCAAATCCTTCCACATTCCTCTTGAAAATCAGCTTCAAAAGGCCAAAGCCACACAGTCAGGTGTCTAGCAGCAATCCCACTCCTTGGTACCACTTTACTGTTGCAGTCAGGTTCGCATTGCTGACAGAAATCACCCGACTAAGAGCAGCTTGTGGGAAAAAAAGAGGTTTATTTTGGCTTACAGGCTCGAGGGGGAAGCTCCATGATGGCAGGGAAAACAATAGCATGAGCAGAGGGTGGACATCACTCTCTGGTCAACATAAGGTGGACAACAGCAACAGGAGAGTGTGCCAAACACTGGCAAGGAGAAGCTGGCTATAATACCCATAAGCCCGCCCCCAACAATACTTAGCAAATGCAAAAGTGTCTCTATTGCTTTTTATTACCTACTAGATATTTGTGATAAAGACACCAATTAAATCAGAATTCTAGAACAGATGCTGCTGGCAGCAGACTTTATTCCCTTATTCAAGTAAGGAATGTAAAATAAAATCCTGAGATTTTAAGTTATTTGCTCTTGAGGTTTTCTAATATAGAAACGCCAACGAATGTATGGTAATCAATATTACAGTTGGTCCACAAAAACACTTAGTAAGTGATGGCTCAAATATAAACAAAATAAAACAAATATTTTTAAATAATTTCTACATGGAAGAAAGTGTGCATAATTATAAAAGCCCATAAGACCGTGTACTTTACAACTAGCAGGATAATAGCAGTTGTGTCTACTTTCAGCTTAAACTTCATTAAAATGAGACTCATCATGACTGTGTGTTGTATGAGAACATTGGGGAATGTCAACAAGGAGGAACAAACAAGTGTCTAGTATCATCCAATCTCTTCCACATTTTAGTTTCTGGAAAAAATACTTTAGTATAGCTACAGATAATGGGAATATTTCTAAGGAAAAAGAAAGAGTGAACATAAATCTTTCCTTTAATAACATTATTAGTAACTCTTAGTAATAAAGGAATAAAGTAGTGAATTAACACAATGCACAAAGAGGTTTAATTGCTTCAATTTTTATAGAAGCTAAATAGTAAGATTTAATTTCCCATTGTGAACAGGAGATAGCTTCTCTTTAGAGATTTACATGTTCAGCACTATTAATATGTCAGTTCTTGAAATCATTAAATTAGGATGGGTAGAATGCTACTCACATTTTCTACTAGTGAAAAAGCAAGAGGTCATTAATAAAATTAATTTATTTATGCACAATATAAGATTCATTTAAGAATATTCTACTCTGTAAACTTTAACTTTCATTTCATGAAAAATTTTCCATGAAAGATATCTGAATCTAAGGGATGTGACAGGAGCAATAGAGAGATGGTGGGTTAAAGGAGTTGATATTAAATCATGATTCCATGATCTTAAATAGGTAACACATTTATAATAATGACTAGATGTGGGCACTTAACCACCATGCAATGAAGGCTACCATCTTACTGTTGCATGATTTTTTTTTTAATTGTAAACACTGACAAAATACACAAAAAAATCTCAAATTAGTATGTGCATATTCTTAGTTCACATATTATTTATGGTGTATAACACATTAGATTACTAAAATATTGAGCATACTCAAGCCAATCTAAGGAATACAGGCATGTATTAAAGGAAAATAAGATAAAAGGGAATATCACAAATTGTTTTAGGGGCTGGAGAGATGGCTAAGCAGATAAGCACTTGTTGGCAAAGCCTAACGACCCAGGTTTGATTCCCCAGTAGTCACATAAAGCCAGATGTGCAATGTGGTGCATGCATCTGGAGTTTGCAGTGGCTAGAGGCTCTGGCATGCCCATATTTTCTCTCTCTCTCTCGTCTCTCTCTACTTGCAAATAAATAAATAATTTTTAAAATATTCTAATAACACAGATCATATAGAATGCCTTTCATATGTAATTCAAGTGCATGCATATGTATAAATACATATTATGCATGCACACATCTCTATAGATATGGATGCATAGACATAGTTTTAACCTACATAAATTAAGTGGATTAGGATTAAGGTCTAGCTGAAAATAAAAAATATGACATAGAAAATACATAAACATATAGGAATTATTTCAACCAAAAAAAAAAAATGAACTCTCCTGTCCACTTAGAAATACTCGTGAGAAAAAAAAAAAAAAGTAAGATGGAGAAAACACCTTTTGTGAAATCTTACTGTATGGAATTACATTTAACTTGCCCCTCAAACTCCAACCACTATCTAAACAGCCTCACTGTGGGCACCCTGGTGGACAAACACACAGTGGACTCTCACTCAGGCTCCTTTGCAGACTGAACCAGAACAGTTCAGATGCAGGAAGGACAAGGAAGATCCTGGACAGAGAAACTTGAGGGTGGGTAGCCCAGCTCATAGCTCTCTCTTCTGAGATTTTCAGCACTGATGGGTAACAAGTTTTTCTTCATGGCCCTCTCTGTCTATAATTTCTAGTAGCTTCTATATTTATACCAATCAGAATAAGGGGGACTTCCATTGCCTTTATGTTATGTACACAGATATCTAGAAAATACTACAGGGTTCTGCTAAGCATACCTACATCTTTACCATATGTTTCTCATTACAATCCATTTGATCATATTGCCTTCCACTAGGGAAAACTTCTACTACACCAAAAGAAAATTTGAACATTGGTTTGTTGGACCTTTTCTCAAGACCTGCTGTGGTATTGATATGATAGGAATTTACCAAAGTATTTTTTAAAATACCATGCCCTTTAAAGTATGTCAGTTTTAATTATTATATTAGCTATTTTATTTGTTAAGTTAATTTGCATTGCTTGTGTATGTGCATTTGGTTAAACTTATAAAATTAAACACCCATGAAGATGGTCCATTAAAAGAAAATGACATTTTCTATAGTGTATTTAAAAGTAAAAGTTAAATATCTTAATATTATACTACTTTTAGAAATGCATTCTTAAGAACTAATCTTGGATATGTAGTTAGATTTTAATTCAAGGATATTCCTTTTCACCATATTTAAGAAGACAGTATGTGAAAGCAATACAAGTGCCCAACTTTATAATTGTTACTAATGGGAAACTAGGAAATGAAATATGTACTTTTCAAATAATAGTATCCCAAAATATATTCACAATAAATTGGTATATTTTGAAAAAGATAGGATAGGATGAATATTAGAAAACATGTTTAGTAAAATTTTGATGTTTAATAAAACTAAAATGAAAGATAACACTTTCACTAACATAAAATATGATTTCAATTTGCTGCAATTTTAAGTCATTTTCATATTTCTTTGTTGTCTTTTCTATACAAACTGAACATGCATAAATTATGAGTCAAGAAGAAAACACTAACATAGAAAGAAGATAAAGATGAGTTACAGATTTCTTTTTATCTGATAAAGTGAGTAGAGAGGTCATTTTTCCTCTGGCCCCCGGTTTAATATATAAGAGATAATTTTTTGTGGCTATCTAGAAATAAGCGGCAGAGAATGCTTTCCTATGTTCTAAGATAAATCACCAATTCAAGTTTCATGGGAAAAAAATAAGTTGTATCTGATCACATTTTACCAAACATCAGGAGTCAAAATAGCAAAGCTTTAGTTAAAACTAAAAGTTCCTGCAGATGTTTTTCACCAAAGTATTGGAAACTAACATTGATTTTGAAGGAGGCACCTCAGGATAGGATACACATAGGATACACATAGGATACACATAGGATACACAGGATGGAAGGACCTGGGCATCTACATGTCTGCGATGACATTTGGTAGTATCACCACACAAGTCAGATTGGGCTTTCTTTGCATATGTTTATTATTCATGGACAGAAACACACATTAGATTTCAGCCATGAGGATGACATAAGTATTTTTAGAGTGTTTTGAGTTTCCTAGCCTGGGAAGCATATGTAAGGAGATTAGAGTATGAAACTATCTCTTCTCTATTCCTGTCAAGACCCTGTCATTCCACCTCCTGCCTTAGCCTGTGCAATAGAAATATGGATTATAATGAGAGCATGTGCTTACAGTGTGCCTTCAGGGTATAGAGAATAATAAACACTTAAAACTGACATAGTATTTTTGTGTAAATGTCCAGATTCCTGAAGAATAATCAATTGAAAATATTTATTGAGGTTAAACTTCAAGATTATAACAAAAGGTATGAAATTCAAAGTCAAATATACATGATTTTCACTGAAGAAAAAGTTGTGCTACTTCAAGCAACCTTACTCAGGGCACTGTTGCCTAATTGCAGAAGAAACTGAAACTACTAATTACTAAATAATTTGAGACAAAAATATGGTAGAGGGGAACATGCATGCAATCGAGATTAATAAACTTGTTGATGTTTTCAACTTTATGAAAGTGGCCACTGTAAACACTTCCACAGTTAGTACAATGCTGTGTGACTACTAAATGAGTCTGAAGAAACTGTATTTCTTCAAAAGAGCATGTGACTATCATTCATGATTGTTACTGTGCTTTATATTTAAGTCTGATATATAAAATCAGTTTCATCTTTTATATGGCTTGTGATTTTATAGATGGTTCATGTTTTCAAACAAATGGGCTACCTCACTACCGATCGATAGTTAAAGGGAATATCTTCTGTGGAATTCAGCTGAAATAGTGTGGGAATTGTAACAAATGTCTAGGTGATTACTATAGCCACTCTGAGAGTCCTCTTTAGATTTCAACAGTGATTTCCAGAACAGTTGAAAACTGGCTGACACACTTAAAACAATCCTGGCACTGGCATTCTCATATATATCATCCAAGGATTATTGATTTTTAGTCATTAAATTTCACGGAAACATGTTAAACATGAAAACCATACATATGTAATTTTACACACTGGGGTATCTTCCAAATTCTTAGAATTTCAGCCAATCACAAGTCAAGGTGATATGAATGGCAAAGGTGGAATATATAATCATTGATTCATTATTCTGAAAAGCCTATTTTTTCATTTCTTAGTTTGGTAGTGCTGTGTAAACCCAAGGACTCATACACATTAAGCATGCACTCTTCCATTGAACTACACACCAGCCCTTTCATTCCTTCACAGATGTGGGTTTCTACCACAATGTTTGTATATCTGGTGACAGAGCCTATTTCTTTTTAAGCTTCATCTGTACTGGTCACGTTCATGTGATTCAAATGCCTTCAAATCTCAGTCTTTGGTTTATGACATTACCACTGAATCTGGACTTATTAGAAAAGACTAAGGTAGGTTTCAAATTTTGTTGTGGATTAAAATAAACTGAGAAGATTTGAAAACACCTGTGACCAGGCAACTTACAGGAGTAATTAATACTAAATGTCTTGCCCTCAAGCCCAGATTTTAAAAACAAGATATGTAACCAAAGCTGGAAATGAACTGCTACATTGAGAGCGAAATAATAATTTTTTTTGAGTTCTGCAGCACAATGGGTGACTAGTCATGTTATTCAATAGTGTATTTTATAGATATCCAGAAGAAGATCAAATTATAATCACCCTTGTTTTATCAGTCTAGGGTATATTAACAAATCATGTCATGTCCCATAAATATGTACAATTATCTTACACTTGTCAAAATGTTTAAAAATGTTTAAGGAGTTGGAAAAGTTAACTATCCTGATTTGGTCATCACATATTGCAAAGATACAATGAATGTTCAAATAAAAATCATGTAAATTTTGAAAATGGTAATTTTATGTGAGCTAAAATTGATACTGTTCCTTATATCTACTCTTGACAGTACTTTCAGAATCAAAGTAAAAAATTCCCGAGTTAAGATTGCAAAAAATAACATGTGCATTGCTTCTTGAGTTTAGGTTAGAGAGAGTGATGGATATGGAGAATAACCTTTCAGGAGATGGAGAAGGTTAAATACTAGTTAACATTACCACTTGTTGAAGCATTCGTTAATTTCATCAAGCTATTTACATCTGGAAGCTATTTAAATAAAGGGTGAGGAATTAGCTGTTGCTTTGATTTAAGAACTAAAAAGGTACGATTCAAAACCCAGGAGTTGTCCTACTGATAAGTGCCATAAGACTTTTATTTTGACAATGCTCACTGAAGACTCAATGAAGCCCAGACCAAAGCTCCCCTTCCATGAAGATGCCCAATGGTTTTAGTGTTTATGGCTCAACCACAACCCACAAAATAACAATGGCAGGTTTTTGTCACTGCAACTTCCAACTAGAACATTAGGTTGTTTTCTAACACAACTAACAAAATGGAAGTTTTAGCAGAAAGGAATTAATTTCTATTTAAGCATTTCATCAACGTTACAAAGGGAAGACATTTTTGGAAAGCAAATGCTAATTTTAAGAATCAAAGATTGATAATGCTACAAGGAGACTTCCAGTGCTTGGGCAGATGGCTCAATGGATAAAGAGACCGCTGTGTAATCATGAGTACCTGTGTTAGACGCCCCCAAATCTACATAAAGCTGTATTCTCTAGAACAAATGTCAGTAATTCCAATGTGCCTACAGTGAGAATTGTCCTCTGACTTCTACATGCATGCTATGGAACAAAGTACACCTTTAATCACACACATAAACACACACACACTCACACATAAAGTAAAAAAACAAAAAAAAACTATTTATTTAGTGTTTTATTTATTTTCAAGGAGAGAGAGAGATAGAGAAAGAGAGAATAGGTGTGCCAGGGCCTCTTGTCACTGCAAATGAACTCCAGATCAATGCATCACTTTGTGCACCTGGCTTTACTTGGGTACTACTGAGTCAAACCCAGGTCATCAGGCATTGTAGGCAAGCACTTTAACTACTGAGCCATCTCTCTAGCTCCTAAGATTATTTAAATAGGCTGTGAATTCAGAACAAATAGAATTAAGACCAATAGTAAACAGCTGGGAGCATAATCATGTGGGCAATGTTCTCTTAGGTCTAAAATTTTCACAGGTTTCACCCAATAATTCCACAATAACAAGATAACAAACTTTAATCTTATGATCAGGAAAGATTGCAGCAAGATAAAGAGACACCTCACAAACTTGCACACTTAGAAAAAACATGTGTAGAGCATGCATTTGCTAAGGGGTTAATATCCAAATTGTAACAGGAATTGAAGCAACTGATTAACAAGAAAACAAATACTGTAGCTCACTGAGGCACTGATGATAGACAATACATATTTCTTAAAAGAAGGCATGTAAATGGCCAATAGATATATGAAAAAAATGTTCAGTATCATTAATCAGCAGGGCAATGCAACTTAAAGCCACAGTATGGTATCACGTCACACTTATTTGAATGGCTATTATCACAAAGTTTGAAAAATAAGTGTTGGAAAAGATGTGGGAAAAAGAAACTCTTGTAAAACGTCCGTGGGGATGTAAGTTAGTATAGTCATTTTATTAACGAGTGTAGCAGACAGCTTCAGGTTCGCTGAGATGAACTTCCAGACCAGGCACAGTTATGGAGGAAGGGATATTATTTATTGAAGCTTACAGATCCAGGGGGAGTTCCATAATGGCAGAAGAAGTGGCCTGCTTTCGCAGGGCCAAGCAGAGAGAGAAAAAGCCAAGCCGCCAGCCACACAGCACACACAGAGCAAAACTACAGCCCAAAAGCCCAGCACACTTCAGGAACTCCTACTGGGTACACTTTGCATATCTTTACAATGGAATTTCAAACCCACCATTAACACCTTAAGACCAGCCCCCAGCGACATTGTCTCTAGGAAGGTGATTGCAGATGCAAACTATAAAGTAATAAAACATTGAATATATTGGGGGCCATATATTCAAACTACCTCAACGAGTCTGGAAGTACCTTGATAAACTGAAAAGAAAGTTAACCTATGATTGAACAATTTAACTTCTGGGTGTATATCCAAAGAAATTGAATCTTTATGACCTAAGATATTGCCACCTCATATTCTCTGGTGCACTCTTGACAACAGCCAAAATATGGAAAAACCAAGTGCCTGCCAAAAAAAAAAAAAAATAGATAAAGAGGGCTGAAGGAATGGCTTAGCAGTTAAGACATTTGCCTACAAAGCCAAAGGACCCAGGTTCGATTCCCCAGGACCCCCATCAGCCAGATTCATAAGCCAGATTCACAAGGTGATGCATGCATCTGGAGTTTGTTTGCAGTGGCTGGAGACCCTGGTGTGCCCCTTCTCTCTCTTTCTCTCTCTCTTTTCTCTTTCATTCTGCCAAATAAATAAATAAAAATTAATTAATTAATTAATTAAAATAAAATATATTTTTTAAAAATGGATAAAGAAAATATGGTACCAATATCTAAGGGAGTATTACACAGCCTTAAGGTGGTTAATTGTTTGTAACAACACAGATGAGTCTAGAGGTCATCATTAAAAGTGAAATGAGCCACACAAAGTATGTCACGTACCACATGTGTAAAGGGAAAAACAGATCCCACTCATACATGTAGAGAATTGAATGGAAATGAGTAGAGATTGCAGAGGTAGGTTCAGGTAATAGGGAAAAAGATGATATGAGTCAGTCTGTTCTCTGAGGGTCAGTTAGAATTCATTTCTAAAGATCTATGACAGTTGATATTATAGACTTAGCAATTATTTTTTTAATTTTTTGTTTATTTTTATTTATTTATTTGAGAGTGACAGACACAGAGAGAAAGATGCAAAGAGAGAGAAAATTTGTGCACCAGGGCCTCCAGCCACTGCAAATGAACTCCAGATGCATGTGCCACCTTGTGCATCTGGCTTACATGGGTCCTGGGGAATTGAGCCTCAAACCTGGATCATTAGGCTCCACAGGCAACTGCTAAGCCATCTCTCCTCCTCCTAGACTTCACAATTATTAAACGAGTAGGTTTGAAATGTTCTCACTACAAAGTTAATGAAATGCATGTGAGGTGAGTTACATTAATTAGCTTGATTTAATCATTGCATAATATATGTCTGACTTACATCACATTGTACCAAGTAAATATGTAGAATTGTTATTCATAAAATAATTATTTTCAAAACTTAGACCTAAGTCTAGAATTCAATTGTCTGGATTCAGATTATTTGTTATTTTTCTTACATCAAAATAAATTATTTCTAGTAACATAAATTTAAATTATATGAGAGACATCATAATAAATATAAAATTGAGGAATGTTGCAGATGCTTTTCATTTTGTCAGGTATATAATATCATATTTAAAGAGTAAAATATTTTTCCAAGAAGAGACTTATAGATTCAATAATCCAGACCTTTCTATGATTAACTTAAAAGCATCAGAATACAGGATTTGATTAAGGAGACAATTTCTCTGTGGACTTTATGAAACCTAAGTCTCTCAAACTCTTAAGACACGGGTAGATAGACCCTAGTGTACATAAAATCAGAAAGGGGTTGGAGAAATGGCTTAGCGGTTAAGGCATTTGCCTGCAAAGCCAAAGGATCCAGGTTCGACTCTCCAAGACCCATGTAAGCCAGATGCACAACGGGGTACATGCATCTGGAGTGACTGGAGGCCCTGGCACACCCATTCTCTCTTCTCTGTCTCTCTTTGCCTCTCTCTCTCTCTCTCTCTCTCTCTCGTAAATAAAATAAAATATTTAAAAAATGTTTAAACTCAGAAAGGTGTCACTAGCAAAAACATTTAAAATCTTAGGTCTCATCTTAACTTGGCTAAACTATGTCTTTGCGACTACACCATGATTACTGCGTTCAAGAGATGTGTGTGGTTGCAATATGAGTTTGTGCCTGTCACATGTGCACTTTAAAACTGTTGCCCACAGCCCTTTACTAAATTAGCTATGGAATGATTCCTTTCCATCGCCTACCTGAGGGACTACCTTCTTACTGGAAAGTCTGAGTCACCAATCCATTCCTTTCCTTCAGCTTTAGCAGGAACTTGTTAGAGCCCTCAGACTGCACTGTCAGTCATCCCTGACTGGTGTTGGTTCATTCACTGTCTCTTCTGTCTTGACCCTTAAATAAAGATTAACCATAACTCACTTTCCTAGATCACTTAAAAGCAGTTAATGGCACAGTACCCTCCTCTGGCTGCCTTCCTGGGATTCAGGACCCCCCATCTGTGAATACTTTTACCTGGGCTACAGACATTCAGTAACAACAATATCATAACTTGAGAGGTAGTGTCTATTTTTACATATTAGAACATATTTATCTTATAACCTATAACTTGATTATTCACTTTGAGGCTGTCAAATTTCAAACAAATATGCTCTATATTAAAAAAGCAATAATATTTTATTTATACATAAGTGACTTGAAGAAAAATCAGGAAAAAATATATAGCAGCAACATGACAATAGTTATTTACCATGATAATGATAGTGATATGCATTTGTTCTGCTGCTTTTTGAACCTGAAAATTCTTTCCATACTAAGGACCTTGAGTATGTCTATAAATAATCCTCTTGTAATTTACTCTTTTTCCCATCCTCTATAAACTCTTACCTACACAGAACAGAGCAGAATAGAGAAGACATGCATTTCCCTAAGACATGTGTTAATGCTAATGTGAATTACCAGATAAATTTCTAGGCATCAAACAAGATATCACACAAATATTTTCTTCCTATAAGAAAGGTGACAAAAATAAAGTAATTTTAAAAGTCTTTTGTTGTTTAAACCAATTACTCTTTAGAAATAGAAATAATGTAATGAAGAATTGTCTGATTTTAAAAATCAATCTCATTTTTACACTACAACCTAAAACTGGAGTAAGATGGAAAATAAGTTACTGATAGTAAATGGCCTCTCTATTCATGTAGTTTAACTGGGGGAAAGTGGCCAACAATGGTGTGAGCAAGCAGGGATCTAAGCTACTCACAAGCAAGTAGCCTGAAAAAAAGTACACACCTGTGCACTGGTGGCCCACAGCCTTGGTGGATAACCAAGGCTAAGAGATCTGCTCAGTGGAACGGAACCCATATCTGGACCTGGGAACCAAGCCGTAACACTATGGAGAGAAAGATTATGCTCTCCAATGTCAAGCTCACACCAGCCTTTGGCTAAAAGAGGGGCTACATCCATCAAACTCCCCCTAAGTTAATTTAACACTTATCCAATTTAACCTATGCTGACTTCACTCTCCATTGGAGAATCTGTTTTTCTTTTTCAGAAGGAAGCCAGATCTGAGGAGATAAACCACCCCTAGCATCTTAGTCAAGGCCCAGGTAAAATCACACAGAAACTGGGGAGATGAGCAAGTGCGCTGCTTCCATGGTGAGCCTGACAATCAGCACTGGGGCAAAGGAGACAGATGCTGAGGATACTCAACACATATCAAAGCAGAAATCCATGGTTCCTAAGAGCTCATCGCTGAAGAAGACTTAAAACACACACACCAAGGCTCAGGGAATTTTGTGGAAGAGAGGGTAGAAAGATTATAGGAGCCACAGGTTGGGATGTCATGCCCAGAGGCATTGCCTTCCCCCAGTAACTGACTGCTGCTCCCACAGCTTAAAACCCACAACCCTATAGGGAATACCAGCATCTCCAATGAGGAGGGCTCCCTGCGAAATGGGAACAGGGAGGAGGGAAAAGATGGTACCAACACATTATGTATCCATACAAACTATGTTCTTAATAAAAAAAAAAAAAAAAGAAAATATAGGTGAGCCTGGTGTGGTAGCACATTCCTTTAATCACAGCACTTGGGAGACAGAGGTAGTAGGATCTATGAGTTTGAGGCCAGCATGAGACTACAGAGTGAGTTCCAGGTTACCAGGTTAGTCTAGACTAGAGTGAGACCCTACCTCAAAAAAAAAAAAAAAAAAAAAAAAAAAAAGAAAGAAAGAAAGAAAGAAAGAAAGAAAGAAAGAAAGAAAGAAAGAAAATGAAAACATAGTTGAGAGAACACAGAATATCAGTTTCTTTGACATTTGGCCCATGCATGAATGTGATGGGTAATCAACTTCAGTTGCCAGATGATGTTTCAGTGTCTGCAAAAAATATTAAAATAGAAAAAGACTAAACCAAAAGCATTTCTGAATAGATAAAAACAGTTCTCATAAGTGACCTCAGCCTTGATTAACAAACAAACAAAACTTAATCACCTATTTTTTTTTTTGTGAATGTTTTTAAAAATCAGAATTTCAATTCTTCCAGTTTGAAGCAATCCAAAAAAATTACATAATTAACTCTTCACAATGGGCCAGACCTAATAAGGCAAGCACCTAACTGTGCAATAAATCAGAGTTTTGTCTTCTGTCTTATGCCATTTCTCTCTGGTGTTCCATAAATGGCATTCCTGAACCACATTGGTTTGGAGCTGCCCAGTTCCTGCTGAGTTAGGCCACTGGCTTTCCTCCATCTCCTCTTTGCAGACTGAACACCATCAGAAATCTCCAACACCCTAAGAGTACGTAGGATTCCAATAATGAATTTCCTCCTATACATCTCTTCTCAATGTTTACATCTCTGGACTGTCCTGACTGATACAAGTTCTACAAGGAAGAATTGATGTGGGAAAGAAATTACAAATTTATAATTAGGGATGAAATTGGAAATATTCCACAAAGATCACTGAAATACATCTGCCATTATTTTCCTTTCATGGTGTTTATTGTAAGTTCCTGAGTCCGTTTGACATTATATACCAAGTATATAATAGAGCAAAGAGATTTTAAGTATAAGTTCAAAACCAAAAGAGCATAACCATACCTCATATTGCACAATGTTCATATTTAGTGACATGTCTCTTAGGTACAATCTGCATCACAATTACTGCAAACAGTAAGCAAGTTAAATGCCACACAGAGTGTTAATTAAAGCCAAAAAGTTGCTTGTGTTTATGCTATGGACAAACTACTCAAAATCAAATGACTCGTCCAGGAAACCAACCAGAGTGAAGAGAATTCTCTCCATAAACATTGCCTGGACAGGAAAGTAATACCTGCATGGCCCATTGATGTTCTGCAGGAACACCATTGTCTTTATGTGCTGAAACAATTAGCAGACATATATCCAGAGAAATGGTATTGATTCTATATTGCTTTAGACTGAAATCTCCTAGTGAGTTCTCCAGCGCCTTCTTTAATTCTAGTAATTATCTGTTGGATAACGATCTTTTAAATTGGGAAAACCTTGATTCTATTGCATCCTGCACTTCAAAGAGTCACTGGCTCAGACACTCTGAAAGGGACAAGGCTAAAGGCTAACCTGAGAAAGAAATATCTCTTTCATCCTAATCAGCTTTTAGAAATCAGCATAATTCCATGACTTTATCTTCCACCTCAAGTTTTAATTTTTTTCTAACTTTTAATCAATGATACTGAGTAGTGAAGCAGCCTGAAGGACATTGTTTTGTTCTGAAAAACAAATGAAGAAAGGCATGTGTCTATACTATAAATACAATTCTAATGAAACCAGGATAGCAGGCAACAGCCTCATAACAAGAAATACAATTATTTCTCATAACTGTGCTTTCAATTCAGATAATTTTCAGCAAGCATAATGATGTAAAATAAACCCAGTTCCCAAAGATGTCCAGGTTGATTGTATTCATTGCATTGTTTTCTATTGTAGCTTTTCAAGCCAAGCAAACAATGAACACCAGAAAAAGCACCCTCCTTCTTTTGTTAATTTGTTTTTTCTGTTTTCATTTTTAATTGAAGTAGTCATTCATTAGGAAAATTCACTTAGGAAGAAAGTCTCCAGTTATTCTCTTAGAAGAATTAAGGCAGTTGCTGCTTGTAGGATTTGTTTATGAATCCATTAATGCTTCCTAAAATTATAGCAATCTAAAAGGAAACAAGCAGGATCAACAGCATATTTATTTGAACATGTACACGTGCATGCATATGAAACTCCTTACTCACATCAGACTGCCAAAGATTTACAATTACTTCATTCTTTTCTACTGCTCTTCTCCCATACATTTGTTCAAAATACTTCCCTTATAAGGGATTAAACTTTTATATCAAGTAGTACCATAGGCATGGCACTTGAATTCTTTCATGAACATCTTAAAACACTCAGGAGATACAAGTACTGAGGAAAGTGAATAGCAAAAGCTCTGGGAAATATAGAGGAAGCCCAAGCACTCAGCTTGTACTCTTAGCAACTATTGTATAATGACACATACAACCAGTGAGGGCACCTAAGGGACACTGTCTGCACTCTGGCATACCCAGTGGTATGAATACACATGAGGATAAATGCCTAAACATTATGACAAAAGGATCACAAAGAACTCCTGCTGCACTTTACACAGCATAAAGGACCTGCATGTAGTTTGGCTTTAAGTAAAAAATTAAATATTTCCACCAATAAACTATAAAAGCAGGATTGTAAAAGCATTCTGTCAGCACTCTGTATGTAAAACATTCTCTTCAGAAATAAGCATACCTTGTAAAACTGCACCCATAAATGCTGATGCATCAATCCCAATATTCCTTGGGATTTAAATGCTAAAAATTGGAATTTTTGTCTTATGTGAAGAAAAACAAGGCAGGAAATACTCATGCAATTGATGTCCAGTAACTGAAAACCTAAGCTTTCAAGTTAAGACAATTTTCATTCATAATACATGTGAAAACTTCATGTAAATAGAAAGCAAAAAAAACTCACAAAGTCATTATGTGCTGTTAGAATTGAGTTTGTTAAGGACATGTCAAGCTCTGGAACATATAACTGAGAGTGGGTATATGGACTTCAAGGGGCCCTTAGAACACAGGATTAAGAACAAGGGTCTTGGTTCTTAATCTGAGTCCATACTATATCACTTCCTGCCAAGGTAACTGCAAGTTCCACACAAATTCCACATTAGTGTTAGCTGCTGAAAGCTAGAGAAATATTACCACATGAGGAAAATGCAAGGATTAGCTGAGATAATCTGGCATAATGTAACTACTCTACAATTGTTTTGTTTATGTTTTCTCCATATTTTTCATCTAGTCCTGTAGTTATTTTATTAATATAAAAATATAATATATATTTCTAAAGTTCTAAACTGCAGTTTTGATTGTGTGTGTGTGTGTGTGTGTGTATGTGCACATGAACGTGTTTGCACACCCACATGTTTGAGTATGTGGGTGTTATAAATTGTGGTAAGTGCATATGATGGACATAGGACAACAATCTGGTGTCTTTCCATCTTTGCAAATGTCTGTCCATCTTTTTTGAGACAGGCCCTTTCAATTTGTTATTTTGTATAAAACATACCTTCCCGGATGAGAATGTCGTCAGTGAAGCAGTCATAAGTGAGAGCAGTCTTAGGTACTGGAATGGAATGGCACAATTTAAATTGTTCCAAAGGTCTTTACAGTAAGTCTTCCCTTCACAATACATTTTTATTTATCAATCTATTCAATTTTGCCTACAGAAGTTAGTACTCTTTCCTAAGACATAATTCCTAAATGTTTAATTTTTTGTCCCTTAGAAAATGGGGACTGTTCTTTTGTATACCATTTCCCCTATTTTTAGTTGCCTAAATGCCATTCCCTAAGCATCTGTTTATAATTGGCAACAAAAACCATTGGCTTTTTCACCATGTGTTTTTGAAGCATGATGTTCACTACATGTTTTTAATTTCTTTTTTTTTTTAATTTTACTTATTTGTTTAGAGAGAGAGAGAGAGAGAGAGAGAGAGAGAGAGAGAGAGAGAGAGGGGCAGATAGAGAAAATGGGCATGCCAGGGCCACTAGCCATTGCAAGTGAACTCCAGATGCATGTGCCACCTTGTTCATCTGGCTTATGTGGGTTCTGGGAAATCTCAACTCAGTCCTTAGCTTTGCAGGGAAGTGCCTTAACCACTAAGCCATCTCTCCAGCACCACGTTTGTAATTTCTGAATACACACTAGATGCCATCAGTGTGTCGTGGCTCACAGTAGCGTGCATTCTTTGGGTGCATGTGTACATGCAGGTGCACACACATGTTCAGGCAGAGGTTGATGTTGAATGTCTTCCTTGATTATTCACCTTCTTATCAAGATGGAGTCTGTCACTTGAATCAAGAGAATGCTGACTCAGCTCCGCTAGTTAACCAACTGGACTCGGGTTCCTCTTCATCTGCCTCTCTGCGGCTGGGACTGCAGGCAGGCCACCAGGCTCACCGAGTATTTTACATGGATTATGAGAATCTGAACTCAGATCCTTGTACTTGTGCAGCAGTCACTTTATCAACTGAGCCCTTTTTCAGGCCCATATTTTAAATACTTATAGCAAAGAATTCTAGGAGCTAAGCACACACAGTATATTACGCAGAGTAAGTAACTCTGTAGGGCATGGGAACTTTGTACATTATTTAACATTTTATTATTTGGGGGGCTGGAGAAATGGCTTAGTGGTTAAGGCATTGAAGCCAAAAGACCCAGTTTCATTTCCCCAGGACCCACATAAGTCAGATGCAGAAGGTGACACATCTGTTTGGAGTTTGTTTACAGTGGCTAAAGGCCCTGGCGTGCCCATTCTCTCTCTCTCCAGTAAATAAAATAAAAAAGAATCTAAAAAATGTATTATTTTGGCGCCTTTGCAAGTATGTCTTGTGCATTTTCATTGAAACATTACATTTATTACAAATTCTGTTGCCTCACAAATAAAGTGGTTTACCTATACTATAAGTTCATAAACTTTAAACTATATGTTCTTTCCTATGTACTTGATACATATATCAGAGCATTAAAGAGGGTGAATCATACCAGTCACTGATTATGATGTCATACTTGGCTAATATAAGTCACTAATTCTAAGAGTCACATTTGGATATGTGTACCTAAAACTTTATCATAAATTTCACTATGTCATTACGGTATCATTTCAGGAAAAATACATATATACATGGTGAGAGAGATGATAGATAGATTACAATAGATAGATACAGATATATATATATATATGTTTATGTATATATATGTATATATATGTTTATTTATATATATGTATATATATCCTTCTAGGAATTTTACATTTTTGAGCATGTAAGAACCTATTTAAAAGAGCATAAGATATTATGTTCTTGTTAATTTAATACATAATTTGTATGGGAGAAAGTTTTCTGACTGTATAAATATATACATTTATTGTGTTAATGTTACAAAATTATTTTTAAAATTGTGATTAGATTCTGCTCATTTGACATTGAAATCAGTAAATGGTAATTTGGAGAGCATCTGACTTTGTTATTTTTAGTTGTTTCTATCATTTTTTGTCTGCTTTTTTGAGATAGGATCCTGATATGTGACTTAGACTGACTTAGAACTCACTTAGTAGCCCAGAAGGGTATGAACTCACAAATATCCTCTTTCTGCTTTGACATCCCAAATGTTGGGATATGAATATTTGCTACGTCTGGCATGTTACCTGTCTGAAAAATGTTCTTAGGGAACAATTTTGAGTCAGACCCATAGATTCTTTAATCATGAATTAATTTCTCACGCAAGTCAGTTCTTAGTGGCAATAGAGAAAAGAGTTTGATAAAAAAGAGATGAACAGTTAAATTGAGTAGAAAATTTTATACATATATATATGTACATAAACATCTTAACTACATGTAATATATTGTGATGATCATAGTATTTGAGACATAAGTAAAATGAACTTTGAAAACCTTTCTTTACACTGGTGATAGTTAAGCGTCTTGTGAAACTGACAGTTGGACTTCCTTCTCTCCCTTGCTTCAATCATGAAGGAAATTTAACACTTAAAATACAGCGAGAACTTCTGAAAGTAGTTCACAGAGAGCAGTTATAAGTGATTTATGCTGTTTTATTCATCTTTAAAACATGGACCAATATGTTGATTTTAGTGTATTTTATGCACCTGAGCAGTGCAGTCTAAAAATCTCTAACTATAAAAATACTTTTCATAAATTTTAATATTTTTATATTCTTTGAGTTGACCAATCACAAACATTTTGTTAAAAGGTAACCAAGGAGATGTACCTTTTAGAAAGCAATTCTAGCATAGTTGTAAGTTTTCATGAAAATCGCTTTTCACTAGGAACCAATCTTTTAGTTGGCATTTCAAAAAAAAAAAAATTCTCAAATTGTCAAATGAGCCTCAGAACCATCAAGCAAACATTCTCCTGACCCTAAAGAGAATGTGCACTCACTTGAACACCAGTATTCCTTATGCCTATTCAGTTTGTTTTCCTGAGTGTAGATGTGTCTTCTCCCCTTAGCAGGTGACAAGACAAAAAAAGAGAACTGTCTGCAAGAGTTCCACCTTCATGACCTATCTCTGAATTTTAACTCCTTTTCCCTAGATATTACTTATGTTAGTGTCATAGTTTCCTTGTCCAAATCTGAGTTTATAAAATAGTACTTTATTTTTGTGGTAACTGAAGACTTTAAGTTCTAGCATACTGACAGGATGTCAAACCCACAGATCCCAAACAGATTTTAGAACTTTTCTTATACACTGTGGCTTTGGTTTTTGATGTGATAACAGTTTTTATATAAGCATGTCAAACCTGCACAAGGGATGAATGTTAACTCATATTTGAGAGGAGTCCTCATTTAAATGCAAAGCCATCCTGTTAAGGAATCTGATAGACCACTATTCGTGTGTGGGAACATTAAAACTTTTAGGCAGTATGGGTAAATTCAATATAAGTATCAATGGAGTGTATGGTAAGAGTTATTCAAGTTTTATGAATGTAGGATAGATGAGAAGGAATAATACATTGTAGTTGATGAGAAATATATATTTCTTCTACATGTAAAATCATCTTAAGAAGTTATATCTTCTATACATAGGATGTGATTTATGTCAGAATGGAGAAACAATACAGAAGATAAAAGCCATGAGTTATAGCTAGGACAGAGATTGGTGAATAAATTTTAAGAAGTCTTTGTTAACAATGGGCAATGAGCACTTCAAATAATTATACATTAGTTTGAAGTTTAAAATATGAGAAAATTGATTATTAGACAAAATTCCATGTTTCCTTTGATGTAAATTTAGCTAAATATAGTTCAAAGTGTGGAATTATTCAGAAATTTAGGCTTCACAATAGCACCACCACGTGGCTCCATCCTCTCACCCCACAGCGAGGGTCTGTGTGAACGAAAAGGTCCTAAGGTCTCCCCAAAACAATTCCTTCTACATTTATACACAGCATGAAAGGTACTGGCACCCAGTGGTGTCCTTACTTTACCAAATCCTCTCCATGGTGGGAAGAATCCTGTCTCTATGGATTACAACTCCATCTCTGTACATCGTTCATGACATCTGTGGTTTGGGGTTTCTATGAAGCCAAAACATTTTTCACTTTTGGTGACATTACTTTGCTCAGATTAAACTAATTTCATAATTTCCTTCCAAGGTTTCTTCCAAGTTTTATAGGATGTTACCAACCAAACATCTAAAGAGATCACTGGGAGTTCAGTAAAACAATTAAAACCAAATTCAAAAGTAAGTTTATAATTGTCATCAACCTAGAGAAGACACTGTTCACTAAAGCATGCAACCTACATTCAAAAAATTATTCAACATACACAGAGAAGAAAAGTCAACTAAGTCTTTGACACCTCATAAGGCATTGGTGTTAATGCCATTTGACCAAAGTAATTTGGGTTTTAGATGCACATCTATAATACAATCATGAAAATCCCTCTTCCTGTAATCAAATATGATGTCCGAATGTTATTGTAGAAACTTTTTAAGCAACAGGAAGCTATAAATATTTACAATTTTAAAAAAATTACATGTCTTGTACAAGTAGCATTACATATGAAAATGGTCTTAAGAAAGAAACTGTGAGAGAGACCTAAGAAAGTCTTAAGAAACTTAAGAGATCTGTGATACTACAGAGTCTCTGACTAACAACAAGAGTGCAGTACCAGGTGGCCAACCACCTTTGGCTGGGCATTGGGAGACAACAAGGTGTTTATGAAAATTCCAGTCAATAAAGCAGCCAAAAGGGCACATTGCTTCAGTAGTTCCTTAAACATTTCCTTTTGTTTGTGTTACTTTTTAAAATAAAATAAAATAAGGATATTGCTTGAAAAGTGATCATTTGGACTTTTCATGTATAATTTCTCTTTGTAAGTTGTCATGTAAGCTAGTTCAACTATTTTGCATTATTAAGAATAAAGATAAACATGAAAAATATCAAATAAAGTTGAGCATCTAAAAATACTCTTCCTCCAATGAGGAAGTAAAGGTCAAATGATAACTTCAAATTATCATCTAACCAAACATCAATGCATCGATTTTTTTTTTCTTTCGAGGTAGGGTCTCACTCTGGCCCAGGCTGACCTGGAATTAACTATGTAGTCTCAAGGTGGCCTTGAACTCACGGCGATCCTCCTACCTCTGCCTCTCGAGTGCTGGGATTAAAGGCGTGCCGCCACCATGCCCAGCTCCATTGATTTTTTTTTTTTTTTTTAACCTAAGAACTCAAGGTTGGTGAAGCATTCATAGCACCTCAGTGTCAGGACTATCCATTTATATTCAAAAGGCTGGCATCCTCCAGGACCACACACTGAGAAGGACAGTGCAGCATTTGAGAATGGTCATCTACTCTCAGTGCAGGCAGAAGATGGTAGTGACACTGACTGAGGAAGACAGAGTAAAGTTAAGAAGATACAAATTAGAGAAGGTTGTCATAGCAACATGCTGGCATGACACCTTCCCCTGGGGAACCCAAGTTCATCAACACTAATCCTGTAATTTTCACAGGATGATTCTTGAATTAAGACACTGGAATCACCCATGGGTACCACCTGAGCAATTAACCAAACACTCCTGAGACCGAGTGCTAAGGGTCAATTGTTAGGAGTCAGGAATTTAAGTGTGAGAACCTGAACTGTTTTGTTCTTAAGACTATAATTGTTTATTTGAAACGTCAATAATTGCAAATGAGGGCTGTTTATTTCTTTGGGAAATTTCAAGTCTTTTCAAAGTACTTGTGAAGCTAAGAATCTGTTCTTTTAAACAAATATGCTTATGTCCATTTCAAATAATGAGGCTGACTCTTGCTGAAGAGCACAGACCATTTGCACACACACACATATTACATACAAGCTCATACTTCAAGTTTTGCTTCAGTTAATTTCCTTCTCTTCTATAATAGCCTACATAGAGTTTATGATCCTTAGTCTCCATCTATCTACTATCTATCATCTATCTATCTATCATCTAAATTCTACCTTTCTTTTCCCTATTGAACACCTCTGCCAAAGAACCTCACAAAATATACTGTGCAGACACCGACCTGTTTCCACCCAGGAAGACCCTAGCTCTGAGACGCCCTGAGCCCTGTACAGAAGAGCATAGGTGGGAAGGCCTGCTGGACCTAGAGACTTAGGTCCTGACTATAAGAGTAAAAGAAAAGGAAGTGAGAAAGGCAGAAAGATCATAAGAATGGAGGGAGTAGGGAGCTAAGGAAAGACAGAGGGAAGGAAAAGCAGTAATCCCAAGTCCTACTAGTGGCATTCCACGTGAAAGGTACTTTGTAGAGGAGAGTCAGTTTATTAAGTCCAGATCTTGGCTCTGTGTCCCTCTCTCATAAAAGGTGTCTTGGGATTTACAGTACACACGTGAGGAAGTAGATAAACCCATCCAACATTATTCTATTCCCACAAATGAGTGTGGAAATGAATTGTAAAGCAGTCTCTCTATGGAGCCACGCACTGCAAGCTCAGAATACTAACTGGCTCATTTATTTCCCTGATTTCCATCTGTAGCTATGAACCCCAAGCTCTGCTTTTCCAGAGCCTCCTTATAAAAGTTAACTTGGGTCTGTGTTTCCATCTAAGCATCCATATTCTCATCACAAAGTTTTACTATAGATTTTAAATTTATTCATTCTTAAAAAATATTACCAACATTCAATGCTCATTTCCATCATTTCAGGTAATTCCTGTTATAAATGTGTAATAGGAAGGTCAGTGACACACTGTCTTTCATGCTTTCCAGATATTTAGTTCATTCTTATCGCAAATTTTTATTTAAATGAAAAGGGCTAGATATCTAAATAAAGAACTTCAGGCAAAAACAGCAAGGACGGACATCATCCCTGCTCATTACTAACTGTTCATTTCTCTTTATCTATAGAGAGAGAGACAGGGAGAGAAAGAGAGAGTCCGGATACAGGGAGAGAGACAGAGAGGGAGAGAGAGGCTACAATGTCCTTTATCCTGCCCTTTACAATAGAAGGTGGAGATCCAGTTACTATTTACATTCAATGAGACTGCCCAAGTCTTTTCCCATCACATCTGGATATTAAGAGAACTCGCATAAGGGGAAACTTTTG
Organism: Orientallactaga sibirica; assembly: GCA_036365145.1. Lineage (NCBI taxonomy): Eukaryota > Metazoa > Chordata > Mammalia > Rodentia > Dipodidae > Orientallactaga > Orientallactaga sibirica. The sequence continues at coordinate 14,744,972 of JAEOAD010000032.1, forward strand.
GGTGTGAATGCAGGTGAGCTTTAAATTGTTGTTGCAGTATTAATGGACAGTGGCATTTATTTCCCATAATCCTTGCCCACAGGAAACACATCCTTCAATGAACTAAATAACATCAAGTTGTACATTCATTCAGTCAGCAAGATACCAACTTCTCTTGGAAGCTTATGGCCCCCGGCACCATGTGAGGAAGGAGCCTATTCCGGATGAGCCGTGGAGGTTGTGCACCTGGGGGTGGGGAATGGTATTCGGTGGTTCACAGAATCTGAATCTGGAAGATGGAGGGTGGGAAGACAAATGAGGGTTAAAGCTGTCGTGGCTTCTTGAAACCAACTGGATTCCCAGCTCAGCCCAGAGAAACAGGATGCCGTTCCTCGCCTACCTGCAAGCTCCAGCGAGCATCCGCCGGTCCTCCACTCAGCTTCCGCAGCCACCGACGCCGGGTGCGAGCTGCCTGGAGCTGAGGTCCCGCAGAGCGCGCCCGCCAGCCAGGCGCTTCGCTCGCCCCTAGTTCCCAGTTGAAAGAGCAGAAGCGCGCTATCAGGAAGGTGATTAAAATCCAGTGTGCGAAGGAAGGCTCGGGCTTCGCTTCGGCTCGCTCACCTAGCTCGATCACTTAGCAAAGGGTCACCCAGCGAGGGAGCCCCTGGCCGCAGCTCCTTCCCTCCGCTTCGCCCTGATGGTGCCAGGCTCAGACCGCGCGCACCCCGCGATCCCCTCACCCCGCACAGCAGGCCTGGTAGGGACCGCGGGGGTGGAGGGATCGGAAGGATCAATGTCTCGGGTAAGGGAGAAAACTTTGACGCTGTCACCCACACGCAGGACAAGTTGCGGGAGCGGATCCACCGAGGATGCTGACGCCGGTTCTGAGAAAAATGTGTCTCACCCAAATTGGGGAGAAGTGGTTCTCTGTTCCCAGAGCGATCCCTGGACACACCTCGCAATCTTTGGTCTTCGAGGCCACCAGAAAGCATAGGGCGCGGGGACAACTGCGGGTTCAGCGCCAAGTGTGAGTACCAACGCACCTCCCTCCCGCCGGCGAGGTTGGCGAGGACTCTGAGCTATGAGAATGGAGACCAACGCAGCGCCAGACAGAGAAGGAGGGAGTCGGAGCTGTCGCCTGCCAGTTTTGGGCAAAGTGACTGCTACAAAGTCTGTCCCCCTCCTGCGCAGGGAAAGCCGCGTTGAGAGGCCTGAGAGGACGTCAGCAGCCGCGGAGCCCGCGGGGTGAGCGCCAGATCTCCCCGCCCCAACAGTTACCGCGCACACTGGGCTGGCTGCGGCCGGCACTGTGGACCTGGGAGAGAGCGCTGGTGGCGCTGCGGAGCCTCGAACCTGTGCTGAGCAGCTGTGGCATTCTGGCCTAGGGTGGGCTTGCAGAACCACGCTCAGCGGGACCGGTGCAGAGCGCTCTGTGAGCTCTGCGCGCGCGCACGGGGTTGGACCACCCAGCCCTCAACACCTGGTTCTGGGGAGGGGGAGGAACACTTTCATTTTTCGCTCATCACCAATTTATTTTGCAAAGTAAGTTCAAACCCACCGAGGCATTTTTACCTAAGATGAATTTGGCTGTCCAATCTTGGAATTCGAATGATGGTAACACTGACTTCCCTTACTCCCCAGTTCCTTACTTAGCCCCAATAAATGAACAGTATTCACGTGTTTAAAGGTCCCTTATGGCTCCACTGCCCCCACAAAATGATTGTCGCACTTAAGAGTCCCAGCAGCAACTTAAGAGCTTTTGCACAGGGAAATAGTATTTCTTAAAGGAAACTTTAAATGTTATTATCCAAGGTTTGTAAGGATTTCCAGGCTAGAGGTAAGGAATCAAATTCTCACACTCAGAAATATAAAGAAAGTGTGTGTGTGTGTGTGTGTGTGTGTGTGTGTGTGTGTAATAACTGATTCTGTTTCTCACTGATTATACATTTTCAAGTACCATAGTATGATATCAAATCTCTATTTAAAAGCCCTGAATCAGGTGAAACGGAGGTGGAAAATTGGGAAAGCAAAAATCCCATTTTCTCTGTATTTTCCTATAACCCATTAAGTAAAAGAAAATGCAGATCTGAGCTAGCTAGGAAAGAGCACTGTCTTGGTGCTGGGCCTGGAGGCCAGTGGTAGAAAGCTGGGAAGGGTGACTAGGAATGTATAGAACACAGGTCTCATAAAGGGAAGGGAGGAAGAAAAAAAGGCACGTATTACTAAACTATTGCTCCTTGTGTAATTCCAACATGACTAATGTAAAGTCCCCTTCTTTACACTCACTTGAAGCTTTTAAAGTGACATAAAGACAAATTCCTTCAGACAGCATGCTAGGTATTTATTCGGTCTTGTACAGCCTGGCACCCCTCCCTCTAGCGGCAGTCCCAGGTAAATCAGGTTCGCTTGCTCCTCTTTTCTCTTCTCTTCTCTTCTCTTCTCTTCTCTTCTCTTCTCTTCTCTTCTCTTCTCTTCTCTTCTCTTCTCTTCTTTCTCTTCTCTTCTCTCTCTCTCTCTCTCTCTCTCTCTCTCTCTTCTCTCTCTCTCTCTCTCTCTCTCCTCCCTCCTTTCCTTGCCCTCCTCTGTTTTCCTCTTCTTCCACTTATGCTGCCCACGCCTCAGCTCTTCCTGACCTCCATCAAGTCCCTGTCCTCATCCCCACCTCTCCTCTCCGCATCTCAGGGAATCTTAGAACTTGCTTCTACACCTGTTTCTGACTGGCTCCTTATCAAGGGTTTGGTCAAACCTGGCGCAGGGACATGACTATACATGCATATTGGATTTGGTAACCGGTCATTTTTTGCTCTTAGTGGTGAACACAACCAAAAGGTGTTAGTTATAAAACCATTAATATCAAAGCCAGGCAGGGTGATGCGTGCCTGTAATCCCAGTACTGGGGATGCTGAGGCAGGAGGATCAAGAGTGACTTCCAAGGCAGCCTGGGCTATATAGCAGGACTCTCTTTCAAAAAAAAAAAAAATTGACAAAAGAAATGAAACAATAACAACAAAACATCGATTTTACACGTGGTTTATAATATTGAAACAGTTTGTGTGAGCTTCCCTAAGGCAGGACGTCAGACGAAGCCACTTTCTTTTGCTGAAGACTACCCCCAACACCATGATATTCCTGTCTCATAAACCCAGTCTTGCCTGGTTGAAGAACAACAAACAAGGCTGGGTACCCTGGACCTCAGCTCACTACTCCTTGCCCTCAGTCTTTGAGGCTTTGTGAATCACAGCGAACCACTTGGGGCCAGCAGGAGCCAATACCATAGAGGAAGCTACAGGTTTTGTTCTTGTCTGCTTTGGAGTCCGATGGGATCAGGACCTGGGTGGACGCTGGGCGGAGCCCTTGACATCAGGAACCCAGTACCCTCACAGGCTCCAGGAGGGGATGCGCCTGTTCGTCCGTCTGCCACTGGGACACAGGAGGAAGGTGAAGTATACCAATGGGCATCATCTTTGTTTAGCAAGCCTCAGCTGCTTGGGGACCGGGTCCTACCCTTAGGACGCGTGTGGCGCCTTTACGTAGAAGGGAAGAAGATTCCTTATGAGGTCAGTGTCGTGGCCACTGTTCAGCCTTCCGCAGAAAGTCAGGCATACGGAGCTACCCTCCAAAGAAGGAAGAGCGCGCCTCACTGCCTATGGCTCCAGAGATGCTTTCCAGCCAGACGCTGGCCACTCCCTGACGCCCCCAGAGAAGCTCCCACCTAAACCTAAACGCACACATTCAGGATTAGGCGCTGTGCGGTCCCTTGGCTTCTCAGCGGATCACCGGGCTCTGACCCACACCCACAGTGGTCTATGCCACTGAGCCCACGTGTCCCCGCTGGGTCCCTGGAAGCTTGGGGATCGCGCAGGTCTTCCTGCATCATGGAGATGGAGCAGCGACCGCTAGACCTGGAGCTGACATGGCGACTCTCTTGAGCCCTCTGTGGTCAGGCCCCCGCACCAGCGCGAAACTCCTAGGGGAGGCAGAAATGGGCATAAAAGGTGTCTGTGGCTCCCAAGACACGCCCCCCCCCAAACGGATTTCTTTCCCCAAAGATGCATTCCTCTTTCCAACCCGCTCTGCTGGCTTGTTTGAGTCTGATTTATGTCATCCAAACACACTTGAAACAAGCCCTGTGTAACAGCCAGCTTAGATAGGGTGGAGCCCAGAGTTCTAACTAGGAGAATTCCAGAGAGCTTGGACTAAATCCAGGGTTCATAGGATAGGCTGGTTCTATGCTTATGACCAATCACAGCAAAGCCGCCTCACTAAGAATGCCTTGCCTTTTTCTTCTCAATGCACAGATAGAATAGACATTTTATTTTCTTTCCTAATATAATGAAAATGTTTTGGTAAAATACATATAAATTACATACTAATTGATTGCATGGCTATGATATTTCATAGTATTCCTCTACTGTTAATTAAAATCCTTTGTTACAAAAACAAGAATGATAATTTTCTCAGAAACAAATAAATTTACCTACAACATTAAAATACTCCATGAGCAACTCTTAAAATATTCAGTAGGCCTAGCATGATGGTGCAGGTTCATGCCTTTAATGTCATCACTTGGAAGTCAGAGGTAGGAGGGTCACTGTGAGGCCAGCCTAGAACTATAGAATAAGTTCCAGGTCAGCCTGGGCTAGAGTGAGACTTCACCTTGGGAAAAAAAGGAATAAGGAATATATATGGCAGAAAGAGACAAATGGAATTGTGTCCATTCAGAAAGCTTCTGCATAGCAAAACTAATGATCAACACTGTGAAGAGAAAACATACAGAAAGTGGGAAATGTCTTCAAACCACATGTTTGACAAGGGATTGGCTTGTAGAATACAAAAGGGTCTCTCTAAACCCAGTAACAACTAACAATAATCCAACAATCTAACATTCAAATTGAAAAAAATAATGCCTTACAACAAAAAACAAAAATAAAAAATAAAAGATAAGCAATCCACCTAAATAGTTTTCAGATGACTATGTATAACCAATTGGGACATGATACAAATGTTCAACATCTCCAACCATCAGGGAAATGAAAATCAGAATCGCAATGGGTTATCCCTTCATCCCCAAACCATGGCTCTTATCAAAGACTAAAGATAACCAGGGCTGTTGAGGATGTGAGGAACAGGAAACCCTTGCCTGCTGCTATGATAAGAGAAAGGAGATGGGTTCTGTGGAAAATAATGTGAAGATTCCTTTAAAATATTAAAAATAGAACTACTATCTTTTCCAGTATTACCACCATTGGGTTTATATCAAAAGGGAATAAAATCAGTCTGTCAAAGAGAAATGCGAACCTGGGGAGATGGTCCAGTGAAAAAAAGCAGAGACTGTATACTGTTTGTGTTGTGTGCAAAGAGAATGCTTCAGGAAGTCACTTCCTGTCATAACCTGGTAGACTTTGGACTCGTTCCTAAAGAGGAATGAGCAATGAGCCCTGTCTTTACTTAGAAAAACATTTCTCATTTATTGTGAAGCATCTATTATATCCTTTTTATACTTGTAGTAGGAAGTTGAGTTGACATATATATTTAACATTTTGCTTCATATACATAAAAAGTATATGTATATGAAGGATTGTGTCCTAACACTAAAGGTTCTATCCAGGTATTTTTGCATATAATGTCTGCATTGATAGAATATTTTATTTTGAGATAGGATCTCATGTAGCCCAGGATAGCCTCCTGCTCCTTAGTAGTAAAGATGATCTTGATTTTCCCTACTCTCCTGCCTTCACCACCTGAGTCCCATAATGACAGCTGTGTACCACCTTTACGTCCATCCCATGTGTAGATGGAACTCAGGGCCTTGGGCATTGTAGCAGACAGCTTCAGGTTCACTGAGATGAACGTCCAGACCAGGCACAGTTATAGAGGAAGGGATATTTATTGTAGCTTACAGATCCAGGGGAAGTTCCATAATGACAGAAGAAACTGGCCTGCTTTCACAGGACCAAACAGAGAGAAAAAATGGCACAAGCCAAAAGCCAAAAGTCACACTTCAGGAACTCCAGCTAGGCATACTTTGCATATCTTTAGATTGAAACCCTAAACCCACCACCACACCTTAAGATCCACCCAGTGATATTGCCTCCAGCCAGGTGGATGCAGATGCAAACAACAAACTAATAAAACAATGAATATATCGGGGGCCATCTATTCAAACTACCACAGGCATATTAGGTAAACATTCTACCAACTGACCTTTTTCCCTAGCCCTCTGTGGCTACAGCACTTAAAAACAACCATTAATATCTACATTCTGAAGTCCAAATATAGAAAGAATAATATCTGTAACAGACTATAATAAGAAGGACATAAAGCAGACAGTTATTTCTGTGTGTTTGAGAAGATATCTTGCCTTTGAGTGTTACTAGAAGATGTCACAAGATCTGAGCTGAATTAACAAAGCAATCTAAAAAGTAAGACATTTAAAGTTGAAGAACATATATTAATCTCTTTAAATTTATATAAGAACTTTCAAGTACACTGTGCATGCTAGATGTAGTCATTATTTGCAGTGTGTTATAGTCAGGTTCACATTGCTGGCAAGAATCACCTGACCCCAAGAGCAGCTTTTGGGAGAAAGGGTTTATTTTGGCTTACAGGCTCAAAGGGAAGTTCCATTATGACAGGGAAAAATGATGGCATGAGCACAGGGTGGACATCACCCCCTGGCCAACATTAGGTGGACAATAGCAACAGAAGAATGTGCCAAACACTGGCATGGGGAAACTGGCTATAACACCCAAAAGCCTGCCACCAACAATACACTGCCTGGAGGAGGCTTTAATTTCCAATTGCTATCAGCTGGGACTAGCTTTCAGAATACCTAAGTTTATGGGGACACCTGAATCAAAACACCACATTCCGCCACTGGCCCCCATAAACTGTTAACTACCCATGATGTAAAATGCAATGCATTCAATCCATCTTTAAAAGTCCTTATAGTTTTTATAATCCTAATGATGTTCAAACATCCCCATAGTCCAAGATCTTTTAACTGAGCCATAATACCAAAAAAAAATTCCCACCCCCCAAACCCATAATGGCACAGAATAAACACACTGCAAAAGACGGCATTGGGCATAGCAAAGAAATATTCAACCAATATAAGATTTAAACAGGGCAAACATCAAACTCTGCATTTCCAAGTCCAACAACTAGTCAGTGACAAGTCTCCAAGTCTAATAATTCTAACCAGCAACAACTCTCTGGAGTTCCAATTCCGCCCCTCCAGCTAGGCTACTTACAGTCCTGGAAATCTTCATCTGGGATTGGTAGCTTTCCTTGGCAGCCATCTCATGGTCCCAGCATCTTCACTGGGTCTCTACTGCAACCCACAGTTCATCCTCATGGCTCCATTGGGTCTCCATGCAGGCATCCAGCAAATCTGCTTCACACTGTCCATGGCCATCTCCAAAACACAAGACCACATTGCAAACTCAATGACTCTCTCTTTCCTGCATTTCATATATTCTATAATCCCAGGTGGGATGCCAATTTGTTAATCCAGGGGGGAATAAAGCAGACTCTGAAGAACAGGACACTCCTTGAACATTCAGACTCCTTCAAAAGACAGCTGACCCAATCACAATGGTTGAAATCACTCATACAATTGCAGCTGAACAGGAAGAAGTTTCAGCCCAAAGATTTCTTTCTGTGTCTTATCCCTCTGCTCACTCCAGTCCTTTTCTATGAACTGCAACACTGCATAAATTCTCAGGACACTAGCATAACAGCAAGTCTCTCACACAAACTGCTTCTAGGCCAGTCCAGGCAAAGCTCATTCTCACCCTCATAAGTTAACCCTGACAGTCCATAGTTCTTACTACATTCAGGTCTTTTAACTCTGACCAGAATAGTGCATCAAGCTGAACTTACAGCACTTGAAGGAATCTCTTAGGTGAGGTTTCAAATCCTTCCACATTCCTCTTTAAAATCAGCTCCAAAAGGCCAAAGCCACACAGTCAGGTGTCTAGCAGCAACCCCACTCCTCGGTACAAACTATTACTGTTGTAGTCAGTTTGCATGGTTGTCAGAAATCACCTGACCAAGAGCAGCTTTGGAAAAAAAGGGTTTATTTTGGCTTACAGAGTCAGGGGAAGCTCCATGATGGCAGGGAACAATGATGGCATGAGTACAGGGAGGACATCACCCCTTGGCCAACATCAACAAGAGAGTGTGCCAAACACTGGCATGGGGAAACTGGCTATAACACCCATAAGCCTGCCACCAACAATACACTGCTTCCAGGAGGCTTTAATTTCCAATTGCTATCAGCTGAGAAGACTAGCATTCAGACTACCTAAGTTTATGGGAGACACCTGAATCAAACCACCACACAATGTAACTTTTTTTTTTTTTTTTTTTTTTTTTTTTGGTTTTTTGAGGTAGTGTCTCACTCTAGCTCAGGCTGACCTGGAATTCACTATGTAGTCTCAGGGTGGCCTCAAACTCATGGTGATCCTTCTACCTCTGCCTCCTGAGTGCTGGGATTAAAGGCATGCACCACCACACCCAGCTCACAGTGTAACTTTTAAAATGAAAGAGCAATGAAATTCTTCATCTTAAACATTCTTGCAGAAATTAATTAATCAAATGAATTAGTGACCACATTCACTTAATTTATAGATAAATTTAATGTAAAATATCTTGATAGCTAAATAAATTGTTTCTATAAATCTTATCTCATAATATTTTCAAAGTACCTTGACAATCCAAATATATTCTTGAATTTTTGAGTGGCTTGTGTTAAAATGCAGTTTTTTTTTTTTTTTAACAATCTTTAGAGACTGTCATTAAAAAAAAAGATGTAAACAGCATCTGCTTGTGAGGCAGACATCAGGGTAACTCCACTGTCCACAACCCTCTGCAGGCTCTGATGGGACAGTAATTTGCATTCTGTGTAAAGTGCAGCAGCTTTATAGGAAATATGGCACAACTGTCTAATGTGTCTGTGATTATCAATTATGTCTACAATTCTGTAATGCAAACATGATCTTCATGACAGAATTCTCCAAATCATATTTACACATTTCCCATGTGCCGTCACATTATTTTAGAGTTAATCAGCAAGGTATAAAAATTCAATAGGAGGGCAGGAGAGATGGCTTAGCAGTTAAGGCACTTGCCTAAAAAGCCTAAGGACCCCAGTTCAATTCTCCAGGTCCCACATCAGCCACATGCACAAGGGGGCGCATGTGCCTACATACACTGGCATATTAAACAAGAAATCAACACAGTTGTATTACCATCCTCACTTTACAAATGGGTAAACAAAATATCTACAAGATGAAACACTGTTGAAGACTTCCAAAGCTGGAGAGCCAGTATGCTAAACCTGGGTCAGGAGGTGACTGAGGCTGGCAAAACAATGGGGCCTCAAATATGTCTAAGATCAACTTCCTAGAACCTGGATTGATATTTCCAATGGAGGTAAGGTTTCTAATCTGCTGACATTAATATCCTCAGGCTATTCTACAATCCTGATGACTACAAAATAGAAGAGAAGCAGAAGAAAATGGCAGAATAGTGTCATGTGGGGACTCAAGCTGCCACAGCTGGCTTTGAGGATGAAGGATGCACGTTGCAAACCAGAAAAGCAAGAAAGCATATTCTCTCATGAGATGGTCAGCTCTGTAATGTCACCTGGACTTTACTCTGTGGCATCTGAGTCAGACCTAAAATCCACAAAGTGTGGGATGACATTGTGTTGGAAAACACTAAGTGTGTGGGAACTTATCACAGCAGTTCTGCATGTGAAGGAGACATAGTGACCCAGAACTTTCTGATACAGAACTCATGATGAGAATAGAGCTACTGAAAAGGACCAGATAAAAATGCCTTGAGAGTAAAACACAAATAACCCAGGGCAACAATTTGGTTTTTCTAGTAATAAATGCACATGAGTCATTCCAAGGCTGTAGGTCAAAAACTCACTTATAAATGTACTCCATAATTATTTTATGATAAACAAAACAACAAATCATCTTACATAACTTCAAATGGCAAATTTATGCATTTAATTATTTAGCAAATTTCATATTTTATTTTAAATGTGTATATATGCATATATACTCAAGTATATAATTAGCAGATGAATTCAAAATAAGGAAGCAATAAAATGAAACTTATAACTCAAAAGTAAATAGAAAGTGACTCTCTTATAAAGGCCCTGAGTTCAAGTTTGAACAAGGCCCCCCACCACTACAAAATTAAACAAACTGCAGAACTGTGAGTAAATGCAGTATGTATCAAGATATTTGAGAGCAGTTGGTCAAAATTTTTATTCCATGATATTATCTGTAAAATAACTTGAATTGAGAAAGATGATTATGAATATGATTAAGAAAAGAATGGAGGTAATAAAACACAATATTTATAACCAATATAAGGGAGGTGAAGAATAAATTTGTTTTCTTATATCAAAAGCCCATTTTAACAAATTATTTTAGGTGTTCATTATTGAACCATTGATTTGGAATTCCTCCTCATCATGAATATTACATGACTAACAGATGAAGCATCAAGTGAAGAACTGCACCCATCGCTCATGAATATCATTTTACATTTTATCTTTTCTCCTTGTTATAACACTGAACAGAATTTGGGCTAGAATAGTGCTATTATATAGAGGCAACACAATGGATATTTGATTATAATTCTGACCAATGGACAAAAAGAAAACAAAAGAGGTGTTTTATTTGCTTTAGACTTTTAAAAAATATTTATTTGAGAGTGAATGAGAAAAAGATAAAGATACAGATCTTGAAAGAGTGAGTATGGGCACTCTGGAGCCTTGTGCCTCTGCAAATGAACTCCAGACACATGTGTTACTTTGCGTTCTGGCTTTATGTGGATACTGGAGAACTGGACCTGGCCTGTGAAGCTTTTCAAGGAAACACTTTTAACTGCTGAACAATCTATCCAGCTCAAATTTTCTACCTTAACCTTTATTTTGTTTGTTTGTTTGTTTTCAAGGTAGGGTCTCACTCTAGCCTAAACTAATCTGGAACTCACTCTGTTGCCCACAGTTGCCTAGAAATCCTGGTAATCCTTCTATGTCACTCTTTTGAATGGTGGGATTAAAGGCATGTACCATCATAAACAGCTCTAGTTTGTGGTTTTATGGCTATTTTTATATTAGATCATTGTAACAGACAGCTTTAGGTTCACTGAGATGAACTTCCAGACCAGGCAAAGTTATGGAGGAAGAGATATTTATTAAAGCTTACAGATCCAAGGGAAGTTCCATAATGGCAGAAGAAACTGGCCTGCTTTCATAGGACCAAACACAGAGAGAAAAAAGGCACAAGCCAAAAGCCAAAAGTCACACCTCAGGAACTCCAGCTAGACACACTTTGCATATCTTTAGACTGAAATCCTAAACACACCACCACACCTTAAGATTCACCCAGTGACATTGCCTCCAGCCAGATGGATGCAGATGCAAACAAGAAACCAAAACAACACTGAATGTGTTGGGGGCCATCTATTCAAACCACCACAATCATAGATAGAAAACAATATATGTATGTTAGAAAGACTATACTGTAGATACATGGTAGAGATGGATTTATAAATGATAAATACATTGATAGATGATAAATGAGTAGATGTTTATAGATTATAAATGACAGATAGATTACTAGATATATAATAACGTAAATAGAAGAAACATTGGTGATAAATGATATATGATAGCAAGATAATAGATCATAAATATATCTGGACAAATACATTCTAAAAACATGCACTTGACTTCATTAAACATCAATAACAATTAGTTAAAATGTAAATGGAATTAGAACCAAGAACATCAGCAGCCTAACAGTGAAATGTAAATGAATTATCTCACAGACTGAATTTTTAGGGGCCTGAGCCAAATATGAATTCATATTGTAACATTATCAATCAAGACAGTATACTATCATCTTCAGCATGATACATGAAACTTTATGAAAGTGTCACTAAGATAATAAGGAGCCATAAAATTTTAAAAATTACCTCAGTTTTTCCTTAGGAAGGCAAGAAACAGAAAATAATGTTATAATTAAGCCAGATGGATCATTTATTATGTTAGGGATTCATCACTAGTATGTTGCTATCAGAAAATACATTAAGTAATTCATAAGAAATAAAATAAATATTTTTCACACTGCTTAAAGACCAGGATAATTTGTTACATTATATTATATAAAATATAATAATTATAATGTAAAATTTATATTATATTATTTATTAGGAAATATAATATAAAATATAGTCTCCTGAAAACTTGCACAATGAATTAAATAATGGAATTATTACCAAATGATATGAGAATAATCATAATAAATACACTGAAGAGTAATAGAAAGTGGCTCAGATTTGTAAACACTTGCAAAATTTCTTAGAAGTTTGAAACTGAAAGACAACTGAAACTTCCATAAAGGAAAACATAATAAAATAAAATACTGTTTCTATTCTGTATTGAACTTAAGTGCAGAATGTTAAGTTTCATAAAATACTAGTCCAAAAGTAATTGAAAAGAAGCTCAAAGAGAAATTAGATTAAATATAATAAGACCTGAAATAGATATCCAGCATAAAAGATAAAAAAGTGTAATTGTTATTGGATTTCAGCAAGAATACACAGTGAATAGCCAGAAAACATGTTTATGAGTTAAATCGGATCACATTATACATATTTCAGAAGTTTAACCATAACCAAGTAAAAAAAAAAAGTACAAAGGAAAAAACACTGAGAAACTTGAGTCAAATCACCAATTCCTGAAGGATAGACAAAAGAAACAAGACGAATGTCAAGGACTACAGGAACGGTTTAAAAGCAGTGAGGGTGACATTCTACTCAGCAGTGAGAAAAAATGTTAGAAGGAATTTTGTAGGAAAACGGATGGACTTAGACGAGTTCATACTCAATAATAACAACAATCACAAAATGAAATGCCTCGTGTTCTTATGCATCTGCAGTTCTTAGTCTGGATCAACTTGAGTTGCTAGCATACGAGATAAGCAACTCAAGACCCAGTCAATAGGTTTGGAAGGGTTTTTTTTTTTTTGGGGCGGGGTAGGAGAGAGTGGGGAGAAATAAAAACAAAACTAAACCCAAAATGAACTGGTACCTTCTCCTTGAAGGTAGACGAAAACATACAACCCTCAACAGTAGTATGGGTGGGGGGAACACAAAAAGGAGAGCCCTGGAGAGGCGGGATGAAGCCTAACCTTAAAAAAATTTGGCTCTGCCCTGTAACTCCCAGTACCAGAAATTGGTGCTCCCCACATGAGCTGTTTATCAGAAAGACCTACGAGGTCCCCAAAACAAGACAGGCTTCGGTCAAAGCACTTGATTACCCACCCGAGGTAATAGGTCAGACCTTATTGCTCAAGACCCCATACGCTACTGACACAGAACATGGAGAGACATGGCTAGAATCTGGGTGAGAGCCAGTCCTCAGACAGCCCATCTACTTCTGGAAAGTGCTACATGAGCTACTGGGGGAATGGGGCCAACAACCATATGAGCAAGCAGGGGTCTAAGCTACTGAGAAGCAACCAGCGTGACAAGAATTATACACCAACAGAGTGGTGGCACTCAGCCTTGGTGAGTAACCATTGGCTTTCTGATTGGCTAAGAGATCTGCTCAGTGGGAAGGAGCTCATACCTAGGATTGGGAACTGGGTCTGAATCCTATGGAAACAATTATGTTCTCCAGTGTTAAGCTCCCACTAGTCTTTGGCTAAATGAGGGGCTGCATTCATCAAACTCTCCCTAAATTAACCATGCTTATCCCATTTAACATATCCTGACCTCACTCTGTTTCAATCAGGTTCACATTGCTGGCAGAAAACACCCAACCAAGAACTGCTTATGGGGAAAAAAGGGTATTTTGGCTTACAGACTCAAGTGAAGCTCCATGATGACAGGGGAAAATGATAGCATGAGCAGAGGGTAGACATTGCCAACATCAGATGGATAACAGCAACGGGAGAGTGTACCAAACACTAGCAAGGGGAAACTAGCTACATCACCCTTAAGCCTGCCCCCAACAATACACTGCCTCCAAGAGGAGTTAATTCCCAAATCTCCATCAGCTGGGAACCTAGCATTTAGAAAACCTAAGTTTATGGGAGGCACCTAAATTGAACATTCTACACCTGGCCCTCATAAACTGATAACCATCCATGATATAAAATGCAAACCATTCAGCCCAACTTTAAAAGTCCCCATAGTTTTTATCAATCCTAATGATGTTCAAATATTCCCATAGTCCAATATCTTTTAACTGAGCCATAATATATATATATATATATATATATATAAAAAAAACCAAAACCCATAATGGCACAGAATAAACTCTCACACTGCAAAAGATGGCATTGGGCATAGCAAAGAAATATTCAACCAATACAAGATTTAAACGGGGCAAATATAAAACTGTAGCTCCACTGACTACTCTAGTCAATGACAAGTCTCCCAGTATGGTAACTCTAACCAGCAACATGTCTCTGGAGTTCCAATTCACCCCTCCAGATAGGCTACTTACAGTCCTGGAAAACTTCATCCATGGCCAGTAGCTCTCCTTAGTAGCATTTTGTGGTCCTGGCATCTCCACTGAGTCTGCACTGCGAACCACAGTCCCTCTTCACAGTTCCATCATGTTTCCACGCAGGCAATACAGCAAGCCTGCTACACACTGTCCATGGCCATTTCCAAAGCACAAGACTGTGTTGCAAATTCAATACCAGGTGGTGCCAACTTGTTAACCCAGGGGGTAATAAAGCAAACTTTAAAGAACAAGAAACTCCTTCAGCATTCAGACCCCTTTAAAAGACTGCATTCTTTATGTTGTCCCAATGCAGATCAGCTGTCCCAATCTCAATGTTTGTAATCTCTCCTACAATCGCAGCTGAACAGGCAGAAGTTTCGGTCCAAAGATTTGATTTTTTTCTGTGCCATATCCCTCTGCTCACTCCAGTCCATTTCTATGTAATGCAACCCTGTACAAGTTCTCAGGACATATAACAGCAAGCCTCTCACACAAATTGTTTTCAGCCTAGTCCGAGCAAAGCTCTTTCTCACCCCCACAAGCCAAACCTCACAGTCCAAAGTTCTTACTGCATTCAGGACTTTCAACTCTGACCAGAATAGTCCATCAAACTGTACTTACAGCACTGCAAGGCATCTCTTAGGCCAAAGTTTCAAATCTTTCCACATTCCTCCTGCAAAGCAGTTCCAAAAGGCCAAAGCCACACAGTCAGGATTCGAACAGCAATGACACCACTCTTGGTACCAACTTTACTCTTGCAGTCAGTTTCAGATTGCTGGCAGAAAACACCCAACCAAGAGCTTGTGGCTTACAGACTCAGGTGGAAGCTCCATAATGTCAGGGGAAATGATGGCATGAGCAGAGGGTGGACATCACCTTCTGGCCAACATCAGACGCACAACAGCTACAGGAGCATGTGCCAAACACTGGCAAGGAAACTGGCTATAACACTCATAAGCCTGCCCCCAACAATACATTGCCTCCTAGAGGCGTTAATCTGCAAATCTCCATCAACTGGGAACCTAGTGTTCAGAACACCTAAGTTAACGAGGGACACCTGAATCACACCACCACACTGTCCATTGGAGAATCTGTTTTCTTTTTCAGCAGTTAATGATACCTGGGGAGATCAACTAATTTCATGTTTCTTTCCACCCTCTTCTCTTATTATCCCTTGCATTTCAGGGGTGATTTCTACAAATTACATTCATCAGCCTGCTCTCCCAATCTTCTTCAGTCCAAGGACTGTGAGTCAGAAAATGAGATGTACAAAACAGTCAACAGAGAGGTCCTCTTCCTCCTTTGCATCTTCTGCATTATGTCCATAACCTGTGAGTCCAATGTTGTCTTTGCTCCCACCAGGTGGCCCTGGCTCATGGTCTCTAGCAATGCACCTTTTCCTCATTCAGTGTTCAGCAGGTTTTACTTTTCTGGGTTGATAATATGGAACATTTATGAATTTAAACCAATCACTATTCTCTATGATATTTTTGATGTGTTTACTTAGCTAGCCTGTTATAAGATTATCTTTTAAAAATATTTTATTTATTTATGTATTTGCAAGAGCTTGGGCACTCCTAACTAGCTGTATACACACCAGAACTTTGAAGGGGAAGAGACTAGGAGAATGGTATTTTCAATGTGGTGAGAAACTCAGCAGTGTTTTAATCTACTCAATATTTAAGGACCTGCAACTCAAAATGAGCAAGATAATTAAAACATTGTGATTAAAGCCCAAGTTAATTTTTCAAAAGCATTAAAATATAGGTTTCCATGTAATTAATGAAGCAATGAGAATATAAATTTTATGTGATAATTAGACTAGTTTGTGGTAAAATTGAGATTATGGGTGATTTATTTCTGACATCAGAAATGAATTTTGTAACAAATTTGTTAAACAGCAATTAGCATTTTATGGTTTGTAAATAAGTCATATTCTTAACCCTTGGATCATCCCTTCTCATTTCTGACCTTAAGTGTCTCAGGAGTGCTCAAGTATGAATTATTAGAACTTTCACGCCTGAGAGCAATTTCCACCTACTCAACATTTTAGTTGTATAATATCATATGTTAGGAACAATTAGGTTTACTTTGATGTGAAATAAATGTGTACAGATTATTAATCACTCAAAGATCTTAAAACAGTGATGCTACATATATACATATATATTTGTATAAATATTGTTTTATATTTATTTATTTACATATTTATTTGAGATAGAGAGGCAGATATATGGAGGGAAACAGAGAAAGAATGGGCATGTCAGGACCCCTGGCCACTGCGCTTGAAATCTAGGTGCAGGTTCCACCTAGTACATATGGCTTTACATACTACTATGGAATTGATCCTGGGTCCTTAGGCTTTACAGGAAAGTAACTTAATTGCTGAGCCATCTCTCCAGCCCAAATTGAAACCTAACAATAATTCTATGTCAAGGTTAAAGTCCTATTCAATTTGATGGACATATCTTTCCAACAAAATATATTAAAATTAGAGAATGAAAAGCTTTTCAATCAAATGGTCTGGCATAAAAAATAAGTGTAGTCTTGCAATGATCAATGTTTCTTCTGCTTCTATTAGGAATATAAGCTTTATATATTAAAGTCAATTTAACTTTTTAATACTACTTTCATCTCCTCTGTTAATCAAAATTTTCCTTTCAGGTATACTGTACTTACATCCTGCTAAAGATTGACTAACAATTTTTTGACAGATCCTGTATGATGACTACATTTGGCATTTTCCTGGTAAAACACCTGCCTCCATTTCTCCAATTTATTCTGATGCTCTTTTGGATTGTTCATTTTTCTGTTATTCTGTTTTGACTTTCTCTGACATTTCTTCTGACACTATAGTGGCCATTATATAACATGTGCCATCTCTTATAGGGCAGTATGGGAACTGGAAGAACAGAATAAAACAGACACTGTAATTGGTAGGAGTGATTGGTTTGAGAATAGCAATTGTAGCTCAGTTATCTAGCACAGTATATACATTAGATATCAACATATACATACCAAGTTAATAAATAAGTCATTATCTTTCCAAATATGGAAGTTGAATTTGTATCTCAATACAAGTTTCCCTATATTAAATCACAGCTTTTATGAAATATACCTCACTCTGTCTTCTTAGTCATCTTCAGCTATCATACTTAATATTTCAAATATATATTTAAAAGCCCAATTCTGTCTTTATTCACAGTTTGTGGGTAACCACACATATCTTGAATCATTGATATTCTTCAAAGAATTACTCAAAATCCTAGGATGAATATATTTAAGTACTCAAAAGAGAGAATTACAACAGAAAAGGTTTGACATTGTGCATTAACAACATTTGATGTAAATAAATAACAGCTTGTAATGTGGTTACAAGTTTGTCATATTCAGGAAATCCTCAGTTAGAGTTATAAGAGAGGCTCTGATCATGATGGTGTAAAAGAACTTGTGTCTGGTCATCTATTTTTTGTGTTAGATATTCATCAGTATGTAAAGGACATACTACTTTACCAAAGTAGTCATATTAGCATTACAATCTCAAACTTTCTGTGATCAGGAATGTATACATGAAGTTGGTTCTATTTAGAAGAGGTTTCAAGTAAAGTGTGCGGGAGGTTGTCATCTCCAGGCTTGTCTGGGGAACTCTGACCCCAAGTTCCCTCATACTTCATTGATGGATTCCATTCTTCTGGCATGCTGGCAAGAAGCTGTCCCAAATGTCTGTTCTGTGGGCACTTCAGCATCCTGGCTGGTATCATTCAAGGTACAAATCCCACAAGGAAAGAAGCAGTATCTCCCAAGACACAGGCATAGCTTTGTAGTCTTATGGCAGAAGCCACACCTAAAATGTTTGCTTTCCCCTGTGTAATTGATCTGCAATGTTAGGTCTAGTCGGACTCATGATAATAGATTACACAAGGGCTGTAATCTCCTGAGGAGCAGACCATGGTGATTGGTGCATAATTGCATACCAAAGGATACAAATTAAGACCATTTGTCAATAAGTCTAAATTAATGAAAGATGTTCTCATGGGAGAGTAAGATAGGATAATAACCAAGCACAAACATATTTTGCTGCTAGTATCATTAATGAAATAATTTTATTTCACTAATAGTTAAATTGCTTACAATTGTCTTCTGGAACTCATTCCTTTTTATTTCCTATCCTAGAAAGATAAAAACTGAAGAATAAATTTTCTATGATAAACAAATGTGTTGCAATTAGGTCCTCACTGTGAGCAGAAATCACCCAACCCAAAACAGCTTGTGGGAAAAATGGGTTTATTTTGGCTTATAGACTCAAGGGAAAGCTCCATGGTGGCAGGGGAAAATGATGGCAAGAGCAGAGGGTGTACATCACCTCCTGGCCAACATCAAATATACAACAGCAACGGGAGAGTGTGCCAAATACTGGCAAGAGGAAGCTGGCTGTAACACCCATGAATCTGCCCCCAACAAATACAATGCCTCCAGGAAGCATTGATTGCCAAATTGCCATCACCTGGGGACCTAGCATTCAGACCATTCATGCAGTACACCTGAATCAAATCACCACATTCTACCCCAGGCCCCCATAAATTGATAACCATACATGATGTGAAATTCAATGCATATATCCAATTTTAAAAGTCCCCATAATTTTTATCAATCCCAATGATATTCAAGCATCCTGATGGTCCAAGGTCTTTTAACTGAGCTGCAATACAAAAAACAAACAAACAAACAAAAATCACAATGACACAGAATAAACATTCATGTTGCAAAAGATGGCATTGGGCATAGCAAAGAAATATTCAACCAATACAAGATTTAAATAGGACAACCATCAAACTCTGTAGCTCCATGTTCAACAACTGTAACCACTGACAAGTCTCTGGAGTTCCAATTCTGCCCCTCCAGCTAGGCTACTCACAGGCCCAGAAAACTCATCCGGTGCTGGCAGCTTTCCTTGGCAGCCACCCCATAAGTCCCTGCATCTACAATGGGTCTTCACTTCCATAGTCCATCCTCATGGCTCCATCAGGTCTCCATGCAGATGATCCAATAAACTTGCTTCACGCTGCCCATGGCCATTTACAGAATACAAGAGCATGTAGCAAGTTCAATGACTCCCTATTTCCTGCATTTGTTATACTCCGTAATATCAAGTGGGCTACCAACTTATTAATCCAGGGAGAGAAGAAAGAGGAGTTTGAAGAACAGGACACTCCAGTATTCAGACCTATTATGAAAGAATTAGCCCATGCTTCTCAAACTTTTCCATAAAATAGAAAAGGACAGAATACTACTAAACTCCTTCTATGAAGCCAGAATTACCCTGATATCTAAACCAGACAAAGACAGAACAAAGAGAGAGAGAGAGAGAGAATACTACAGACCAATCTCCCTCATGAAAATAGATGTAAAAATTCTTAACAAAATACTGGCAAGCAGAATACAAACCATTGTAGAAATCAGTGTGACATCAAATTAAAAGAGAGACTAATGGAGAGAGGGAGGGGATATGATAGAGAGCAGAATTGTGAATGGGAAAATGGAGACGGGGAGGAAAATTTCATGGTTTATTGTCTGTAAGTATGGATGTTGTCAGTAAAAAGTAAAAATTAAAAAAAAGAACATATCAAAGAAAACATTCATCCTGACCAAGTAGGCTATATCCCAGAGATTCAGTGATGGTTTACCATATGCAAATTGATAAATTTAATACACTATATAAATGGACTGAAAGACAAAAATCACATGATCATCTCAATAGATGCAGAAAAGGCTTTTGACAAAATCCAACTTCCCTTCATGGTCAAAATCCTAAAGAAACTGGGAATAGAAGGAACATATCTAAACACAATAAAGGTTATTTATGACAAACCTATGGCTAACATAATACTAAATGAGGAAAAACTTGAAGCTTTTCCACTCAAATTAGGAACAAGACAAGGGTGTCCGCTGTTCCCTCTTTAATTTAATATAGTACTGGAAGGCTTAGCCATAGCAATAAGGCAAGAGACTCTCATAAAAGGATACAAATTGGAAAAGAAGATATCAAATTATCACTAGTTGCAGATGATATTATTCTATACATACATAAAGAATCCTAAAGACTCTACCAGCAAATGGTTAGACCTGATAAACACTTTTATTAATATAGTAAGATACAAAATTAACACAGAGAAATCAGCTGCCTTCCTATATACTAATAACAAACATGCTGAGGATGAAATCAGGGAATCACTCCCATTCACAACTGCCTCAAAATAAATAAAGTACCTTGGGATAAACCTAACAAAAGAAGTGAAGGATCTCTACAATGAAAACTTTAAAACACTCAAGTGAGAAATTGCAGATGACACTAGGGAATGGAAAGGCATCCCATGTTGTTGAATTGGATAAATCAATACTGGGAAAATATCAATCTTACCAAAAGCTATCTACACATTTAATGCAAACCCCATCAAAATTCCCATGACATTCTTCATGCAAATAGAAAAAAGAATCCTAAAATTCATTTGGAAGTACAAATATTCAAAACAATTCTGAGCACCAAAAATAGGCTGGTGGTATCACCATACCTGATTTTAAGATCTGTTTCAGAGCTATAGTATCAAAAACAGCACAATACTGGCACAGAAATAGACGCATAGATTAATTGAACAGAATAGAAGACTGTGATAATTAAGCTTGTGTCAACTTGATCTTTTTAGGAATCCACAGAAATTCCTAAGTGGGTCTCTGAGGTTGCTTCCAGAAAGGATTAACTAAAGGAGGAATCCTTCCAGAGTGGGTGGCCCCTCTTGGGGGTGGGGAGCTTTTAAATAAAGCTCTGGGAAGGGAAGGATCCCCTCCTCCCACCTGGCTGCCAGTGCTGCTTGCTGCTTGCTGCTTTCCAGTGTGGACTGAAGAGTAGCATCTCTCCAGGATGCCTTCAGGCCTTCAGTGCTGGAAGGGGACTGCTTTGGAATCCAGCCTCATGGATGAGCAGCTACCCGGTGGGTTCCTTGACTCTCAGGCCTGCAACTTGCTATTGTTGGACTGCCCTAAACTAATCCAATAAAGTCCCCTTTTAATACAATTCATTCTATCAGTTCTGTTCCTCTAGAGAACCCTGACTAATACAAGGACCTAGATGTAAATCCAGGCAGCTACAGTCATCTATTTTTTGACAAAATGCCAATAATAATAATAATAATATTCATTGGAGAAAAGCCAGCCTCTTTAACAAATGATTTGGGTAAGACTATATATATATAATTCTTATCTCTCTCCATGCACACTAATCACATGCAAATGGACCAAAAACCTTAATATCAAAGCAGGGGGAACTCTTTAATATACTGACATAGACAATAATTTCCTGAATATAACCTCAGTTGCTCAGAAAAAAAATAACATTTATCAACCATGGGCATCTCATAAAAGTAAAAAGCTTTTGTACAACAAAGGACACTGTGAATAGAGCAAACAGGCAACCTACAGATTGGGGAAAAAAAACCTTTTCCAGCTATACATCTGACAGAAGATTAATATCCAGTATATACAAAGAGCAAAGAAAACTAAATAATAAGAAATTAAACAACCCAATAAAAAACGGGCTATGGAAATAAATAGAGAGTTCTCAAAAGAAGAAATATATATGGCCTATAAACATCTAAAAATGTGTTTTGCATCCTTAGTCATCAGAGAAATGCAAATTGAAACTACTTTGAGATTTCACCTCACTCCTGTCAGAATGCCCATCATGAAAAAAAAAAATAAAACAAACAACAATAAATGCTGGTGAGGATGTGTACAAACAGGAATCCTTCTACACTTTTGGTGAGAATGTAAACCGGTAGAGCCATATGGTAATCAGTGTGGAGGTTCCTGAGACAGCTGAAATTAGGTCTTCCATATGACTCAGCTATACCTCTCCTAGGCATATATCCTAAGAACTCTTCTCACTACCTTAGAGATACTTGCTCATCCATGTTTATTGGTACAGTTATACAATGGAGTTCTATTTAGTGGTAAAGAAAAAATGAAATTATGTAATGTGTAGGGGAATGAATGCATCTGGAAAGGATTATATTAAGTAAGGTAATCCAGGCCCAGAAAGCCAAATGCTGCATGCTTTCTCTTATATGTGGACCCTAGCTACAAATGTTTAGAGCAGTATGTGAGTTAGAATAAAAAAAAAAAAAAAAAAAAAAAAAAAAAAAGAGATCAGTAAGCTAGAAGGGAGGGAGGAGAGGGGAGGACTTAAGGGGATGATATATATAATGTGCGTGGGAGTGTGTGTGTGTGTGTGTGTGTGTGTGTGTGTGTGTGTGTGTGTGTGTGTAGAACAGATTAATGGGGGTGGAGAGGTCTGAGTGAGGTCAGAGGAAGAGACTGAGTAAAGGAAGGTAAGGGGGGGAGGGTTAATCAAAATCTAGGAGGGTTCGAATAAGTAATATGGAAACCTACTTTATTGGATAGTGGTACACCAGAAGCCATAGATTGTTACAAGAAAAAATTCAGTACCATGGATGTAATACTTGCAAGTGAGTTGTTGGCCAAAGAGGCTCTTGATGCTCCCAAAACATTACAAGCCATTTCCCACAAGAAATAGATGGTAAAGCCCTATGTTGAAGACTTCTCATCCTTGGGCTGAAGGTCACTGAGAAATCAAGATGGAGCTCAACTGAAAACCTCCTCCCTTACAGAAAGCTGGAAAAAAAAATAAAAACAACTATGCCGTATGCAGCCCTATGAGAGAGGTAACTCATCAACAGTGATAAACAACAGTGGACATTGAAAGCTTTAGGAATAGCCAGCCAGGCCAAATGGGCCAATGGGTGAAATAGTGGCATGTGTGTTATGGAGAAAACCAGCTGCTCTCTAATTGGACTGGAGGCCCACTTCACAAGAGGAAATACATGCCTGGTACTGAAAATCTAGTGAAAAGCCTATGGCAGGGGAGGTCATGAGCCTTAGAGGAACAACAGCTGCTGTTGTGTGGCTACATACATATATTATGCTCACCACACTGCCCTGTAAGTACTTTTCTTGATGTTCATACCTATATACTAATTCTACTTTCACTTTTGGTTAGAAAAAACTTTCTTTTCAGATGGTGGTAACCACTGGGATGATTCAAAAGGCACCCTAGTGCTAAGAAGAAATGACAGTGGAGTGCTCAACGCTGAGGTATCTCTTTAACACCTTCCAAGGCTCCATTGCAGAGGTGGCAAAAAGAATGTAAGAGCAAAAGAAAGGGTGGAACTAGTTAAAATGTAATCTTCCAGACACAAAATGACCAGGATATCCATGGCTTCACAGTGCCTGGTACCTACAAAAGAGCCTCATCATAAGAGGAAAAGATGATGACATCAAAATAAAAGAGAGACTAATTGAGAGGGGGGATATGATGGAGGGTGTATGTGTGAAGGAGAAAGCAGGGAAGGGAAGAGAATTATCATGGTGTATTGTCTACAATCATACAAGTTGTCAATAAAAAAGTTCAAAAATTTTTGAATGCTAAAAATTCTCATATGTTACATTTAAGTCTCATAGTCATTCAAATCCTTTTACTCAATTATGCTAAGTAATGTTGATAATTGTTTTTCGTGTTAGAATAGAAAGTTTATAAGTGGAAAAAAAAAGCAGCTTTTGAAAGTTAAGTAAAAGACAAATTTTTAAAATGATAAATCAGAAAATATAAGATATGTAGTCTATCTAACTTTAAACAGAAAATGAAAATAATCCAGTTAACATTTTAAAATGTGTTTGTTTCTTTAGTAATTATTGCACTGATTTTTTTTCTGCAAAATTTCATCTCTTGAGCATTGTTTCCTAGACAACAGGAGGATCAGCCATGGAAGCATCCTGGATTTATGAAGAGTTAAGATTTTAGGAAATGAACAGAGTGTTATTTTTATGCCAAATTTGCAAAAAGTAAAAGGAAAGTGCACAATTTTTATTAATAACGCATATAAATATTAAATGCATGTCATTTGCAAGTGTACCAATGTTATAGTAAACTATGCTAGCTCACTGAACCTTGCTTTTGCAAGTAATGAAGAGACAGAAGACCAACTATGGGGCTGGAAATATTGCTTAGTGGTTAAGGCACATGCCTGTGAAGCCTAAGGACTCTGGTTCGATTCTCCAGGTCCCACATAAGCCAGATGCACAAGGGGGCACATGCGTCTGAAATTCATTTGCAGTGGCTAGAAGCCCTGGCACCCATTCTCTCTCTCCTTCTCTCTTTTTCCCTCTCTCTGTCTCAAATAAATAAATAAATAAATAAATAAATAATAAAGAAAGAAAGAAAGAAAGAAAGAAAGAAAGAAAGAAAGAAAGAAGACCAACAGTGGAATATCAGAAAGTAGAAGGAAATCAGGGAATGCTGTTTCTAAAATATTTTAATTATTAATTTAGCAATATAGTTTTGTAATTCATTACATCCAAAAATATATTCATATGATGTTTTTAGATTTGCATATTATTCTTGAAAGTTTAAATTTGTCCAACTACAACCTCTACTAAGATAGAAGGATGTGACCTTTGATGGTTGACTTTAAACCTTTAATAATTAAGTAAATCTGGACTTAAAAGTTCCCTTGAGGATATTTGAAACTCATATGAAGAATTCTTCCACACATGTGTATTGTCTACTGTTATCTAGGACTCCATCTTACTATCAGCCTCCACTTATGTCAATGAAAGCATTAACTTTGTTATTACTTTTCTTTGTTCAGAGTATTTCTGAGATTCATCCATATTAGAATGCATAATTTGTATTTTTTAATTGTAGGTCATTATTCTGTATCACTTTCTCATGCAAATTTAAATTTTCATTAAAGAAAAAGACTCAGTCTATGCATCCAATTTTGCACAAAAAGTAACACTGAAAATAGCATTTTTTGTGATTCAGAATGAATTCTGCATTTATGCCTCCATTTTTCTCAGACTCTCATTTTACCATCTAGGGGAAACTGAGCAGATTATCAAACGTGAGAAGAACAGGTCAACAGTTTGGAGCTCAAATAGCCTATGGCTCTATTCTCTCTAAAAACAACCTCCTAAGTCTGTCAGGACTGGATCACAGATATTTTCTACTGATAACAGATAAGCTCCCTTACTGTTATGCTTTTCATGAATGTACACGCAGACTTCTTTAGCTCCTCACAGGACAATAAGCATCATTGATGTTCCTTTTGTAGTAAGGACCCTTGATTATAATACAACCCTGATTTTCTTCTCTTATCTAGCCTGGGTTAATATCCTCTCTGCTTCATGGCCATTTTCATAAGTTTTGAACACAGCTACATTGCCTTCATTTTATCTTCTTGGAACATGTATTTTAAGGTCATTTTTAGCTTACACATTTTGCTCAGTAATAAAAGACAAAAAAAGTTTTTTTTTTTTTTTTTTTTGGTTTCCTATCTTCTTCCTCTCAGGTAATGAATTAGAGGACCATATACAAATTAAATGGGTGTATGACACAGAGACTTAGATACTGTAAATAAGCATACATGAGTCTCATTATTTTCTTGTCTACATCATATCTAGTTTTACTTAAGATATATCAATAGAATGGAGATGAAAAGGATTTTTTAGAAAAACTAAAAATTTCCAGTGCCTTAGATCTATCTGAAATTACCTTTTGATAAATTGTTGGATGTTCCCTAAACAATAGTGGAAGTGGATTGAAGGAACTAGACTGGAACAATACAAAATATTATCTTACTTTAAAATTCTTTTGTGTTGTGTTGCTTTGTGTCACATTTATAAGAGTGCATGCATGTGTGTGTATAGATGAATGTACCTTGTGCCTTCTCATGCAGAGGCCAGAAGGGAATGTCGGGTGTCCTCCTCTATCACTTTTCCACGTTGTTTCCCCAAGATGGAGTCTCACCGAACCTGGCTTTACCACTTGTTTCAATCTGTCTGGCTGACCATTGAGCCTCAGGGACTCTTCTTGTTCTGCCCCGTCAGGTCTGTGGGAGGTATTATTCCAAATTTCTTCCAGAAATTCTTTAATCCTCTCATTCTGAAAAGAACAGTGAGACACAGAAAGAAAAAAGACAAAACTAAGCTCTGAGTATAAGCCCCAATGTCATCTCTTTTTTTTTTCACATTGACACCTGTTTTGATCTAAGGAAAAGTATGATTGAATAATGTTGATTAAATTTAAATAAACTTTATAGGAATGAATTATTTATTGTAGATGATTTTTAAAAATTGTATTATATGAAAATATTGTACTCATATTTGTCATTATTTCTCACAATCAGAAACTTACTCATTTTTATATATTCATTTATTTATACTACCAAATATCTTGGGCTACTTCTGTATAAATATACAGTATTATAACTGACTTCCCATAAGAAGCATATGCAAATGTTAGAACTCCTAGTCAAATCAGACTGCATCCCTTCTTTCTTATTGTATCACAATTTAAACTAAAACATAATTTTATTTTATATACCAACAAAATTGTCATTCTGGGAAATAGCCTTCATAATATACACTAAGACCATATAAAATGAATTATTATTGCAACTAAGTGTGTGCTGTGAAAAGCTTAGCAAAACACTAGCTTGCATGTCATGTTCTGTCCTCCTTAACAATTGCTATAAACAGAAATGATAGGGCTATAAAGAACGATGTAGAATTAGAAACAGAAATTACTGTATATTACTTTGCCGTTTGTTTCTAAGCATTGTGCCCTGTTGACAGTAATCTTAATGGATATCACACTAGAGATATTAAAAATATATGCTGTTATCTATTAACAATCAGAAACTCGGACATCATATTGTGCCTGTATTTGCATGTTCTTTTTAAAATGGTTTTCTTTTAATTAACAGGACTGTGAAATCACATTCAATGAGAAATTTGGATGCTACATTGTTATCAATAAAATTCATCAGTAAAAATGTGCAGAGAAAAATACAGAAAATATGAATGGTTTTCAAATTTTGATTGTGAAGTCCTAACTAAATTTAATGGGGAAGATATATCATCTGGTGTTTACATTCAGAAAGCAGTGTTAGATGTGACCATTGGCTTGCTGGGAGGATAATTAGCTTTTCCATGCATTTATTACACACAATGAGATGGATATGTACTTTCCAAACAGTCAAGAGTCATTTAATTAGTACTTGAAATCACCTACGTTGCCACTGAAGAATCGAAATCATTATTTAATATTTGCTGTTCCTATAGGCATGGGTGCACATTTGTGTGCAGATGTATGTGTATGAATTCATGTCTGTGTAGTAAGGCCAGAGGTCAACGTTGGTGTCTTCTTTAATCATTCTTCTGCCACCTTTATTTATTTTTTCAGTTTTCTGAGGTAGGGTCTCACTCTGGTCCAGGCTGACCTGGAATTCACTATGTACTCTCAGGGTGGCCTTGAACTTACAGTGATCCTCCTACGTCTGCCTCCTGAGTGTTGGGTTCAAAGGCGTGCTCTTCCACCTTTTTGGATACAGGGTCTCTCACTGAACCATGAACTCATCAATTGAACTAGAAGAGCCAGTCAGCAAGTCTCCTGGATGGTCCTCTTTGCTTCCACCTCGCTTGGCTAACAGGTGTACGTACCACCATGCTCAGCATGTTCACGAGGATGCTGGGGATCCATACTCAGCTCATTGTGCTTGCACACCAAGCACCTTGCCCCTCGGGCCACCCCCCAGCTCAATTTTGCATTGTTTTAGTTAAACCCATTAGGTTCTAAACTAAGTAAAGTAACAGCAGAAGTTTCTCAGAGGTGTGTCAGAGATGTAGTGAGTGTTCACTAAAACAAATATAAATACCAAAAAAGTTAAACAAATCAATATTTAGGCAAGGAAGAAACTAAACCAAAATCACATTTATCTCCAGAATAGCAAGCTGTGTACTTACTGCTTGTGTTGGCCAACTTTCATTCTTTTACATTTGTTTTTCACATGGTAGGAAGTTGGAAAATTGCATTAAATTAAAGCCTCTCTAGCTTCCCTAATTTCTCTTATTTCAGATTTTATACTCCAGGGTAAACATCTTATTTATCTCAGACTGAGTTCACCTCCCACATGTGGTTCAGTTGGACAAGAAAAGGAGGAACTCATACTCTCGGAACAAAAGTATTTAGAGGAGCACAAACTTTATTCTAAGAGGGTGACAAACCAACTAAATAATCATCACATTGCATGCATATGGATTTAAGAAAAGCTGTTGGTAGGTTCAAGGTTATGTAAATTAATTAAGACATTCAACATTAGTTATTGAAAACCTATTTAGTATGTTCTGGGTGATATGTTAAGCACTCAGGATTCCACAGTGAAAAATTCAAAGATCCTTTTTACCCTTCCATAATTTGTAGCCGAGAGTGGATATAAATATACTACAGTTCAGTAATATCTGTCCCACCTTGGGCATCAAGGGAGAGGTAGACAAGAGATTAAGATCTGGATAAAACAGGGTGTGGTTTTAAATAACAATCAGGGAAGAGCTTTCTCAGAAAGTCACTCCGGTTATCAATAAAACCCAAAAGTCCCACAGTCTCTGAGTCTCTGAGTTAGGAAAGCTTATCTGTAGTTGATGAACTGCCGAGTACTCCTAGTTAAAGGAGAAGAAGCAATCAGATGATGCATAAACTCAAATGCCTGAGTATGAATTTTCTTTAAAATTCAATGAGAAATGTTTGATGCATTTCAAGCTAGGGAGCAACAAGATCTCATTTATATTTTAAAAATGATTTGCTCTTGCTGTTATGTGGAGAATGATTTGGAAGAATGATGAACTGTTTTTTATTTGGTGATGTGCTGAATTTCAGTACTGAGAGAAATGAAGAAATTAGTTTATTCTTAATTTGGAGTCTTATTAATTGGCTAGCAGACACTAGTGATAACTAAAATGAAGAAAACGGATGTAAGCAAAAACAAAATACTGTAAGCAAACAATGCAGTGGAAGACAGCCAGACCTTACAGTGCATGTGGGTATGAAAGGGATAGATACCCACATGAAGGAAAAATCAGCTAATCATATGAACATTTCTAGAAGCTAGTGAGGGGAAAATATGGTTTTGGAAGCATGGTATCTCCCTTGAAGGCTTACTTTCTAGTGTGACCTATCATGAGTTAGTTAGAAACAGATCCACACGGGAGCATTTTTTTCTGTGATCTTCACCTTCTTTCCAGTGAGGAGTGAAGATTGTCTTTCATGATGGGCTCATTGGAACACTGGCTGTGGTCTGGTAACTGACTGGATTTTTATTGTTTTGGGCTCTTTGTTGTTTTCAACTCACCATTTTGGAGATTCAGTAATGTAGAAAACTGATGCACTTGGCCCTTGTAAGGATGTGATGGTAGATGTCAGTACAATGTCAGGACACATGCACAAGTGAGGCATCACACCTGTGCAATGGTGATCATGAGCAGAGAGGAGCCTCACTCCCGTTTCCATAACAGACATTGTTGTGGAAATTCATTCACTCTGCCGAAAGCCCATTCACTCCCATGTGACATCTTTAATCCACATACAAGCCTGTTTCCTTGACCAAATCATTTGACACTAGGCCTCACTTCTCAATGGTTCTGCACCTCAGCACCTCAGAACACTAGGGACCAAGCATTGAAATCATCGCTTGACTATGGACGGTCACTTTTGTTGATGGTATGTCCCTTCATCTCCTTATAAATCATTGCTAATTTGCTTATACACATTAAGCAAAACTCTTGTTTTCTGTCCATGGATAGAAACAATGATTCCACTAATCACCACCATAAACCACTTTAACTACTAACCTCCTGTTACTTATCCTTAAAAATATTTTCCTAGTTGGCTTTTGAGATATAAGTGACATTCTGATTCCTAAAGTCATCACTTCCTTCACAGTACTGCCACCTATAGCTCTGATCTAAAAGACCAGCAACCAGTGAGAGGCTCAGAGACACTGAGGCTATCTCACTCACCCATTTGTTCCTTATTACTTTTCACCCACTGATTTCTTATCACTTTAAAAGGAGTACTTTCTAGACTCATTCAAGGTGAATAACAGGGTACAAGAATCTAGTAACGATGATGGGTTTTCTTACATCAGGTTGAATATCTACCTTCCCATCTATCCCTGCTTCTCTAACAGTGTGATGCTTCTCTTCACTGGCTCAGCACTTTGACATGCCTTCATTGAAAATAGTCATGATGGTCAGTCGTGGGAGGATGACATCACCTCTTCAGACTCTTTTCAGGGTAATAAGTTATATATCATGGGATGTTTCTTTCATATCATGGACCTCTAAATTCTTCATTTAAAGGTTTTCCTTGCTATATTAAACAGACTAAAGGCCCAAAGAGCTTCCTTGTTCCCTTCAAAAGCCCAGTCATATGCAGTAACTCTTTCCAAAGTAGGAGATTAACTTCTAGTCTGGATGTCCAGAAGGGCAATCAGGGAGAAGTTCAAAGAAAGCAAACTTCATTCTGTGAGCACAGCACAGTCTTCAAACAAGAGAAAGCAGAACTGTCTTCTAATGGGGGGCAGGCAGCTATTGTGGTCAAGTGCATTCAGAGGACACTGCAGGTGCAACATTCTCTAGCATCCTTGTCAAACTGCTCAGTATCAACCAGGTCCTCTTGCATACTTATTTTTATTAAAGTCACAACATTAAATCTGTATCGAAAGAAGTACTTAAGACATGTGATTAAAGGTATAAAGTCCACATGAGATGAAAAGATAACTTTGCCAAGTAGCTATGTGTGTTTCATTTAAAAAGAAAGACGGAAGTTTCCAAGGTTACAGAAACACCTCTGTGTCAGAGATTCACTAATAGCTTACATATAATAACATTAAATACAAAGTATAATCTTGCATGAACATTTAAAAAGAAATAAAAATGAGAGATGTGTTGTGTAGTGTCTTGTTTTGGGGACCTTGTAGGTCTCTCTGATTAACAGCTCATTGTAGGTGGTGGTAACTACATTCTTGTACTGGGAGTTACAGGCCAGAGCTCTCCTAAAATTAAACTAAACTAAACTAAAATAAAAATAAAAATAAAAATAAAAATAAAAATAAAAATTTAAGGTGAGGCTTCCTTTAGTTAAGTGAACAGAAAGCATGTGCTGCAGTAAATGAACCAGCGTTGTGATTTGACATAAATACTAGAATGACATAGGTAAAGCTCAGAGTATATGTACAGTAGGTACTGGCTAAATATTTGTAGAACAATTTAATTTCAATTACTTGATGTAGGATAATTAATCTCATTGATAAATACAATTAACATTGTGTCTGTGTGAGGCAAAAATCTCAGAAAAATATACTATACTGATTTTCATGGAATGGGAAAATGTAAAAATGTATTCTATATTAATATTTCAAGCTTCTATTCTTAGTAGTAATAAATATGCCAATACACGTTATATATTCTGAGTAAAAGAAATTGTTCATTTCATACCTTAAGGCATCTAAAATTCAATTGATATATTTTATATAATTTCAGCATGGGAAATGCCCTATAAAAGAAATATATAGGTTCAAATGTAACTTTAAAAATACTTAACCAATTTAAGAAGTTATCACATGTTGTGCATACAGATGACTCTACAATAACTCAGGTGCTGCCAGATGTTGGGTGATACCCTCATTGTTCCAACTTAATTTAGACTTCCTGTAAGATATATCATTAGAGCCAGTATATGAAATATACACCTCTGGACATTTGCATGGCAGTATTTGTAACTAACCTTTATGCCTTTATCCTTCATAGCCACACTTGGTCATCCTGAATAGTTTATTCACAAATATAAGATACAGATTTGACAAGATAATCTTAAACAGATGTGCCTCAAAATATAAGGTCAAACCCCAAAACAGACCTCTTTGAATTGCTTTGGCAAAGATGTTCTCATCCCAGTGGGTATATGATCACTCAATTCCACCCAAACCCTTGAGAGCCATGATGTGTGTTTTCATGACCCAGTGCTGTGATCTTGATGAGGGTTCCCTCTCCAGTTCATGCTGAAACTTAAACCATGATGCAGCAGCATTAGGAGGTGGAATCAGGAAGGGGTAAGGTGCAGCTGGTGGCGGGGGCTTGCGGCGGTGAAGAGAAAGAGCTGATTGAATGAGACTGGGTTAGACACTGAATTCCACTTTTCTGCAGCAGGCAAGTGGTATTCCATCTTTTTCACTCCTTCTTTTGGGCCCTCTCCTGACTAATTCCTTCTCATTGGTATGC
Source organism: Orientallactaga sibirica (assembly GCA_036365145.1). Classification (NCBI taxonomy): domain Eukaryota; kingdom Metazoa; phylum Chordata; class Mammalia; order Rodentia; family Dipodidae; genus Orientallactaga; species Orientallactaga sibirica. The sequence continues at coordinate 14,777,688 of JAEOAD010000032.1, forward strand.
TGAGAAAAATAATCTCAACTTAATTTCTAAAGTAGTGGTGATAATTTACACTGTACCTAGCAGTTTATAAAACTCAGTGAGATAGGCATAAAACAGTATCTTGATGTTAAAAAGGTACATTATCTTTACTGGCAATAATATCAAATATATTTTCTCTCACATATATGAACATAAAATTGCATATGCTTCCTTTTTTGTAAATATTATTCTTTTTGTTCATGTTTAAATTGAACTGCTTCCCATATTCCTGCTGATGGGTAGCACTTTATGTACTCCAGATATTAATCTTTTGTTTATGGTCATTGTAAATATGAAAATATAAATTTATTTTTCTTTTCTTATCAGTTTTGTGTCAAGACTCTCTTATAAACATCTATCACTTTATATAAGGGACATAATCTCTTATTTATTTGTGGCTATATGTCTACAGCATTTGAGACATTTTATTAGTTTTTCTCCTCAAAGGAAAGAAAAAACAGTGTTACTAACTCATCACCCTTTCCCTTAAGGTGCTTATATACTTTTTTGGGAGTTCTACAATGAGTTCAATTGTGTGTGAGTTATGTATCATTTAGAAGTGGCTGAGGGATTGAGAATATGTTTCTACATATTACCAAGAGTAATATCTACGTTTTCAAGATTATTGCTGAATATTCAAAACAATCTACAAGCCTATGAATTCTGCATACTTCAAATGTATCTTCTCTGCTTCAAGATCACATTCCAGTCAGCCTTTGCATCATTTGGGTATGACTCATTGGGTATGACTTCCTTCTAGAAGAAGTCTGCCAACTTATATATTTTAATTTTAATAAATATAATTACAAGATAAAGATTATGTCTAAAGTTATGGCTATATTAAGATTTCCACTAACATTCAATTTGAAATCAAGTCACTATCAAAGTGATGATAAGCATATCTATGCTGCCAGTACAGGTTGCCTAAAATAAAATTCACAATTTACAGATGTACTTTTGATGTTTTCATGATTCACTTTGTTTAGATTGGTAATTTGGGGGGAACCAATGAAAATACAGTCTCTTCTTGACTGTTATAGAAAAAGAAATTAGTATATGAGAAAAATTTAAGCCAGGCATGGTGGCACACGCCTTTAATCCCAGAACTTGGGAGGTAGAGGTAGGAGGATCTCAGTGAGTTCATGAGTTTGAGGCCACCCTGAGACTACATAGCAAATTCCAGGTCAACCTGTGCTAGAGTGAGACACTACTCAAAAAAAAAAAAAAAAAGTAATTTAAATTATATGCTAAATATATAACTAAACTGTAAATAATGGAAAACAGTTTATGTTTCTGTGTTACTAGGGCTTTCTTATACAAAACATGTTAGCCTCAAAGATATTTTCAATGACATAGCATGAATCACTTTTTAAAATAAAACCACATTTTAATTAATAATTTAGAAGTTTTCAATGAATATTTAATAGTGAAAATTGTCATGATATAGTTCTAAATTTGTAAAAGTTTCTACTCTTTCAATTCTAACTGTAAAAAAAAATATTTTCTTTACTTTTTAAAAGAAAAAAGGGAAAGAGATAGAGAGAATGGCATGCCAGGGCCTCTAGCCTCTGCAAATGAACTCCAGATGCATGTACCACATTGTGCATCTGGCTTTATCTGGGTACTGGGGATTCAAACGTGGGTCCTTAGGTTTCACAGGCAAGCACCTTAAGTACTAAGCCATCTCTCCATCTACTCAATACTAACTTAATACACATAAAAATACATGCATGACATATGTATTTTTAAGAAAAAACTATATACTTACATGCTAAAATTATGCTCCTACATGGTAAAATATAATTATTTATAAATGGTGTTATGTCTTTCTAAATTCTTCAGTTTTGTGTTATGTTTCTATGAGTTTATCATAGTACTTCTCAGTATAGGTAGCAGTGTATATCCTAATATAAATGATTTTTTTGTTGTTGTTGTTGTTGTTTAGGTTTGTTACAAGTCTTAAAATTACTTTGATATAAGCAACCATTGAAAACAATTAATTATTCTACAAATGTTGTTACAATCTCATTGGTTCTACATAAAAGAAGGTATGCCCTCAAAAATGTGGAAAATCCACACTTAGCATAGTTGAGGATTAATTATAGTGCATTCTTTATTATCTTCACTACAGACTGTTAGACCCAAATAAGTCACACAGGTTGTAAGAAGAAAGTTTAATCCTGCCAATGCAGAGCCAAACTTACAGATCAAATGGCTGCTTCACTCACTCTGATATGTGGCTTTGGCAAAGCCTGGGCCACACAGTGTTTTGGTTAATGTTCATGTGGCACATAGACCAAATTGAATCCTGATCTTATTCCAGTCACATTTGAGAAATTTCAAGTAAGCTGAAAATTCGGCAGGGCAGGATTTCCTTATTGCATTTGTCTTCATTAATAGGACATACTCTCATGTAAATATAAAACAATTTGTAAATGACTCTATAGTTTTAATGTTACTAATATTTTAGGTAATTTAGTGCAATTATTTAAAGGAAAGTTGGTTTGATAGGGTAGTAGTCAGCTTCATGTTGCTGGAATGAATTTAAAAACCAGACACAGTTTATGGGAAGAAGGGATTTATTGAAGCTTCCAAATCCAGGGAAGTTTCATAATGACAGGAGAAGTAATCCCTTTCACAGGTCCACACGGAAAGAAATGCCACCAGCAGCACCAGCAGCAACCACACTCCAGGAGCCCCAGACAGAGATCAGATACTCTGCATGCCTTTAGGCTGCAAGTCAGGTCAACCCACAGTGATTCCTCCTCCATTCAGGCTAGAGATCTAAGTTATAACCTTTAATAAACTCCTGAATCTATCCATTCAAACTACCACATTCTGCCCCTGCCCCCAATAGAAATGTCTTACAAATATGTAAAGAAAAATAAATTGAAGAATTTTATATTACAATTGAAATTCAATGGCATGGAAAAGTATATAAAAACTCTTCCTTATGGTACATTTCTTTACGTTTTACCTTTGTGAGGAAGAACTACATCACCAAATTAAACTATCTAACTTAACATTACTTAAATACTCTAAAGAACATTCAGTAGTTAATTTGCTTTCCTCTGTGAATCCCTGGGACAATTGACTTTGATATTTTCACAATTTGAAAAATGCTACAAACATGAATTGATTTGTGCCTATTTTTAAAGATTCAAAAGTATTTACTGTAAGATGTGTTAAAATGTACTTCACTTCATCTTGTGGTAGCTAAATTTTCATAGGTCTGCCTTTCTTTCCAAACTGTAATGCTCATCCTTCTACATTTCATTCACATTTCAGTATACCACAGAGTATATAGGCAGAAAGTTCCCTAAGATAGAATTTTCCTTGAAAACAAAAAATAAAGACCAAAAACAAATCACAGCAGGGAACAGCAGCTCACAGGAGTAATGCTGCCTGTGCCAATCAAGTTTCCCACCTCACTGCAAACCCTAGCATTCCACACCTCCATATTGTGGAATGAGGACCTTATCTGAACTTATTTGATACTTTTCATTTCAATTGTGTGCATTAGAAAGAACTTAGACTATTTTCAAGTTTCTCTTTCTTTTTTTTAATAAAAGACTTTATTTTATTTATTTATTTGAGAGGGAAAGAGAGAAAGCAAGAATGGGTGTGCCAGGGCCTCTAGCCACTGCAAATGAACTCCAGATGCATGCACCACCATGTGCACCTGGCTTATGTGGAACATGGAGAATCGAACCGGGGTCCTTAGACTTCTCAGGCAAATGCCTTAACTGCTAAGCCATCTCTCCAGCTCAGTTTTTTCTTTTTAAGGCATTGCAAAGGTATTAGGTTCTATAGCTTGTGTTATTATTAAAATTATTGTTTATCTACCTATATATTTATTTATTTAACTATTTACTTATTTGCAAGCAGGGAAAGAGAGAGAAAGAGAGAGAAAGAATAGGCATATGCCAGGGCCTTTTGCCATTGCACACAAACTCCAGACACATGTGCTACTTTGTGTATTTGGCTATTTGTGGGTACTGTGGGATCAAACTCAGGCTGTCAGACTTTGCAAGCAAGTGCATTGAACTGCTGTCTCTACAGCCCCAGTTTCTGTTATGTTTAACATTTTCACCCCCCTTTATTATCTACCATCTGGCCATGCTACTGAAGGCATTCTGAACATTCTTAAAGATCCATCTCCAGGGATGATTTTTCTTCAGGAAATATTTTTACTTATTACAATCTCACCTCCTCATGGGATCTGGATGTGCCTTGAAGATTTACGTAAATATAGGGTACTTACACCAACTTCACTAAGTCTCTCACCTTCCCAAGCATTCCTAGTTTGAGCTATGACCCATATTGCTTCCTATGTACTGCCATCAACATCTGTACGATTATGAATATTCAATGCAAGCATGTCTAATCGAGAAAGCCTAAAGTACCTAAAGCTGTTATCTATAAGATGTAAATAGTCTCTTAAAACACTTTTATAAAAATAACTAAAAAGTAACATTTTGTATCAGTATTTTCTTGTTTCAAAATATCACATGAAACTTACAAGTTTGCTCAGCCCATCCATTACTTTAGCTCTTTGCTCTTTGTCTCCCCAGCTATCACCTGGCTTTTCTGCTTCCATGATCAATTCCATGTGGGGTATTACATCCAGCAAGTTTCCAGGAACTTCCAACCACATATCACAAAGATACAACATGATCATTTTTGGTCATAAATACACACACAGTGAGATGTTTTTGCAGTAGAAATGAAAGGGGAACAGGTCTAAGAATGCTACATAAAAGAGATAGGTAGGGCTGGAGAGATGGCTTAGCGGTCAAGGCGCATGCCTCCTAAACCTAAGAACGCTGGTTCTAATGTCCAGCGGTTCCAATCTCCAGGTCCCACGTTTAGCCAGATGCAAAGTGAGGCAAGGACGCAATGCCGCACTTGCCCACAAGGGGGCACACACATCTGGATTTTGTTCTCAGCAGCTGAGAGACTGTCGGCACGCCCATTTCTGTCTCCCTCTCCCTCTCTGTTTATCTCTTTCTGTCTCTCTCTCCAAATAAATAAAAAATAATAAAAAAAATTTTAAAAAGAGATAGGTAAACTTGATGAATATTTACCAGATATTTTCAAAGGGAGCCATTATTCAGATAAATGTTTTCCTTATTGAAATTTTCTCTGGTTTGATGCTAATCATTGATAAATTTTAATAGTTTCTAATTTTTAATCTATTCTATATTACTCATCAAAATATAATATTAACACTGACACCTTAAAATAAACACTCTTATGCTATGCACAATAAATTTTAAATGCTCAGTTTTCTGTTCATGTCAGTAGCATCTGGCACTCCAAACAGCAAATATAATGACATCTCAATGTCAAAGTAATAAGAATTTGTTGTAAATTTTGAAGGCATTGTTAGAATTCTTAGACAATGCTTTGCTGAGAAAGAAAAAGTTTGAACTCATGAATAATAAGGTGTATGAAAAAATATTTTCTTGGAAAAATAGGTAAATACACTGATAAACTATATTTGAAAAACATTAACCAGAGATTTCTTTTTTAATTTTTTAAATTTTCTTTTATTTTATTTGAGAGCGACAGGCAGACAGAGAAAGAGGCAGACAGAGAGAATGGATGTGCTAGAGCTTCCAGCCACTGCAAACGAACTCCAGATGCATGCACCCCATTGTGAATCTGGCTTACATGGGTCCTGGGGAATTGAGCCTCAAAGGGTCCTTAGGCTTCAAGGCAAGTTTTTAACTACTAAGCCATCTCTCCAGGCCCTAACCAGAGATTTCTAATGATAAATAATTAACTACTAAAATTGAAGCTTAAGATGATATAATGGTGCATGAGTCTGCAGTTTGTTTGCAGTGGCAGTAGGCCCTGGCACACCCATCCTCTCTCTCTCTCTCTCTCTCTCTCTGGAAATAACTAAATATATTAAAAAAGATAATCCATTTAAGAAGAGAAAAATGATGTATAATTTACTCTATACTCCCTTACTAATCATATAGAGTTAGAAAATATGGACTATATAATATCTAAGGGTGAACATGTGGACCCAAATTCTGATCAGATTTCAATTAGTACATGGATATATGCTGGTTCACAAGAAAGCTACAGGCTATCACAAGATGATATTGACAGATATCACAAGATAATTTACTATAGAGCAGAATCAGTAGGGGAGTTCAGCATCCAGGGCCCAAGATGGAGATAGGGACACTTCAGACCTAAAGGAGAATCTTGCATATTAAAATGCTGAGCAGGGCTACAGGAATTCATGGTGCTTCATGGAAATTCTGATATTAGAAAAAGAGTGTGCAATGGGATTTTTTAAAACCCAGATATCAAAATTGCAGGCACTTTCCCTAGAGTATCTATTTTGTGCAGAAAGAGGATTATCAGATTAAAACAATATATGAACATATAGACAGTGGGGGCTTACTGGGCTGCTTGGATATAGATCTGAAATTTAAAAAAACAAAGATTAAAAACTCAGATGAAGGAAGTTTGGGAAAATAGAATGTGGAGAGACTACTAATGGAGGCAGCAAGCATAGGAGGAGGACAGGTCACTGAAGAGGATTCTAGACAGACCCTCTGCAGCTCCAGCTGCTTAGCTCCTTCATCCATGATAGTGTATATGTTGATGACAAGTCCAGTTGGTCCCAGGGGATTTGGAATTTCTGAACTAAAACCCACACACTCATGATGTCTTATGTTCAGTTTGGTCTGAGGACATGGTGGATGTTCAGAATGGTAGTTGTTATTTTCATGTGCACCCCTCTTGTTAACAAGGGTAATGGGGTGACCTGTAAGTTACATGCCCCTTTTGTTAACAGTGGTGATGAGATGACCTCCAAATTACAAGAATTCACCAAAGAGTACATTAAGATTAAGAGATGGATGGAATAAGGTGAGAAGAAGAAACTATTAACAAACACATTCTCTTCAGTCTGCGTAAACATTGTGTATTGTGGGGGTAGCCATCTGTTATGGGGAAGAGACAATGTTTCTGTGCATAATGTCCCAACTTGTTGCTCTAACAATCTTTCCACCCCCTCTTCCATGAATTTCCCTGAGCCATGTTGGGATTGTTTTAGGTCTACTTCAGGGATGAGGTCTAGGGAGCCTCTGTGTCTCTGGATACCTGGTTTAGTAGGAGTTGAGTGTTCTCTGTGTCTATCTCTTTCACCCTTGTGTTTTTACCAGGCTCACCAAGAAAGCAGAACTCTTGCTCATTCCCCCCATTACTCTTATGGTTTCAGTTTGGCCCTGGTGAGGTGTGATGGGCTAATTCTCTCCTCAGGTTCTGTGTCCATCTTAAAAAGAGATGCAAATTCTCCAATGGAGAGGTCAGCACCAGATAAATGGGATAACCATTATTATTTTAGAGAGAATTTCATAGGTCTAGGCCCTCTTGTAGCCCATGATTGGTGGCAGCTTGATATTGGAGTGCAGGCTCATTATTTGGATATTGTTCTGACTTGTTTCCCATTTCCAGCTATGGGTTCTGTTCCACTGAGCCAAATCAAGAGCAGCTGGTTACCCACCATGACTGTGTGCCACTATTGCCCGTGTGTGAGCATCACTTCAGGTTGTTTGCTGCTGAGAAGCTTAGATTACGTGTTGCTTGGACAGTTGTTGGTCACTTTCCCCCAGTTGCTCATGTAGCACCTTCTGGCCCTAGATAAGCTAACTGTCTGGGGACTGACTCTCTTCCAGATTCCAGCCAAGTCACTCCATGTTCTGTACCAACAACATATGATGTCTTTGGCTGTAGGGTCTTACCATTAACTTTTGGTGAGTCATCAAGTACTCTAACAGAAATCTATCTTCTTTTGGGAAACCTTGTAAGTTTCTCTGGTCAACAGCTCATTGTGGATGTTAACAGCATGCTGGTACTGGGAGCGCCAAGGGAAAAGAAGGAAGAAAAAGATAGGTAACATAGAAGAGAATGAGAGAAGAGAGAGAAGAGGGAGAGAGAGAGAGAGAGAGGCAGGGGAAGCTTTAGGTTAGTCTTCATCATACCCTCTCCAGGGCCCTGTGAATCAGGTGTTGCCTCTAAGGACTGGTTGAAGGTTCAACCTTTTAGTCTGTCTTTCAGGATCTAGGATGTTATGGTGCTATTTCCACTTAGGTCCAGTTTTGTGTATCCTCCCACCCTTACCTTCCTCTCCTGCCCCACCCTCCCTATTGTCTGGTCCTCGAGATTCTTATTAATTATGTCAGCATCTCAAACAGATTCAGGTTAGGAGCCTCAGGTGAGTAAGACAACGTGACGATTATCTTTCTGTGACTGGGTGAGTTCACTGAGAATGATCTTGTTCCACATCGAATTTGAAGTAAACATTTTGTTTCTTCAGGCCTTTTTAGAAATTTATGCCACTTTCTTTTAGACTGTAAGTTTTACTCTGCTCAGAAGTCTTCTATGAGATAAATGGAGGCACCCTTATAAGAGCGTGCATGTGTGTGGGGGGGTGTATTTAACCCTTGTGTGGTCATGAGAATTTTGTCTTTCTCCTCCACCTGTGAAAACCAAATAGAAGCGGCCTGTGGCAGACTTGGTTGAGAAATTTCACTGGTGTATTTGAATCTTCCTAGTCCTGGACAATTATATTCTTTTCTAAGTTTGGGAAGCTATACCTATTACTTTTTCTCTGAGTAACCTCTCTACTCTTCTGGAATCTTCACGTTATTCATAAGTACCAATGACCCACATATTTGGTTTTTAAGTACTTCCTATAAGTTTCTATACATTAGTTCTAGTCATTCTTTGTTCTCTTCCAACTGTGTATTGTTAAAAAGCTTGACTTCAAGCTCACCAATTCTTTCTTCCATATGATCTGTGCACTCATTTTGCCTTTAGCTGAAGTCTGAATTTGAGCGTACTATTCAATTCAGGAATGTCTATCTGATTTTAGGGGGACGTGATCTTTTTGTGTGCTGTGTGTCAGTGCAACTGATGTTCTCTTGTGTATGGGTGTATTCAAGTGCTCGCGCAGATATGTGCATATATGTGTGGAGGCTACAAATAGACACCAGATTTCCTCCTCAGTTATTCTCCACTTTGTTTTTTGAGACAATATCTGTCACTGTTCACCACTTTGGCTAGACGAGTTACCTAGCAAACTGTCTCCACCTCCTGAGGACTGGGATTACAGGTGCTGTACACACCTGTAGCATTTTACATGGGTGCTGGGTATACAAATCCAGGGTCTCATAATTGAGAAGCAAGCACTTTACCCACTCTTTCTCTGTGTTTACTTTAAGGTCACTGAGTTTCCTTCCCTGGTGAGACTCCCCCATGCTGACCACTAACTCATCAGTTTCCAGAACATTCTCAGGTGAGGTGGAAGCTCATGATGCTTTGCAGGCATGCTACATCGTCTGGGTACCAAAGAATGAGCTTTTGTTCTAGTCGTAATGTGGTGTTGATTGTGCCCATTTATTCAGAAATTAAAAGCAGGCTATTTATACTCTCTCTTGGCATGTAGTTGCTTCTACCATTTGAAAACTGGATGACAGCTGTTACTGGCTTGTTGAGATATTCTGTTTGTGTATTATCACTGTTAATATTAGGGAGAAATCTCAGTTCTGTCTTGCCACCCAAACTCAGTGGTATATTGTCTAGCAAGAAACAGGAGCATATCTATAAAGAAAAGTATTTCTTCTAAGACTCTCCTTGAGAAGATGGGCTCTAATGCTCATCCCATCACTGGTTTTTTCTCTGGTTCTCTGGGGTCCTACTCAGCCCTGAGCCATGTCACCATGCAAGAACTGGACCAAGTGTCATATTGTGTGTGCCTACCAACACCTCCAAATGGTGTAGTGTACTCTGTAGCCTCTTAAGATGAGCACAGGACTGTTGGAGACCACTGAGCCAAACTGCAACCATTTGGAGGAAGAAGCCTCCACTCTTTGTGTTAAGATTTCAGCTTCCTGAGTTCCTGTGAAATTTACCAAGCCTTCCCAAAAAGCCTGCTTTGATAAGAACAAGAATGTAACCTAAAGATGTGTATCTTAAACAAACAGGACTGATGTAAATCCGCCCTGCCCGTAATCTCAACAGACATTCTTGAGGCCTATCACTCATGAGACCCCCGACCCTCTGGTAGCCATAAAATCCCGCATATCTTCATTCCTGCCTCCCCTATATATACCTCTGTATGAATAATAATAAATGAAGCCTTGACTGGTGTGGAAGCAAGGCTTTCTTCTTTGTGTCTGCTTGTTCCCTCATCCAGGTAACAGCCTCCCCTCAAGCCTATGTTGAACCCCGCCGGCCGGGGCAAGTGGCGGCCGGGGCACAGGACTGGTGAAGGACCAAGGCTTGCATGCTATGGAATACTTATGGATGAGGTGAACTGGTGTCTTATGGCTGCTGCACAGCCACAGGAGATACTAACTGGAGCAACAAATGGGCTTCATGTGTTCCGCTGCTCTGGAACTATTCCAGGGGCTCTCTGCATGGAAAGAACTGGAGATGACTCTGCTCAGAATTAAGTTTCAAAAACTAACACTAAGTTCCAGGACAATGTCTTGGGTTTATTGCATTGCTCTACACCCAGCAAATAGGTTCTTCCTTCACTTGATGTGCCTGAGATTGAGTATGTGAGGGGAGTCCCAAGGCTATCTAGGCTGAACTTAAATTATATAGCACCTGAGTCTTACAGCTATATATGCTCAAAGGTGCTCAGGATCTGCATGCAGTGACTCAGGTGAAAATGAGTCACGTTCACTATAGCTCATGTGTATGCTTGGTGCCAGAGAGTTCCAGAGCCACTATTAGGGCACTAAGAGATAGCTGTGCTCTCAAGGTCAGGGGATCGGCGCTGGAGACAGTCCTGCCCTTGAACACCAAGTCTGCAGTTACACTGAGTCATTACTGATTCTCTGAGCTGTAAGGTCCTTCTGATTCTCAGGAGGAGGGTGGGTGTAGCTTGACCCACTCCAATGCTGGGAATGATGTAGACAGTTAGAACTATGTCATAGATCTAGGTGTTTGCCTTATGCTGGGGATGTTCTAGTGTAGAGATTCCATTGAGCTCTGACTTGTATATAAGGCCTGAACGTTTTGCAGAGGACTGGTAATGGGCTCCACCCTGTGCTAGCATTTATGCCATGCTGTACTAGTGGGATCTTGCCCTTTTCTCTGGTATCTGGGTTGGATGGGATAATCACCTGACCTATGAGTTTCTGTAGTTAACTCAGGGACTACTGGCCTGGAATATCAGACCTGGGAGTATGCCCATCACTGGATTTCTCCAAGGAAGTCTTAGCACTAGGTTTCAGGATCTCTCTCTCTCTCTCTTTCTCTCTCTCTCCTTTTCTCCCTCTACTTGTTCCAAAGCAGGGGTAGCTCTCAATCAGGTTTGGAATTTCTAGAGTTAATGAATTTGGGGTAGAGCAACTGTGTCTTTCATTTTGCCATGCTAAAAGGGATATATTGGGCTGGGAAGATGGCTCAACAGTTAATACATTTGCATGAAAAGCCTAAAGACTCAGGCTTATTTCCCCAGAACTCACATAACGCCAGATGCACAATGGAGTCCATTTGCAGTGGCTAGAAGCCCTGGCTTCTATAAGGGAATGGAAAGGATCTGCTGTGGTTTGAATGTTGTGTCTGGACATTTGGACATTTCCCTTGAGATGATGGTGCTATTTGTGAAGGCTGCAGAACCTTTAGGAGATGAAGACGTGCTGGTGGAGTGGGGTCACTGGGTTAGAGCCTTGAGGTTTTATAACCTTAACACCCTTCGTGCTAGTCCTCTGCTACCTGTCTGCCAAATGTGATGATCTGGTTACCCATACCTGACATCATGTTTTGCCAGCCACTAATCTCCTCTTGAACTGTGAGCTCAAAACAATCTCTTCCTTTTCCTTATGCTCTTTCTGTCTGTGTATTTAATAGCAGTGAGAAAGTAGCTAAGATGGAAGCACTGTGGCTCTCACCTATTTCCTTAGCATTTGTGAAGGTAGTAGTTCCATGTGTAAGCTGCTGTCCAACTACGTGTGTCTATGAGGATACAATTGCTCAAGGATTTTAGACACCATTTTCTTCATCTCTGGGTATATGTTTATTGTACTTTAATTTTTTTTTTTTTACTAGTCCTCATGAAAACATATATATACTGGTTTTTCAAGGTAGGGTCTCACTATAGGCCAGGCTGACTTGGAATTCACTATGTAATCTCAAGTGGCCTCGAGCTCACAATGATCCTCCTACTTCTGCCTCCCAAGTGCTGGGATTAAAGGTGTGCACCACCACACTTGGTTTTTGTGTATAATTCTTAAGAATTGTATAGTTCTTCCAAAATTCACTAAATTATGGCCTTTCATTTTGACAGTGACTCATGAGAAAATACAACTTAGACCTTGAAAATTCTGCTTGGTAGTTATGAGGCTTTAGATGGTGCTTCTCTTTGTATATTTGAAATAAGTCAGTTTTTACTCATGCATTCACATTTGCTACGTACAGTTTTAATACTAAAAATCACTTTGAATTATAAGTATATAATTATATATAATATAATATATAACTAAACATAAAATTTGCTTCTATGTGTATTTTCTTCTATGTGTATTTTATCAAGAAAATTTCATTGATTATCATGTCATTTTATATTTTAAAATAAAGGAAAAAGTGTTTTTTTAGAATACCCACAGGCTTTTGTTAAGTCACTGTGAAAATAAGGTTTCTCAGAATATGCTGAATTTGGGGAAATCTCTATTAGAAATCACTTTCTGTTTTTAGGTCTTTACTACTTGCTTCTTATGTTTTTTTTTTTTTTTTTTTTTTTTTTTTTTTAAGGGCTGTATGAAGAAGAAGAAAATACAGAATGTAAAGTATTTAAACTTAAGTTATGGCATTATAATCTGCATTTCTTTTCTTGACCATTACAAATGATCATATTACTCTATTCCATTTCCCCACCATTAACTCCAAACACATGATGGTATCCTAGGCATAGAATTACTCTGCTTTCTGGCTTCCCGGCTTTCCATAAACAACATATTACTGGCTTTTTGACTCTCTTCCGTATCACATAATAGAACACAAATCATGATTTTTCTTCTAGCTATCAATCAGCTGCTTCTTGATTCTCGAAGGTAAACTTACTTCCTTCTTGAAAATAGCCGAAAGCACTGTCTGTCTATCAAAATGCCTCTGTCTGGTAGAACTCTATCATTCAGGCAGGGCACAGTAATCGCCTTCTTGAATGTGAGCAGCTGTGATCACCATGAGGCGGCCATGACTGGATCAGGTCCATTAACATGCCTTCATAGAAAAGGGAGATTAACCTGGCTCAGAAAATAAGGAGGCTGAGGAGCCTCAAGACCCTGCTCTCTCCTCAAGGATGTGTAACCAGTTACCATTTGCTAGAAAGAAAAGATTTTCTTTCCTGGTATAGCTGCCTATTGGTTGCCCACAGTACTGTAAATAACCCCTACTCATGCTTCTATAAGTAACTGCAGTAAACATACTGATCTACCAAAGAATATTGATGAACTTGTGTCTTTGTGTAATTGTTTCCTTTTGTGTCTGGAGTGAATTGGAATAAGGAACACAACAACTTTGTTTAAATGCCACCGTCATGATTTTGCATAGTAATGGCTGTACATATATGAAACTATGCATCAGTGGGACTCTAAGTATGTGATTCTTTTGTATTAATGGTATTTTTTCTATAAATAGCATCTCTTCCTAATTTCCTGCTGACCTGTGTTTCCCTGAGACTACATAAACTATGTAAATTAAAATGTAACCTCCCCTTAAGTTATAAACTTTTTCATACTTTAATATATTACAAACTTATAAATATAATTAACAAAAAATACCTTTTTGTAATGTTTAATCAGGTTAAATATATCAAATATATCATTTGTTTGGGTGAAAACTTGTAAAATACTTTCATGCAGCTGTTTGAAATGCTCAGTATATTAGTGGTATTAATAGTGGTTCTACTGTGTAACAGTATTCAATTGCTTCTGCTCTCTCAGGCCCCTTGTATACTCACCATGTGTCAAATTCCATGAGATTAATTTTTTTTTTTGGTTTTTCTAGGTAGGGTCTCACTCTAGCTCAGGCTGACGGGAACTCACTTTGTAGTCTCAGGGTGTCCTCGAACTCATGGCGATCCTCTACCTCTGCCTCCCGAGTGCTGGGATTAAAGGCGTGCACCACCACGCCCTGCTTGAGATTAATTGTTTTAGCTTCCACATGATTAAGATCAGTCAGTACTTGTCTTTTGTTGCTTAGCATTACAGCTATATTCTAGGCATTCTTGTGTACTTGGCAACAGTGGTGAAAATAATGCAGTATGGAACAATGCAGTAGCTGCTCATTGTGGAGCTACTGTGTGCCACGTGATCTGTCATTCAATTCAAATAATATCTGTCATTTGATATAAAAAGTAATATCCAAAATGGCCATAGTTAATCACGTAATCTTAGCACCAGCAAGGATAAGGCAGGAAGATGAGTACCATGGGCTATATAGTGAGTTTCAGGAGAGCCTAAACTACACTGTGAAACTTTGTTTCAAAAAATGAAATGAAAAGGAAGTAAAAGTAAAGAAAAAAATATGGAAGGTAGGAAGGAAGGAAGAAAGGAAGGAAGGAAAGATAAGGAAAATCAATAGAAAAGAAGAACAAGAAGGAAGGAAAGATACAAAGAATGGAAGAAGAAATAATGAAAGAAGACACACACTTCTAATGTTGTCAAGGAAAAGTACACTGTGAACAGAAACATTCACAGAATTGTGGAGTAGATATAAACATTTATGTAATTGTTGTGATAGTGTGAGTAGATGAGTTTTAAAACAATGTTCGATTTGTTAAACGTTCTTTCTCTTTAACCTTCAGTCCTGCCAAAGCCAGCCACTTTCTGCCTTATCTCATTTCCGTGTTGTGCTGTCTTCCAAAGGGAATGGGCTGTGTCAAGAACACAATCAGTTTTGCCCTTTCCCTCAACTTTCCTGGAGCCACCTTGCCATGAGGCCATGAATTCTGACATTATAGACATGTTGCTAAACACTTTTTCATAGTGTATCTCTCTTGCCCTCCAGCCAGCTCTATCATCACTAAAAGCCCACTTGCTAAGCAAATATCAAATATTCTTACCCTCATTTTTGGTGCAGCAGCCACTGTTGGTGACGAGTGCTAGTCTAGTTGCTGATCACTGCTGTCAATGGGTTAAGGAAATGTGAGCTTAGTAGGTGGCCACATGCCAGTCTGTTGAAAGTGCTCAAGTTGTGATACACTTCTGACCCCACTCAGATGCCACCATCTAAGTCCCAGCTTCTTCGCGTTTTATTAGGAAGGGCTCACAAAATTACCTTCTTCATTTTATTTGACTATATATATATATAATTTTTGTATGATTGTGTGTGAATGTGTGTGCCATGCTTGTGGAAGTTAGACATTTGGTCTGTCCTCACCTTATGTGCGGCAGGATTTCTCTCTTTTTCTCACTGTGCTCCTTGCTATCTTGAAATTCAGGGAAATTCTCTTGTCTCTGCCTTTCCATCTTGCTGTCAGCATGGTGGGATTACAGAAGCCTGTTTTGTTTATTTATTTACTTATTTTTATTTATTTTTATGTGATTCTGGGAGGAACTAAATTGAATATTCAGACTTGATTAGCAAGCGCTTTATCCACTGAGTCATTTGCATAGCCCAGAAATTCCTTCTTTCCATACAAGATAAGAGATGAGATATAGCTACCTTGAGTATGTGGTAGGAAAATAAAATAGGCTCTGTTTATACGCACTGCCCTCTATGCCACAGGACCACCAATCATTTTGATTTCTTCAGACCGATATTGTTGTTATTTACACATTTCCAAACCTACTGTAGAAAGAAAATTAAAACATACAGGGAAGTCAAACTTAATACCAGTTCTTATTTTTTTAAATATTTATTTATTTGCTTGTGTGTGTATGGATAAATGATGGACTCTTTCTTTGGCAAATAAATGCCTGTCTGGCTTTATGTGAGTGGCTGGGAATTGAACTCAGATTGAAAGGCTTTGCAAGCCAATGCCTTTAACCACTGAGCCTTCTTTTCAGCAACCCCCATGTCTTTTTTAAACTGTCATTTTGTTCTGTGTCTCATACTGCATATTAATTCTTTTAG
The DNA here is from genome assembly GCA_036365145.1 of Orientallactaga sibirica. Taxonomy (NCBI): domain Eukaryota; kingdom Metazoa; phylum Chordata; class Mammalia; order Rodentia; family Dipodidae; genus Orientallactaga; species Orientallactaga sibirica. The sequence goes on from JAEOAD010000032.1 coordinate 14,793,822, forward strand.
ACCTTTTGTTATTAGTTACCAAGGAGCGTGTTCAGAGATTTTATTCATATTGACCAAATGTAGTATCTCCCTTTTGAGGAAATGAGAAAGCAGCCAATATGTACCAGACTTACTACATAAACGTCTCTTCTGTGATCACTACTGGACATGGGGTTTCAACTCACTTAATTTCCATTTTATAGCTACATGCTTGGTTTCCATTTCAAGTAAGAGCTTTATGATAATCTGGATGACCTCAATTTGAGAACAAACTATGTAAGCTCTTCTTTCTTTAATATCTCATCTCAGATTTATTACTGAGAAAACTAAACAAAATATCCATTGATTATATCTGGTACCAATTAGAATACCAAGCTTTGCCTTCTCTGATGTCAAATAAAATTCTTATATCAGGCAAGCATTTTCATAACTACTTACTTGGAGCATAAGAAATAGGACAAAAAGGGATAACTTTCTCTTTCTCAGTCCAGTTGAACGAGGCTTAAAAGAGTACATGCTATAACATGAAAGAGTTCCAAAATGGAAAATTTCTTGAATTTTCTTTAAAATCTTAGTTTGATATTTCTTTTAAGAACAGATGGTTTAGAATAAACAGGTCTTTCTTAGAAAGATTCTCAAGGAGGTTGTTTGTTCAGTGGAGAAAATTTTTTAAAAGGTGTCATTATATGTATATATTTGTCTATAGTTGCTTTGCATGGATTAACAAGGAAGAGCATTCCTCTATCATTGACACACTTAATATTGACAGTCACAAAAACATATCATAAATAATTCTCATCCTAGGTGGAGGCTTCCCTCCCATTCTGGCAGGATTTTCATACCATTAATGGATCATTATTTTCCTATTCAAATATAGGAGGGACTATTTTCAAAGTAAAAGTACAAAAGTCTTGGTTTTAAGCACATAAACACTAAATTCTAAGCAGTTCCACCTGTCCCCTTGAAATTGTCAATGTGAGCTGTGCGACAGGAGAGAGGATAATGAATTCTTCTGAAAAAAAAAAAAAAAAATGACCTTCGAGTCCAAATTAAATCATTGTTCTTGACTTCAGCAAATTTTGTTTAAAAGAAAAGAAAAAGAAAAACATGAACTGGAGAATTTACACAGTAAAATGTAAATTGGAAGACTAGAAAAAGTAGAAAGTGACTATTGGAAAATAATTTTCATCTATTCAAGCTGATTTGAGAAAATTATTCCTGAAGGAATGCATCAAAAATTGTGTTGGTTTTGAAAATGATAGCACATCAGTGAGATGACATTTCCCTGACCCATGGTTAAGATTCCTAACAAAGTCAACCATCCAAAAGACGGATCAATCATAAATATGAGCCAAGCAAGAGGTCTTACTGTTAGGTCAGATCATTTGTGCATCGCTGTGCTTGCAAAAAGGGTATGGCTGCTCTGAAAACATCAGCCAGAACCTCTTCTTTTCAGGATATGTATAATGATGCATTTATTACCAAATAAGCATCCCCCATCTTGTGGGAATTCTGGTAGCTATAGGTAGTATTTGGAAATGACACAGAAAATGAGTGATTTTCTAAATATAACATGTTATAAATAAGAAGTGAAGACCAACATTGAAAGAAGAAATTGTGAAAATTAAAATGAGTATATTCAGTGTAATTAATATGCTCCAAAATTAAATATGATTTAAATATAATCCAAATATATGGACTATCAACTGTAAGTCAATTTAAATTTTAAAGGGGGTGGAGTTATATCTCAAGAGTAGAATTTTGCACATATGTAAGTGGAAGGACTGATTACAAGGAGGGAAATGGCCTAACCGAGGCCATGGGAAGAGAATGCATAAAAGAAGGGCAGGGGGAGGGTCAATCTAATTTCAAAAGATTGTGAATAATACTTATGTAAAATTACTTTTTTGAATAATGGTACATCTAGAAGCTGTAGACTGTTACTAGAAATTTTTCAGTGCCTGGGATGGGATACCTTCCAGTGAGTTGTTGGCCAAGGAGGTCCCAGTAGCCTCCAAAACATTAAAGGTTTTTGCCAAAGCCCTTGGTTTCCCTCGAGAAACAGATAGTAAGACCCTATTGCTGAAGACATCTCTTGCCTGAGAGGCAAGGTCACTGAGAAAGCAAGCTGGTGCTGAGCAGAAAACCTTCTCCCTGTAGACCAGCCAACTGAAAGCTGGAAAAAGCTGCACTGCATGCAGAGTATGGGAGACAGAAGTCATCAGCAGTGAAAACAGTGGACGCTGAATATTCAAATTTGGCCAGACAGGCCCAAAGACTGAATGGGTGCAATAGTGGCATGTCTACTCGTGGGGTAACCAACTGCTCCATAATTGGACTGAAGGCCCTCTCTACAGGAGGGAATACATACCTGGTACTGAAAAACCTAAGCAAAATCTATGGTAGGTAAGGTAATGAGCCTTAGGGGTATAAGCCTGCTCTTGTCTAAATGTATATACTATTCCCACCAAGCTGCCTGGAAAATACTACACTTAATGCTCATATTCACATATTAATGCTACTCTCACTTCTAGTTAGAGAAGCTTCTCTTTTCAGATGGCGATGACCACTGGGATGATCCAAAAGGCAACATAGTGCTGAGAAGAAGGGATGGAGGAGTGCCCAGCACTGAAACACCTCTGTCACACCCTCCAAGGCTCAGGGATCATTGCGGAAGAGGGGGCGGATAGAATGGAAGAGCCAAAGGAAGGGTACGACTCCTTACAATGCAACTGCCCAGACAGAAATTGGCCTTGATATCCATGACCTTGCTGTGCCTAGCAATACCTCCACAAGACCCTCATAATAGAAGTAAAAGATGATGACATCAAATTAAAAAAGAGACTAATAGAGAGAGGGAGGGGATATGATGGAGAGTGGAGTTTAAAGGGGAATGGGGGGAGGAGAGGGAAATACTATGCACTTTTTTTTTTTTTTTTTTTTTTGGTTTTTAGGGTCTCACTCTGGTCCAGGCTGACCTGGCTCAGGGTGGCCTCGAACTCTAACCTCTGCCTCCCAAGTGCTATGCGCCACCACGCCCGGCACTTTTTTTGTATCAATAAAAAATGTGTCAATAAAAAAAAAAAAAAAAGAAGCCCTGGTTTAAGAACTAAAGACAATAAAAATGCCATGTTCAAAAAAAAAAAAAAAAAGAGTAGAATTTTATTAGTATGGGGCCCTTAGACTCTGTTTAGTCACAGCACTGCGAGAGAGAGAGAGAGAGAGAGAGAGAGAGAGAGAGAGAGAGAGAGAAAGAGACAAGCAGACAGAAAGGCAGATAGACAAGTGTGCTATTTCAATACACATGAATTGAAAGATAAATTTAGCACTTATGGGAAATGATGAATTATAAAAGATTATTGTGCAGTGTTGTTCTCTCAGGAGAGATTATTTAATTACTATAACAGTACAATTGTTTTACATTAACTGGCCAATCATAAGGCATTAGAAAATAGAAGATCAGCCAATTTGCTTTTCTTCTTGTTTAAATCATAATTTGGTGGTGTGAAATTTGTCAGTATTTACAAAAGACATAACAATGCATCAAGTCATATTCATAAAAAATTATTAGCCATAAGGTGGGCAGAAGATCACCATTTGTTGCTTGTCTGTATTGAGATAAGTTCCTACTCTATAGTCAGTGTTGACCCAGATTTCACTGTAGACCCAGGTTGGTCTCAAACCATCCATCCTTCAGCCTCAGCTTCCTGAGTGCTTGGACCATAGGTGTGCTCAAAAAAGTCTGATTGTTATATATTATTGTCATATTCTACTTTAAAAATTATTTTTTATTCTGAAAGAGAAGGAGGTACATAGATAATGAGCATGCCAAGACCTCTAGCCACTGCAAACAAACTCCAGTCTCATCGACCCCTTGTGTGTCTGGCTAACACGGGCACTGGGAAATCGAACTTGGGTCCTTAACTGCCTTAACTGCTAAGCCATCTATCCAGCCCATCTACTTTTGTTTTCTAAATAATGCAATATTTATTATAAGATTGCAAAATAAAGAAATTACTTCATTAGTTTCATTTATCAATTTATTTTAAAAATTTTAATTTAATTTAATTTTTTTAAATGTTGGTGGCCATTGCAAAGATGCATCAGTATCTCTGATTTATCACATAGATAAGACCTTATCCACTTGATCAATTTTCTTATTTTCACTTCTTTCAAGTTGTACTCAGGTATGTGTCTTCCTACTCTGGTGTAATATAGCTTTATCACACTTGATATGTTTTTCATCAGGGGAGTTTGGAAAGTGTTTGGTAAGACACTGCCTGAGATAGGAAAACCAGCCGTCCCTGTATTGTGTGCCACAGGGTACCTGTGGATTCTTCCTCTAAATTGCTGTCCTTACTCTCCATTTGCTACAAATTGCTTCCATGTTTCTCAGCGAACCCAGTGAATTTTGTCTTTCTCCTTTTTGAATTTACCTGCTGTTTTCCATCAATATGTGTTCTCTAAAACAAACTTTTATAATCTTTTCATGATGTAAAACATATTCAGAATAATATTACTGAAAACTCACATGACTGTCTTTCATAACTAGGGACATCTGTGTTTCTGTCCAACGTCTCTAGAATACTGTATTTTAACAAATATTTATACAAGCACCACTACAACCATAAATCAACTTCATCCCAGAGAAAAATCTGTTGACCATGTGAAATTATTCTTCCTCTTTCATCAAGCCTAGGTATTTGAAAATTTATTATATGACTATAATAATGCTTCCTTTCTGTGAGGAACTTGTGCTTTTTTGTCTCTGGACTGATCATTTAGCATGATTTTTAGAAATCCATTTATATTAAAATCAATTTAAATGAATATTCTATTGTTTCCCCATTTAATTATCCCATACCAAATTGTACATCACTATAGAGATATCCCATATTTTCTTCCATTCAACTTAATGACCAGTCTGTTTATTTTTGCTTACTCTTGTTGTAAATATCACTGCTGTGAACACTAGCATATAACCCTTTTTGGTGGATATGTGTTTTTATTTATGAGAGTACCTTGAAATAAAAATTATTTCCTGGTTTATGTGATAAACTAAAAACTAAATTCTGGTTAGAATGACAACACTGCAGAATCCTCTCCAGAGTGACCATGCCATTTTGCATCACACAGTTTCACTTGCATTGTGAGGCTGGAAGGTTAAGTTATTGTAAAGGAATAATATCCACAATAATATAGTTTAAATGCTTTCTGAAATTAAAGGCATACACTAAACCCTGTATTTACACTAATTTATTTTATTTTATTAGAGAGAGAGAGAGAGAGACAGACAGACAGACAGACACAAAGAGAGACAGAGAATGAAAGAGAGAGAGAGAAAAAAAAATTAGCGTGCCAGGTCTTCAGCCACTGCAATGGAACTCCAGACACTTGCACCACCTAGTGAGCATGTGCAACCTTGTGCTTGCCACACCTTTATGTGGGAGCTGGAGAGTCAAACATGGGCTCTTAGGCATCGCAGGCAAGCACCATAACCACTAAGCAATTTCTCCAGCCCTACACTATTTTTTTACAAAAGGTTTTTGGCTTTTATTCTTAGAAGGGTTGATATTGAGTACATTATATAAATATTTTATAAGTGCATGTTTACAATGTTTGGGGAAATAATTCCATCAGCATCATTCCTTTGGTGCATACATTTAAGGACATTATTTTATCTACTGGGTCTTTAGCAGAAAATAAACAGGCCCTATCACTCTCCATGGCTTTACTGTAGTATAAAAGAAAATATACTAAACTAATAGTCCCATGCATATCTATTATTTTGGTTATATTGCTAAAAAACATATCTGAAAACATAATTTTGTGAAGTAGAGACTGTTGGAGTAAGCACTTACTCTGGTATTAGTAATGTTTTATTCACATGATTGTTTATCTGAGCCAGTCTTACGGGGCACATCATTCACATGGACAGCAGATTGGAGCTTAGCTGAGCTATTGACCAGAGCTCCAGCAAGTGGCTTCACTACCATCATTTCTTCAAGACTGAATTCTACATCAAAGCTTGGCATCTTCCACTGGGCTCCCGCTTTACTCCCACTTTACCTTCTCTGAAATTGCATTGCTTCAGGTGCACACTACAGGTTGCAAGAGGATTCCTGAGGTTAATGTGAAGTTGGGGAAGGGACCACTTCTAGGTGAGAACAGAATCAAAGATTCAGAGCGATGTCTTAAAATTCCCCAACATGTATTATTTCAAAATGTGCTAAATACTCTGGAGGATACATAAAAGGCACAGTCAGCTTGGTTAGCTTGGTTAGGACCTAGTTTTGATTCAGCATCAAATCTTTTCAAAGAAGGTGACCGAAAATATCCCTGAGTGATATGTAGGGATGAAAATAGCCAAGAATGTCAAAAGTGTGATGTGTGTATGATCTGAAACAGGAATGATATTTCTGGGAGAGCAGTGTGACAGAACAGAGGGACACTGGCAAATAATGGCATTGGTATGTGTCATGTGCATACTTTTGTCTATCAATAGTCACAGGTAAACACCTACAACTATATACTAAACGTAAATTAATACTGATGGCTCCAGCTGAAGCTGATAACACACAGACCATTCCAAATTATTTTCTTGCTTACATGTAAATCCATTTTTGCACAGTAAAAAACCTGATCCCAAATTTTTATTCATTGAGTTAATTAATCAGTGATATTTTACATGAGGAGATGTGTCAGAATTGTGAAGTCATATCTCCATGGAAAATGAGTTTAGGGACAACATACTGATTCTTCTGCCTATAGTCTGAGATTCAATTCATTTTTCAAACAGGCTGAATTCAATATCTTTCCCCACACTTCTTTGAGGTTGGTTTTATATATTTATAATTTAGTTACTTATTCTTGTCACAGTCTCCTTTTTTTAATAGTCTTTCCCAAGCTTTTAAGTAGTGTGTTTTCTTTTTATTTTCTATGCCTTCAGGTTTACTGTTCAAACAATAAATTGTTTCAGATAAGGATGGGGTCATGTGTCCCTGATTACAGCATCTCACAGAGCCACCACACCAAGCTAGAATTTCCCGCTTTGTCACCTGGTCAGTCTTGCCTCCCACCACTGCTCCACACCCTGGCAAAAAACTGGTCATTTCAATATTTCGAATTTTTCCCTCCTCAAAAGCTTTCAGATTATTACATAAATCATGCAACTGTTTCAGACTGACTTCTCGCATTTCTGTGACTGCATTTGAGATTCCCCAGTTGAGTTTGAAACGTTAAGAGTAATTTTAGTTTTATTGTTGAACAATATTCTGCTGTATGGTCTTATCATATGAATAAACATCTATAAACATTGATGTGCACTTAACTTTATACATGAGTGACTGAAAAGAAAATTTTTATGTACTTGTAAATGCCAGAATCAATGAAGTTTAAGATCTCTAGATGAACTAAAAATGAAGAGAAACATAATGAATCCAGGAATGCAGCATGATTGCATAATTTATTCTTTATTTAGTACATGGAAACACTGTAACTTTATTACATGCTAACAATGATCATGAAAAATTCATGCAGCTATTACATAATTTCTGCATAGGAATAATCATTTCTCCTTGAGGAGGGAATCAAGACATAACTTTGAAAGAACCTATGTACCTGTGCAGATGTTCTACTGTTTACCATTACACATGCCATGCAGGATTTTGCACAGTTCCAGTCAAAGAGAATTAATACTCCTGTAAATAAAATGTACAAAATACTGTCTGCTCTCACACTTTCTCTTCTTATTTCATATATTTCCTTTCCTTTTCTCTCCTGTTTGTTCCTATAAATTGTAAGATGGGATGCTTTTGAGGCATGTGTGGGGAATTAACACTCTGAGAACAGTGATTCCCTGGAGGCTTCCTATGTAATTTGCAAAGTGGTTTAAATATATCAGACTAAAGATTTAGTAAGTATTATTCAAGAAGTCACTGTATCAGGTCATTCATTAATTAATTTATTCACCCCTTCCTCCAGTTTTTCATCTCAGCCACTAACTACCTGATACATTCCAGAACTCTTAGGAAGGAGGAAATCATTGTTTTCATTAATTCTGAATAGGGTCAGTTGCTCATAAAATAGTTTAAACACATTCTCCAACTCAGCTCAGTAATGCATCTTTAATATTTCCTAAATGGAGAATTCTATTAGTTTTCATCTTAAAATGCATCTTTCTTCACTGATAATTGGGATGTATTTTAAAGTATAAGTGACTGGTATAATTATATTACATAGGAAATCATTTTTGTGTCACTAAAAGCCAGAGCTGTAATTAATTATTTATGTGATCACAATGTGCTACTCTATTCTTTTTTGACTTTCTGTCTTTATGCAAATTCTTTACTTTCTTTTCACAATGTCTGTTATATAGCATGATTGCAAAAGCTATGAGAGGGTTAGCTGCATTGCTTCCAATTTTATGGGCCTTGATGCAAATCAACTGTGCTTCATTCTTCCAGCTTTTTAGTTGTTTAAGCTAAGGAACAAGATCTACAGCACTCTCTAAATGTCCTTTCAGAAACGACTGATGTAACTTTAAGGGCATCAAAAATAACCAGTGTTCAACTGAACAGAGATTTCAGCAAATTTAATTTTTGATACTATCCCATTTTAATATCTGAAATAAAAGCAGTTGTAGCTGAAAATGTGTATATATTGAATTTGTCAAGATCCATTTGAAGAAAAACAAAATACTCTTCCTTTTCATTAATTAACAAACTTATAGGCCTAATGCTAGTGTGAAGAAAATAGTATGCATTCCAATTGATATTTTGATGAATACTGGATGAACCCAGCAGAACCATCATATCCAAGGAGGCCTTATGCTGATGGTGGAGCATTGGAGGGATCCCTAGGTAATGGGGGTACTCCATGAGAACACCAATAAGTGCTGAATTGAAGGGTGAATTTTTTTTTTCCTGATGTATTTTAGTTGTGCTGTGCCCTGGCTTTCTGAATACAACGTATTAAGTATATTCAGAATACAGTATGGGTTTTAAAATGCTTTTCTTCACATAGTTTTTTTTTTTTTTTTTTTTTTTTTGGTTTTTCAAGGTAGGGTTTCACTCTGGTCCAGGCTGACCTGGAATTAACTATGTAGTCTCAGGGTGGCCTCGAACTCTCAGCGATCCTCCTACCTCTGCCTCCCGAGTGCTGGGATTAAAGGCGTGCGCCACCACGCCCGGCTCACATAGTCTTTTTAAATTCATTTTCCGTGATTCAAATTGGTGAAAAATCGTGTAACCCACATTTCTAAAGCAGTTTGAGCACGTTCCTTATTGTCACTGTTTATTGCACATCCCAGTCAGGTGGTCTATGGTGAAGACAATGGTTTAGCCACACACTGAGGAGGAAGCACTGAGGAGAGATGATCCATTGGTGAAAGAGAAGGCAGAGCAAAGATTCAAACCCTCTCATCTACGCTCAATAACATGCCACAACGCCTGGAAGAATAGATGACTTGTACAGCTAACACAGATACATAGGCGCTGTATTTTGTGAATTGACACATTTTAAGGACAGCATTAAGCTGAAGTTCTGGATATTAAGGGGATCAAAAGCTCATTGGGTCATGACTGTTTCTAGCATACTGCAATTGTCTTCATTGCAATTTAAAATGATAGAGATATTGGACCATGCATGCCTAAATAATCCCCAATGTTCAATATCCTTCCTGCCTGATATATTGATGCTCTCATCAAGGTGAATATCTCCATAAAAAAAAAAAAAGATATGAACATTAATAACTTTGCCCACTCACTTCTGCCCCATGAACCAAACCAGCTTCCTGCCCAAGTTTGATCAGGAATGAGCATTTTATGTTATTGTTACTAATAATAAATTTATTAGGATTCATACTTAGCAAACACATAATATACTTCAATTAAAATATCTGCCTTTCCATCCTAGTAGTCTAATAGAAGTATTAGAGCATCAGTTCATTCAAAGACTTGCCAATGTCTTTTGTGCTGAATACGAAACCATCTCCCACAGTTGATTTAACCCTATAAATACTTAGAAATAGGCTTCCCATTCAATATCACTTACAAGAACTGTTTGTTTCACTCACTATCATATCAACAGTCAGAAGAACAGTGCTTACCAAGTACTAATTGTCAGAAAGTAAATATATTCAGAGAAGATATATATATATATATTTAGAAAATATATATGGGTCATATGTCACATGTCATATACACACACACATATATAAGAAAAAATATTCCTCTAAGAGATACAGATGTTAAGAAAACATTAACTACCACAAGTAAATGGTTCTCACATGTCTCAAAGTGGAGCAAAGATTGTTCTATGGTTTTCTGTCCTAAGCTGTTCACTTCTCAATGAGGATTCAGAGGCGGAAGTTTGTTTCATTTTAAAGCTTTCACAGAAGACATGTAAAACAATATTAAGCCAACCAAAGAGTACGAGAAACTAAGTGTAATATTTTTCTATAATCCCAGTGTAAATGAGATGAACTACTTCACATACATCCCATTGGTTGCAAATTAGACATTAAGGCAAGCTAGAAAATGTAATTTTACTGTATTCCCAGGAAAAAAAATATAAAAAACTTAACTGATAGAAATGAAGTATATGAAAAGTATTTCTTACACTTGAATCTGGTTCAAAGACGATCCTTTGTCTCTATTATTTCCCAGTTAAGTGCAGATATTCCTCAACATGTGTTGCTCTATATTTGTAGAAAGTGATCCTGATTTTTCAATGTATGCTGTGTATTACTTTGGGGTAGGATATATTGGGCTTTCCTAACTCTTATTCTTTAAGGGTGAGATTTTGTATCTGGGGATCTGTAAGGACTATATCAGACATGAAAATAAAATAAACGAAACATCAAGAAATGTTAGAACACTGAGAGGTAAATATCTCCCTACATTTTTGTTATTGTACTTTATTAGGAAATGACAATGTAATCTTAAGAAGAGAGAACACATAATATCATTTCATTGATTCAAAAATATTATAAACCTCTATTGAGCCATGTTCTCGCTAAGTGCTAGGGATAAAGTGATAAGCAAAAACAAGTAAAAATTTGTCATTTCATAAACTTCCATGTGGATTTAGGTATTACATGAAAAGGAAATTGTCAATAAAATGTCACATTATAACATGATACTTGTGAGATGATCATATGATTGTGAGGTAAACATACAAATCAAGAAGGTCTTGCTGAGAAGGGCTGTAGTTTCTAAGATCTTAAAATATTAGGTAGGCAGCAAAATCAACACAGCAATGCATCTCGGGCTGAAGAGACCATGTGGTAGAAGCACGATTAGAAGATGACAGCGGGGAAGACACTGGGCGAGACTGTGGTACTGGGCCATTTTGAAATGGTGAAATGCAGTTAAAGGAGATGTAGGCAGAGTTTAATTTCTGTCACCAATTTTGCTTTTGTTACCAAATGATAAGAAACACTGTGATAGTTAAGGATGTGATTCCCTATTTGAAGGTTCCAGGATGGAGAGCAGGAAGTCAACTGCAAATAGAGTCCTGTTTCCCAAAGAGGACGAGCGAGGAGCTTAAGACTTGCAAAAGAGCTCTTGACTATTAACTCTAATAACTTGTAAATATGCACACCACGGGTCCTCATTTATGGTCTTGGTTGGTCCTTTTCATCTTTTCCTTTTCAAAGACACCTTTCTTAGGAGTCTGGTTTTTAAAAATAGACTTTTGCTGGATAAGAGTTGCCTTAGCAGTTAAGTCATTTTCCAGATGTACATGGTGGCTCACACATCTGGAGTTCGTTTGCAGTGGCTGGAGGCCCTGATGTGCCCATTCTCTCTCCCCCCATCTCTCTCTTTCTCTCTCTGACTCTTTCTTTCTCTCAAATATATATACATTTAAATAGACTCTTGCACTCCTTGGTCAGTGCACCAGGCACATCCTCTCAGACTTGCATGTGGATATAAAATCAGATAAGACCCACATTTCACTCCTGGTGCAAAAGATTTATATTCATACTTTCTACTGTATGTGGTGATTACAGCATTTGCATGGACAAAATGTGTGAAAGCATTTCACAAGCTCTAAACCACATGTGCTATGCAGGATTATTTAACTTATCCATTACTTTGATACTTTATAAGCTACTCCATTTTTCTAATATTGATTTCTGGAGGAACATTAATTCTGAAAGTAAATAAATTAATTGCTTATCAACACAAAAGACTCAGCTCTCATCTCAAAGGGGAGGAGAGATAGTTTATTTTGGAGCCAAACCTGAGTGACCATGGCCCTGGAACACAGATTTAGGTTACCCCAAATTCCATGTTCCAACTTGCTTACAATTTCTTGAAGGTATTATTATTACAGAAAAATGATAGTCACAAATCAAGTCACTTTTCAAATACATTAGCTGACCATCAGGTAGGTGGGTTATAGCAAAACAAGGAAAATCTCCACCATTGGCTTAGATGCTAACTGATGACATTCTTTGATGACAACTCTTGAGTTGGTGGAAGCTGCGGGTCTGTTGTTAATCTCCAAAAAGGATCACACCTGGGCTGGAGAGATGGCTTAGCGGTTAAGGTGCCTGCCTGCTAAGCTTAAGAACCCAGTTCCAATCTCCAGGTCCCACATTTAGCCAGATGCGGTGATGCAAGGGCGCAATGCCGCACTGGCCCACAAGGGGGCGCACACATCTGGATTTTGTTCGCAGCAGCTGAGAGACTGCTGGCGTGCCCATCTCTATCTGTCTCCCTCTCCCTCTCTGTCTATCTTTCTCTGTGTCTCTCTCCAAAAATAAGTAAAATAATTTTGAAAAAAATTAAGAAAAAAAGGATCACACCTGATCAACGGACAATCACCAGGATATTGAAGGTGGAAGGGAGAAAAGCTAGCTTTGTTCAGGCAGTCTGAGTTAGGGATTGAGGCTCAAGGAGAACTGGGAGGTGCCAGCTTGCTAGCCCTGACACCAGAAACTCTTGGCAACAATACCTGATTGAGACAAATCCACAGCAGCCCTGCTGCCCACAGTCTACTGTGCTACCTGGGTCAGCTGACCCAAATGGGCTGACCCTCAGGTTCATCCAAATTTGTTAGCCAATCAGGTATTCCCCTTACATATCTGAATCTGATGCTATAAAAGCTGCAGCCTTCCATCCCCTCCTTCTCTCTGGACATGGCCCTCAGAGAGAGAGAGAGAGAGAGAGAGAGAGAGAGAGAGAGAGAGATAGATTCTCTCAAGCACTTATCCTCCTGTGTGGCTGAACACAAGTGAGACTGGCCTCTACTCCCACTAGGCTGGGTGGGGGTTTTATTGATCTAAACTTTTCCACTTGTCTCTGCTTCATAGCTTGGTGTCACTACTCTCTTTGATTGCATGCATGATTCCCCTCTGGTTTTTGAATCTACCATGTGCGTACTTTTCTTACACTCCAGAATTGCCCCATGGGTGCTCTCACCAACTCTAATCTTGCTACCTGAGTAATTTCACTAAACTTGGAGTAACCAGGAGTGTAACTCTCATCATTACTTATTTCTTTTCTTAATTTCTTGGTCTCTGCTTGGATATCTGCATTCTCAATATTTTTTCTGAGCCTCACTGTTTGTCCTCTTAACTGCCATGTGAGCTCCTCCCAGGTTTCCCTGCACAAGCTCCTAGATTCTGCTTTTCACATGCCAGCTATTTTAATTTCTCTTTAAAAGCCAAAGTTTCTCTCAAACTGACATGCTTGAAACTTTACTCTAATTTCTCTTTAAAAACCTCAGTTTCTCTCAAGTCCACATGCTTGCAGCTTTGCCTTAATTTCTCATTTAAAGCCTCAGTTTCTCTCAGGCCCACATGAGTGATGTGGTTTGATTAAACTTACATGTTCTGAATGCTAGGTTCCCAGCTGATGGATACTTGAGAATTAATGCCTTCTGGAGGCAGTGTATTGTTGGAGGTGGGCTTACGAGTATTATAGCGAGTTTCCCCTTGTCAGTGTTTGGCACATTCTCCTGTTCCTGTTGTCCACCTGATGTTGGCCAGCAAGTGATGTCCACTCTTTGTTCATGGCATCATTTTCCCGGCCAGCATGGAGCTTTCCCTTGTGACTGTAAGCCAAAACAAACCTTTTTTTTTCCCCCACAAGTTGCTCTTGGTCAGGTGATTTCTGCCAGCAATGTGAACCTGACTGCAACAACGTGCTTGAAGCTTCACCCTAATTCTCTTTAAGAGCCTCAGATTCTCTCAAGTCCACATGGTTGTGGCTCTACTCCAGTTTTTCTCTAGAGACCCTCAATTTCTCTTCTGCTTTGATACTTTCTCTCTTCAGGAAAGCACATGGTGGGTGGCATGTGTGTTTTCTGAGTGTCTCTACCTATACAACTAAGTTCTACTTTCCATTTTCTTACAACTCTGTTCCAGTACATTCCTAAAGATTTCTCATAAATGAACCTTATAAACTATATGATATTTCTATATGAGAGCAAGTATCCTAATTTCCATGTGTTTAGTCTCTCTTCCTAGACCCCAATTTCCCTTAAATAAAGCCCCCAAATTTGTGATTTTCCCCTACATAAACTTAATAATTCATAATTTATCCTTCTTGAGTCCATCTTTATTAATTCTTTTTTAAAAGTAGGCAAAACCCAAAACATGGGGCTCATAAATTCTGAGTAATCCCCCTGAACCCCCAAATCCTACATCAGTGTTATGTCAGACACAGATGTGTGAAATAAATGGCTATTTAGGGGCTGAAGTTAGCTCAAGATAATTTGGCTGACTTGCAACATTCCATTTCTGTGATCACAGGAGTTTTTTTTTTAAATTTATTTTATTTATTTGAGAGCAACAGACACACAGAGAGAGAAAGAGGAAGAGAGAGAAAGAGAAAGAATGGGCATGCCAGGGCCTCTAACCACTGCAAGTGGACTCTAGATGCATGTGCCCCCTTGTGTATCTGGTTTATATGGGTACTTGGGAATTGAGCCTTGAACCAGGGTCCTTAGGTTTCACAGGCAAATGATTAACCACTAAGCCATCTCTCCAACCCTGATCACAGGGGTTTTATAGGTCCATTCAGCCGTGCTGCAAGTAGGTAGCAGATGCAGTGATTTTCTGGGAACTTTACTTCACAGGCTTAAAATCTACTCTTCAAGATTGAAAGACATGTTCAAGATTTCAAATGCCAAGTAGTTATAGTAATAACTGTGGAATAGATTAAGATGGAGCTTTCAATCTATACTAAGCATATTTTCTCCTCTTTCAGGGGTAATATGGATAAAGGCATTTTGACAGGAAACTGGGTGAAATAGGTGCCTAAATTAAATAAGCGATTCTATATAAAATTTTTGCAATATAATAATCTTTATCCAAATTTTAAACATTTTCCCTGGAAGACATTTGCTCACACTCTGCATGGACAATTGCTGTGGTCTCTGCCTTTTTTTCTCTTCAGTGATGGTGCAGAAGTGGACAGGGTGGTGTGACATGTCTACATTTCTTGGCAGTACAGTCCACTATGCATGAGCATTTTCTTGAGTGTCAATCATAAATTGCTCAAAAAGGGCAATATAAAACTCACTTCCAGATCTCAATAACTGAGGGCAGTTTGACATTTAGCAGCAGTGGACTTGATGGTAGTATGTCTGCATACTTTTGCATGATTTTAAATGCTAAATAATCCACTAAGCAATCAGAAAATAAAAGTCAGGCAAAAATAAAATTTTCTGCTTGACTGAAGAAGATGATGATGGTTTATACTCCCCTTCTTCTAGAAATTATTTAAAGATTTCTTTTAAATAAATTGAAGTGAAAGGAAAACAGCCCTAGCACAAAAATCTCAGCATCACTGTGCAAGTATCAGGGAAATAAAAACTGCATTCCCAACAAGTTTTCCAAGTTCAGGATATGATCTCTGCTATATTTCATCTTCAAAATAAGCATGTGATATTACCATTCTTCTCCAGCCTTCCTGTTACAGTCCTTCCATGATGAAAGATCACACAATTACAAAATGAAGAACAAAAATTCTATCACTTTCTATGTCATAAAAGTAACATAATTAAGATATTGAGAATAACTAGTCTGCACTGAAAAAGTGTAATTTGAAGGTAGATGCTTCAAATGTCTGTCCTTTATTCTTTCTTTCTTTTTTCATTATTTGGTTTTTTGAAGTAGGGTCTCAATCTAGCTCAGGCTGACCTAGAATTCACTCTGTAGTCTCAGGGTGGCCTCGAACTCATGGTGATCCTCCTACCTCTGCCTCCGAGTGCTGGGATTAAAGGCGTGTGCCACCATGCCCGGCTATTATTTCTTTTCTGTCTGCTACATAGAGGAGGAAACATCTTTATGAAAGAATAGAAAAAATATTTGTTATACATGAAATTTGGCTAAGTGATCAATTACAATTTTTTTTTTTTTTTTTTTGGAGAGAGACACACACACAGAGAAAAGAGAGAGAGAGAGAGAGGGAGAGGAAGACAGATAGAGATGGGAGCACCAGCAGTGTCTCAGCTGCTGAGAACGAAATCCAGATGCGTGCGCCCCCTTGTGGTCAAGTGCGGCATTGCGCCCTTCCATCACTTTGCATCTGGCTAAACGTGGGACGTGGAGATTGGAACTGCTGGAGATTGGAACCAGCATTCTTAGGCTTAGGAGGCAGGCGCCTTAACCGCTAAGCCATCTCTCCAGCCCACAATTACAATTTTTATTACTTGTTTCTCTGTATGTTTACCACCAACTCATTCAATAAGCAATGAAAAAATAAGAGTGAAAAAATCTACTGAAACGAATAAGGAAAAAACACATGCAGCGTCAGGGAGAGCACAGTGTGTGTACTACCCGACTTGAATGCGATTCTCTTTTACTTGCCTGAATTACCTGGGTTCAGTTACTTGCTCTTATATAACTTAAGGTAAGTTACATAGCACTGTGGGAATTTACATGAAACATACCTAATGTGGAAACCCGAAGGTAGGGTTAGTATTGTTCTGAGTTATACTATTTTATCTTGAGCAAATATTGTCAAAATCATAATGTACCCCAAGATCTCTATAGTTTCTTCCTTATCTACTTGTTTTCATATTGTCTGACATAACTCTATGACCACTTTGATGTCTATTTGTAAGTAATATGAATTGGAATATGCGCCCTCTGCCAAGTCAGATTGAGGATTGTTCTCTTACATAGGGTAGAGTCTGTCTGGAGCAATGTTCTTAAAAAACTCAGTAATGTAAAATGAAGAGATGAGGGCTGGAGAGATGGCTTAGGGGTTAAGGCACCTGCGTCCTAAGCCTAAGAACACTGGTTCCAATCTCCAGTGGTTCCAATCTCCAGGTCCCACGTTTAGCCTGATGCAAAGAGAGGCAAGGGCGCAATGCTGCACTTAAGCACAAGGAGGCGCACACATCTGGATTTCGTTCGCAGCAGCTGAGACACTGCTGCTGCGCCCATCTCTGTCTTCTCTCTCTCTCTCTCTCTCTCTCTCTCTCTGTGTGTCTCTCCAAAAAAAAAAAAAAAAAAAGATGAAATTTAAGACAGATCTTGACACAATAGCAGTGGATATTATGTGGGTCATCTAAACTAAATTTAACAGACATGTACAGGAAATTCTATCCAATAGACATATAATATATATTATTCTCAGCACCTCATGGAACCATCTCTAAAACAGAGGACATCCTAGGCTCCAAGTCAACTCTTACCAAATAAGAAATAAAGTTACCATTGCATTTACACTTAAGTACACAAAGAACTTTCATTATTCTTTTCTCACTGAAAAATCAGGTTTTTCAGTGGACTTTTCAATGAAGCTCTTCCACAAATTTATATTCTGGTTTTCACCCTTTTTCTGATATTATTATTGTCACTATAGCCCCAAGGACAGATTTTAAATGTCAATGAATATTTTATGTAAATTATAATTTAATCACCATATTTTGAGGATTTAAAATGCAGTACCTAAAGTCTAATTTTTAGCTTACTCTATACAGGTCTATATTGTGGAATAAAAATGTTTTCCTGAAAACTATGCCAAACTTCTGCTGCCAGAATATTTATTTTCTTTCTGAGAACTTTAGGGTAGAACTCTTTCTGGGTAAATTTTATGTAAATTTAACAGCCCATTTCCCCATTTCTTCTTCATGTGACCTATGGGAAACTTAGAACCCTGGGACATTGTGAGCACTGTAAGCCATGATAGCGCTGACAAATCTTAAGCACATGCCTAGCAAAGCCAACAGCACTGAACCCTTCTTCACTTCTGCAGGACTTACCCCTGGATAATGATTATTTCAAATAAAGAGTTATACTATGTCCCAAACAATCACAACATGGAAAGACAATGATAATTTCTGGCCACCTTTTAGGTTTAAGCATCAGGAATGGCAACCAACTCTACTGAGCAAGTGCAACCACATAAAAGCAGAAGCTAGAAGTTCCAGCCAAGGCTCCTGGAGTCTATCTCAAGTTACTTTCATGATTTTTTTTAATGGTATCACTTGTACTCAGCTTCAATGCACTACTAAATTATGGAAATTTAGGAGTTGTTAAATTGGATACGTCCTAGCACATTTGTATAACTGGGACTATCACAGGCAAATGACTTACATAGTTAAATTAATATTTGAGAAAATGTGAATTGACTAAAAGTATTCAATCAAAACTGACTATTTATTTATAGGGATACAAAAGGATCAAATAGAATGGAGAATCACTCAAACTTGAGCACACAGGTGCATTTGTAGACCCATTGCTCCTCTGCATCCCTCGCTGTCCAATAACATTCCATGACTTGAGCAAGGGGAGAAACGGAGACCATAAGGGCAGTGCAGAATATAGAAGAGGTTATGTACATATGTAGATTGACCTATGAATCTTATTAGAATGTTTCAAATTTACCCTTAAGGCAACTAAGAATTAAGGGAATGCAGGCAAGAAAAATATAATTTAATTTCAATGTTAGAAAGATGACTGTGACTAGAGAAAAGAAAAATCTCTCAAGACTATTCCTTCCCCCTTTTTAAAAATCAAGAAGAGAATATTTAATATTTCCTTTTCAAAAATTCTTTATACCTCACTGAGAGCAAGCTCCCAGGAAGTGATTTACTGGCTGATAGCAGATGCCTCACGTGCACAAATTAAGCATTCCTTCTGAGCCAATCTCATGGGCACTGAAAAGAGTCCTTTGAATTGGACTTGTACTCCTTATTATGAACCAGGTGCTCAAATTAGTGTGCAACAACTTCCTCTGTGAATAGCATTTTGGATTCTATGCCAACGGGGATTCACCACAGGGTGATGGAAGCAGATGTTTACCAAGTGGAAACTTCCCATAAGCAAAGATCATATTTGGACTTTGAGTAAAATTCTCATTATTTGAGTGTAAATATTACTGGAATGACTTCATATGTATACTGATTCAATGATGAAGACCCAGATACTAAAGATATATGTCGGGCATTTCTATGTTAAGTTTTTAGTATATCCTTTGGAACTTCCATTTAAATGTAGTATTTCTTAAGTTTTCCTTCTCATCAAAGAAGAATGTATTCCATTTTCTCTTCTGCAGGCCAGTGGCAGTCTGGTGTTTGGGGATTCAAATGTCTTAACTGTGGTCCCCCAGACTCTGGTCCAATGGACCTAGCAATAATTTAGCTAAGTTTTGTAAGGATGAATTAAGAAAATTCTCTTCTGGTACCTTGGTAATGGTTCATATTGTCATCTTGTATTGCATTTTGCCTTCTCCCTTCTCTACCTAAACATGTAATCATGTATAGTCATACCTAAACTATTACCCAGATTTTCTAGGTTTAAATCCTCCTGTCTATGTTTTCGTCCTATCATATCTATTCCTACATGCCATTGAGTTGACAACTTTGAGGACATCAATTCCTATCAACCTCTCAATAAATCCAGGTACTGTTTCCCAGCCTTCAAATTAATTGAGTTGTATTTCTCATGTTTATAAGCCTAAGAATATGATTAATATGTAAATATACAATTTACCATGGGTACAAATATGATATAAGAAAGTTTACATCTTGTAAAATAATATATTAATAATAAATATTACAAATAGAAAGAAAGGCCAGAGATAGATGATAGATAGGGGATAGATGATAGACAATAGATGAGGGATAGACACATAATAAGTACAGAGATAACAGACTATAGATAATAGATTGTTAGGTGATAGATGGTGACAAATAGATGAGACATGTAAGTGGGACAAACAGGCAGAAGTGAATTTATTGTTAGATTCAAATTAAATTCAAACAATCATCTACTATGTGCAATAAATAATTGAAATCTACCCCAGTCCACAGGGAAATGTAAAAGTAAACAGAGAAATGAACCTGTTAACACCGTTTTAAGCAGATCAAGCAATCATTGAATGGCTGCATTGTTCAGCTGCACATGTTTTTCACATTTCCCTAGCAGGGATGAGAAAGGCAACATGGGTGAGTAAAGTGAAGAGGATAATTTATGTAATTAATCACAAGGCTTTGATCAATAGTGCCTCAGAGACCACTTTCCATAGTAAATGGACGAACTAGTCAGATGTAACTGACTCCTAGAAAATTCAGGTTGTGGCTGAATAGTGGCTAGGCATGAGATTCCAGACAAAAAGAAAACTGGAGCTAACATACTCATACCACTGACACGACTAAAACAAGGGGGACCTATGGCCATTTTTGATGTGGGGTCTTAGCTATGGATGGTGCCTTTTCTCTGCTCCTACAGCAATTTCCATCTCTTTGTGACCATTCTTTTTCTTCCTCCTTCATGTTCCCATTGTCACTGTAAACCTTGCCAAATAGACTTTATGTGGAGTTTAGGATGCAATCTTTTGCAAAATATTTAAGTTTGCTCTTACTAAGTTGGGGATGAAATAAGTTATGTATGTTTAAATTTATCAAGTGCAACTTTGGCCATTCTTCTGTTCTTTTGGTACCATTTTTCACCTAATACATTCATGTTCTCACCATAAAATAATATATTTGACATTCTTTGTTGAGATATATTACTTTTGAAGATCAATGTAAAAACTGACTAAGCTTATAATTGTTCTTTCCTAAAGCTTAAAATATATGCATGCACCCACTAGAATTTATTTCCACCATGGAAACCTGAGGTAGTGTCAAGCAAGTGGTCATAAAATACAAAGAGGCATTTAAGGCATCAATACCTCCCTAAAACCAGCCATGCTGACCAATCTGTTGAGGTTGGCTGCCTTTCATGAATACCATGGCTAAAGCAGCCTGTTTTGCCTATTGGATCAACAATTAAAAAAATAATAAAGTCAGGCAATGTGGTGCACACCTATAATCCTAGCATTCCACTCTGAAGGACAATTGCTATGAGTTTGAGGTCACCCTGAAACTCCATAGTGAATTCCAAGTCAGCATGTGTTAGAGAGATATCTTACCTCAAAAAAGCAAGACAAAACATAAAACATTAAAAAAATGAAATAAAATCAGTATGCCCAACTGACTGAATATGCTTCCTGTTTATGAAGTAACTGTCAAACTTCTTTATCTTTATCTGTAAATTTCCCATCAACCTTTAACCACAAATTGCACTTTTCTTCAGTAAAATTCTGCCCATAGCTACTTTCAAACAGGGCTCATTTATTGAGATATACTCTGAATATCATTTTACAAGCAAGGGCTTCCACCTCTTCAAACCTTAATAAATTCTGTGTTGGGAAATCACATGCGATTCTAGTAATTAAAAAATAAAACACATCATAGACCATAAACAATAGTTACCAAACTGTATTGTGGGAAAGCAGGCTGAATTCCTCCTCTCTCTGTTTTGGCATTCCTAGCATAAATTCTTCCCTTCCTCTTCCCTGCACATATCTCTCCCAGGTAACAGTAAATACTTCTCTATTCCATTTTTCTATGACATCACATATTAATTTTCACAAATGAATTTGAAGAAGTGGTGTATTTACCTTCCTCTGACTGTCTTATGTAAACCCTGGATTTCCAGCTCCAACCACATTCTACAAAGGACTGGATTTCATACTTCTAGAAAATATTTTCATCACAGTAGAATTAATAGGACAGAGAGACCAGATCCAATCCTTCTGACTGATGGTCAGGGTGGCCTTGGGCACAGTATTCAGATGCTGGGCAGCTTTTGGGGGACTTCTATGCTGTTTAATGAATTTTTCCATTAAGTTACTGAACTTGCCCAATAACATAAACTATACTGAGAAAGGAAAGAATAGTATTAATACACTCTTTGTGACAAAGAGGTATTCTTTTGTGATCGTTTTCTTACCTGTGAAGTTGAAAAATCAAATATAGCACTTAGGTTTCTCTTTTGTTGCAAATTCTAAAACATTTCTATGGACTGGTGACTGATGGAATGGTACTGTGGCTATTCTACTCTAACAAAGCCTTTTGTCTCAGTTGTACTGAAAGTTTGTCTTATGCACTTGTTGCATCCCCACTTATTAATGCCCTCCGAGGTAAATCAGTCAAGAAAAAAAAAAAAAAAAACACAGATTGTATAAATAATAGCTTAGTCTGTGTTATAGCTTAACAGGAGAGCAGCGCTAGACTCTGCATCTAATGCCCAGCATATGCCTGTCATGTATGAATACACACACACGTACACATGTACACACACAAACATAGTCATGCATATATGCACAGCCACAAACATGCCAAAAGTTCTATTTTCTGTGCCTTATATTTGCCTCCTGTTTGACCTTGGAATTGATAGAGATGCAGGATTTGGGGATTCAAGAGGAGTCTTCCAGATTTTATAAACCCTAAGTTTTGGGTTCTGTCCTACCTTTAATAAAGAATTAATAAAGATGGACTCAAGAAGCATAAATTATGAATTATTACATCTATTTAGGGTGAAATCACAAATTGTGGGGCTTGTTTAAGGGACATTGGGTTCTACAAAAGGAGGCTAAATGAATGGGGAGTAGGAAACACACTCTCATGTAGAAACACTGTATAAGGTTCATTTTAAGTAAATTTGAGGTCTTTAGAAAAAGACTGGAGCAGAGCCACAAGCACATGAAGATAGAACTTCGATATATATGCAGAGAGACTTAGAAAGGATAAACATGTACATCTGTCATGTGCTTTTCTGAAGAGGAAAAATACCAATGCAGAGAGCAAAAAATTCAGAGGAGTGAAAAAGAGAGTTATACTCGTGGTTACCCCAAGTTTAGAGTAACTACACAGGTAGCAAGTGTAGAGTTGGTGAAGCACCCAGATGGTAGATTCAGAGACCAGAAGAGAAAAATCATATATATAATCAAAGTGAGAAGTTACCCCAAACTATAAAGCAGAGGCAAGCAGAAAAGTTTAGAGCAAGGAATAATTCTGTGCTCTCCCACAAGCACCAAGCCTGGGGTGGGGGTAGAGGCCAGACTTACTAGTGTTGGAGCAGCACGAGGTAAGACTTAGAGACCCCCCCCCACACACACACACGCTGAGAGCCATGTCCAGAGAGAGATAGGGCGGGGCTGGAAGGCAGCAGTCTTTATGGCATCAGATCAGGTATGCAAGGGGAAGACCTGATTGGCCAGTAAGTTTGGTGGGCTGATCCTAGAACCAGTCAACCTGAGCCATTTTATTCAGAGAGCTTGCTAGACTGTGGGCAGCTGGGGGTGTTGTAGATCAATCTCAACTGCCTACAAAAGCTAGCTTTCTCCTACCCTCCTTCAGCATATCTTAAAACATGCAACAAAATGATCACTTGTCTCAGTACCAACATCAGCCCTATTAAAAAAGTGACACAGAGCCAAGATGTACTGACCATACAAAGGTCATTATTGTAGTCAGCTTCATGTTGCTGAGATGATCCTTCAAGCCAGGCACAGTTTATGGGAAGAACAGGATTTACTGAAGTTTACAGATCCAAGGACAGCTCCATAATGGAAAAAAAAAGAAAAGAAAAGAATGGAAAAAAGAAAGAAAAGAAAAGATCCACCACCCACAGTGGCCCACAGTGACACCTCCTCCAGCCAGATATCTGGAGATCTAAGTTACAAGCTTTAATAAACTTCTGAATCTATTGGGAGACATCCATTTATACTACATATCTTTAGCTCAGTGTCCACAACTCTGTGATAATGCTAAAACTAAAAGTAGATTGAGGACAATGTTCCATGAGAGAAGAAACGTTTTCCTTATATCAGTTGTTTGCAATAAGAACACCAATCTCATCATTTTGTTTTTGTTTGAATGGAAATGATTTTCTCAAATGTGGTTCCATTTCTGAGGTAATGATCTCAGGCTTTTATTTTTCTGTTGATGTGATTAAATGTAAGACAGCAAAGGGGCCATTAATGCGTGTGTGTGTGTGTGTGTGTGTGTGTGTGTATGTGTTTAAAAAGGTGGACCTGTGGAGGTCAGAGGACAATGAGGAATCTGTGTACTACTGTCTTTGAGACAGGGTCTCTTACCTCTCCTGCAAAGGTGTTCCCAGACTCAAAAGAACTTCATGTTGCTGGCCCAGGAGCTTGAAATTCTCCAGGCTGTGCCTCCCATTGTCTTAGTCATGTTGGAATCACAGATGCATTTGCCATTTTGCATCTGGCTTTACCTGGGAATTAAAGCCAGGCCACTGGTTTTGCAAGAGTGCCTTTAACTGCTAGCCATCTCAATCTCAGCTCCCCTAAAAATTTCTTTTCACTCTGAACCATTGTTGCATTCTGTCAAAGCAGTTCTTAGAACCTGGCAGAGAGTAACTAAGAATATGTTACCTATTCTTGTCGTTTTCTTCTTTTCTCAAGAAGAGCTGGGAATTAAAGGTTTTGAGAAGTCTACTCTAGAATGTTTTAAGATAATAGAATTCCTTCTAGACTAAATAGGTGAGGATCTTAAATTCACCACTTGGGAATAAGTACATATTTCAATACATGCATTTATGAAATGGAATGATAATTGTGCTTTCTACACAAGGTTTTCATTTGTGACTGAATGTACTAAATGTAGGAAAGCCACAACAAAATTGCCAAAATCAACTGTGCTGTAGCTGCTAGCACATGTTATAATGTGACCATAACAATTAAATAAACTTGGGGAGAGTCTCATGTTTATGAATATTAATGGCTTGAATCAAAGAAAAGTAATTTCAAATATTGAATGGCAGAAAATATGTAAATTGTACCTTTTTTCAATTTGTGTTTTGTTCTCTCTTCCATTGGGTAACAGGTTGTTCTGAGTGTGCACAATCTCACACATAGAATCAGATGTCTGTTGTGTTTGTGACAGATGGTATATGGGACTAAAAATTTTTGTTGCTTTGTAACCTCTGTATAAATCTTCACCTCAGAGACTCGTGGTTATGAGTTGCATTAAATACCTACTGCACTTGGTGGGCTGTTTTTGATTCTAGAGGAAGAGTGAAAGAGCTGACATTCCTGTAGACTTTATTAGAGTCAAGGCACTGGGCATAACTTCAGGGCTCAGTGGGTGAGTATAAGAAGCAACTTGAGGGCTAGAGAGATGGCTCAGTGGTTAAAGGTCCTTGTTTGCAATGCCTGATGGCCTGGGGTTCACTTCCCAGTACCCAAATAAAGAAGCCAGATTCTCGAAGTGGCATGTGTGTCTGCAGTTTGTTTACAGTTGCAGGATGCCCTAGCATGCCCATTTCTCTCTCTCTCTCCTTCTCTCTCCCTCCCTCCCATTTTCCCTCCCTCCCTCAGGTAAATTAATAAAATAGTAAGAAAAGAAGTTGCTTGGACACAAGGCCACCTTTGCTAGGTTGGTGGAATGGGATGTTATACGAGAGTCACGGAAAGGGACACTCAGCCTTGAAACCCTGTCACAATGGCTATGAGGAACTCATCCAAGCAGGTCACCATGTAGAAGCATGACAACTATAAGGTGAAGCAGGAAGGAAAATAAAAAGATGAGCAATAAACACTGGTCCACATGCACATATTTTGGGAACAATATGAAATATGTCTTGGGAACTCTTCCAGTCTTGGGGGACTTTAGGTTGAGAAAGGAAGCTCCCAGGTGTGTGTGTGAATTCATAGACTAAGGACATTCCCATGCATCTGTCTTTACCTTACTAGAGATGTCTCCAATGTGAAGGAGCACTTTACCAAAGTTAGCACAGGGAATGGGTCCATTCCTCTCCCAAGTGCTGAAGGTGTGATTTACTGACCAAGTTGTGCTGACTATGAGACTTTTAAAATCAAAAGGTCTTGGCTTTACTGACTGATGATTTTAAGTCATCACAAACCCTCTTCCTCCTCCACACACATAAATGGCCATTACTCTTTTTTACTATTCAATAGGTACCCACATTTAAAAATTATAAATTGACCTTATCAAAGATATTTATTAGTACATGCATATAAACAAAACACTTTCATATAATAATATTTCTATACTATTTTTTACTTTATTTCTATAGATACACTGGGGAAAGAGGTGAATTTAATATTACTATATTACCAAATACACCTATTTCATCTTGTTTTTATGTTAAAAGGATTAAGTTTTTTTCCACTTTCTGAATATTTTGTCTCTTTTTATTGTTGTTGCAAGAAGCATGGTAAATAAGTACCCTAATGCCATATTTTCATAAAAGGAACCTTGCCATTATTGTCTTCCCAGAAAAAAAATTGCAGGATCAAATAATAGATGCAGTTTAAATATTCAAACTTTTTCTCATTTTAAAAACTGTATACTCCTTTTCTAAAACTTATTCTTGTTTGTTATGGATAGTTTATCTTTTGGGAGTCTCAATTACAAGAAACACAAACTGACTCAGGCAGAGTTATAAAAATTGAAGTAGAATTCATTAAGGAATACTGTGTAGCTCAATAGCATATTAGAAGACCTAAGGAATATGGAAAAAGTTCTGCGAATCATCTCATAGAATTATCACTAGTAAGCAAGCTGCTGGTGAAACACACCAGAGAAAAGAAAATACTTATCCCTTGCAGGCTGCATGAATGGCTTTGCAGTTCAAGGTCAGTAGTTCCATTGGAGTGCATTGATTGGGGAGGTTTGGTTGGAAAACAAGTATAGAACATTCCCCATCTCTATAATTCCTAAAGTAGGAGAGCATCATAAAATGTATTACAGAATTTTCCAGACAGGAGCTAGGCCTGGTACATGCCTTTAATCCTAGTACTCAGGAGGCAGAGGCAGGAGGATTTCTGTGAGCTCGAGGCCACCCTGAAAGTACATAGTGAATTCCAGGTCAGCCTGAGCTAGAGTGAGACCCTACCTCAAAAAAAAAAAAAAAAAAAAAAAAAAAAAATGCCAGACAGGAGAAAGCACCAGTGTCCGAAGCAAGACTATGCTTGCAGTGGTGGTGATAGTGAAGCTGGGATGGTCCATGGGCGGTGAGCAAGGGAATGACTGAGGTCACGAGTACAGGCTTAGCAGACTAGCACGGTTATGATGATTTTCTTTTAGTCAGGATTGGAAGCACTGCAGGCCTTTGAGCAAAACCTAAACAAAGTAATTAAACAAAGAGAAGACTAACATATTTCAAAATCAAAGACAAGAATGCAGACAAAAGAGTCAGACTTATATAATAACCCAATTTAGGGAAGAAATCACTAGTGTTGTGTCAGATGGCTTGATGATAAGAGAGGGGTAGTTAGCTGTCCTTGGAGGATGGAGACAATATTAGTTCTTTCTTCTTTTTTTTTTTTTTTTTTTTTTTAAAGAAAGTCACTTGTGCTTTATATTAATTTTTTTCATGAATTGTAACAAAATGTAACAAAAAAGCCAATGCAGTCCAGGTTTCTTTCTTGTGTGTATGTGTAAGGGATGTAAATGTGGATATAAAGAAAGGTAAACATGAGTGAAAGATGATTACAAAATGTTAGCGTTAGGAATAGAAGTCAGAGTGCTCATTGACTGGGGTAGGTGGGTCGTAGGTCAAGAATTCTAAACCTGATGAGAAAGGCCTAACTGTGACCTGCTCACCTCACCTCTCAAGGGACTTAAAAGTGCAGAGTCCTGGATGAGGTCCTCAAAAACAGTAGCATGAAGGCAGGGCTTCTATTTTAAGCCCGATTTTTAGAATGATATCATAAAAACAAATAATCTGAAAAAACGAAAGTGGGTGTTGCCCTGGTTTAAGGAGAAAGAGCAACGTTATACAAATGAAAATGTTTTCTTTCCTGCAGGCCATCTACCAAGGGTCTGCCATGAGTCTGAGACCATTTTACAGACGAGGGAAAACAAGTTTCTCAGGTTTTGGGCAAATTAATGAACTAGAGATCATCTTATTAAGTGAGATAAAACAGACTCAGAAAGAGAAATATCCCATACTTCCTTTCATATGTGGAATCTTGTGGGGAGTATGTTGGGGGGGAGGGAGGAATGGGGAGATCTGGAAATGAAAGGAACTGAGGGGGGATAACTAGGGATGAGAGATAAGTGAGGAAAAGGGGTATGCACTGGTGGAGATGGTCAAAGCAATATGAGATGCATGCATATACAAATTCACAATGAATAGGCCCATTGTATTGTACAATTAATACATGCTATTAAGAAGTATTTATTTTTTTAAAAGGGCTTTTCCTTGTGCCACACTACTGCCACCTGCTGGAAACAATCTGGAAAATCTATTGAGACAATGGCCTTTTCAATTTTCTCAGCAGTAAGCTTGGAAGATGTGTGAGATGGTGAGGAGAGCCGGATACTCATAGCAGATGGAGGTTTCTACTTACTGGGAACGGTTCAGAGAATCAGCAACTTGCAGAATGTCATGACCCTGAGAAATGCAGTTTTGAAAATATTGAAATGAAGTCTAATTACTGTGTGGGTGATCAAAAAAAAAAAAAAAAAAAAAAACCTGAAAATAAACTGGAGATAGCGACAACAATTGACAATTCTATCAAGGAAGGGGAACAAGATTGATAGTTATGTTAAGGGAGTAGGATGGAAAATATTGGATAAATAAGGAACAAGAGAAAATAGTTCAGTGGTGTATCATATTACATGCATACAGAAGCGATTTCAGGCATAGAGGAGAAAGGCCTGAAGAGGAAGGAACTGAAGCTCATTCATCGGCATGGGTGACAAGGACCACGCAGCAGTGCAGAGGGTGTCAGGACACAGGATATGATTAGAACGTTTCAACATTTTCTTGCAGTACAGAAACAGGTAAGTTCGGCAGATGAAGGTGAGAATGAGGAAGGTAAGAAGGAGATTGTGAAGTGCCCTGGGTAGTACAGACTAATGTTCACTAAGGCTAGATGAGATAAGAGAATCTCAGAGGTGTTCATATGCACCTTGGGCAAAGATGTGTCTTTTTTTTTTCTAGTGAACATTTAGTAATGCTTTCCTCTGCAAAATTATTATTATTATTATTATTACTACTACTACTACTATTTGGTTTTTTGAGGTAAGGTCTCACTGTCGTTCAGACTGACCTGGAATTCACTATGTAGTCTCAGGGTGGCCTCAAACTCAGGGCAATCCTCCTACCTCTGCCTCCCAAGTGCTGGGATGAAAGGCGTGCGCCACCACACCCAGCTTAGCAAAAATTATTTAATAGAAAATGCTCGAATTTAGGAACCATCTACCATCACAGTGTTGTCCCTCAACTCAGCAGGGTGGCTTCCCTCTAATATCAGACAGAGTTTCATGGTCCAATTCAAACTCCAGACAAAGCAAATTGAATGAGTGATAGTAATCAAATGGATAAAATAAGCCCAGTCACTCTGTCATACCTATGCAAGAAATGTGACTTGTGGTAAGCCGAACTCAAGTCAATTTTCCACCATCCTCAAAACCCTTGTCGGCCCAAAGTCTTCAACACTGTCATACATATGTCATTGTATTTCTTTGGTATTTCCTCTGCCTTGCTTACTTCTGAGGGGAAAGCTTTCTTTCCATAGACCTAAGCACACAAGATTATAGGGTTAATGTGGGGGATAAAATATTGGATGAAAGAAGCAATCACAATACATATTAGGTCTCCAAGGCCGCTCAGCATAGACTCTCCTGTCTACATTGTTTACATGATATTGAAAATTCAATGTGGTTTCTAATTTCAGTTTTATCCTTGAATTTATTTTCTAGCAGTAAGTACTACTGTCATTAAGAAGTAAGTCATAATAAAGACCCAAGGGCAATAATCACCATTCTTTTGTCCGAAGCTTCTGAACCCATTTGTATGCCTATTAATTTGCTACCTGTAATTAGTGTTTTCTCCCTTTTCAGTTACAAAATTTAATTAATATGACCCAAGTTGAACCACTGTGACAATTACATCATTACTCCAGAGCTGCTGTGTGGATGAGTATGGGTACATACTTGGGAAATGTGATATTTCTACTTTTTTCTTACTATAGTTTGTTTCCAGCTTTAAGTTTTCTTCAAACACAGTGGATATGAATTGTTCCCTAGTTCGTGCTTATTTTTTATTTACTTATGCCATTAATTAGCTTGAGCCCTTTTCTTATTTTTACTTCTCTATACAATCCACTGGTCTGTCTCCTCTTTACATGTTGAACTAGAATCAGGACTTGTTACAAAGGTATGATCAAATCACCCTCATAGAGACTCACAAAAACCTTGTCTAGTTTTAACATGCATGGTGAACCTTCCAGAAAGGCAATCACATTATGGACATTGCTGAATGAAGACTCCCAGGTATGATGCTAGGGACTGAACATAGATATTATCAGATAATATCTATGAGATAATTCAGGGGCATGTGCTATGAAATCACATGATATTATATGTTTGAGTCCAATAGTCTGAAATATTTTATTGTTACAATATAATAGATGTGCAATACAATGAACTCTAGGGACTGATTTTTGGAATGCCAACATTCATAGGAAGTGTTAAGTGAGACATGTTCCACTTTAACCATGAATTTTCACTCTGCCTGTGGATTTGAGTTTTATATGAGAAAAATATAATATATCAAATTGACATCTTGTGACAAAGGGGCTTCTTACTGACTGACTGTGATGAACATCATCAGTATGCATAATGAAGTGCAGGATGGACAAGTGAGCCCAGCAGAACAGTGGTGAGTCACTGGGAGAACTGTAGAGTGTGCCAGGGGAATAAGAACACAGAGATTGCATTTCTAATGCAAATCCTCCTTGTAAATAAAAACCAAACAGAACATCTCTTTTTGAGATTCTGTTTACTAATTTTCAAGGAATTAAAAAAAATGTGAGAGATGTGAAGCATTATACTGAAACAACAGAATTTCAGCTATAAATGACAAATTATTAGCTCAATTGAGATGTCAGCAATCCATTGGCTATTGGAATGTATGTTGCTCACTCCAATTTTCTGATTTGATGAATCTCATTCTGAATTCATAGATGTAATGTCCCTTAGGTTAAAGATCAATGTATTAAATAAAGCCATGTAAGAATTGATTCTGAAAAAAGAAGATAGCCAAAATCATTTCAGCTTGAAGTTTATTATCAAGAAAAAAGAAACAAAAAGACACTAGTTTTTATACTTCCATACTGGATGCAAAATATGTCTAATTGTCTTCTGGAATCCTGAGATAATCTCAAAGGATTCCATGAGATTAAACAATGTCAGGGCAGACAGGGTTTAAATGAGATGACCCAGTTACTTTTAATTAAACTACTTAATACTCTTCAGCATACAGGCTGCAAGTTGCTATCATGCATAACTTTATGATTTACAGAAGACATAAGAGGATAAGATAACACATGGGATCATAAACTAATTATCTCTTATCAATATTTCTTTGCTCAAATAGATAGTGTGTGCTTGTTATTATATCTGATGACTAATGCGAGTCTGTCATAATCCAGCTTTGATCATTTGATAAAACTGATTATGCTACTACAAATTTAGCTTTTAGTAACCAAATGCTGATTTCAAAGTGAGAGGATCATATTTGACTCTATGAATTGAAACTTATAACATGATTAAGCCTAAAGATTATCCAATGTTGCAAGAAAACTTAGGAACACCTACATACATTTTTTATACAGTCATGATTTTAAGATGCAATGTTATTGTTAGAAATTTATTTCTATGCAATGAAAAAATTGCATACATTATATGAAGTATAAAGGAGTTATGCTATCAGATTAAATTTTGAATTAAAAATGGTATACTGATACACAAATAAACAAATTACACCTCCTTGATTTTGGTCCAGCAGCAGTACTTGAATTTCTCTTCAGGTCTCAAATGTCTTCCTTATCTTTCTTTCTTTGTTTTGTTTTTGTTTTTGTTTTTGTTTTTGTTTTTGTTTTTGTTTTTGAGGTAGAGTCTCACTCTGGCCCAGGCTGACCTGGAATTCACTATGTAGTCACAGGGTGGCCTCTAATTTATGGTGGTCCTCCTACCTCTGCCTCCTGAGTGCTGAGATTAAAGGCATGTGCCACCATGCCCGGCCTTTCCTTATCTTTGAATCATAACACATAACTTCGTTTAAAACCCTGTGACTAGCCTGATGTGGCATGTGTAGCACATGCCTTCAAATCTAGCACTCAGGAGGCAGAGCTGGTAGGATTGCTGTGAGTTTGAAGCCAGGTTGGAACAAAAGAGTTCCTGATCAGCCTGGGCTAGAGTGAGACCCTACCTTGAAAAATAACAACAAAAAGCTGAGTGTGGTGGCATGTGCCCTTAATCTGAGCACTTTGGAGGCAGAGGTAGGAGGATTGACGTGAGTTCGAGGCCACCCTGAGACTACATAGTGAATTCCAGGTCAGCCTGGACTAGAGCAAGACCCTACATCAAAAAAAAAAAAAAAAAAAAAAAAAAAAAAAAAAAAAAAAGAAAGAAAAGAAAAATAACAACAAAAAAATTTAACCCTGCTACTTATAATCTTACTTTTTTTACCCATCCCAGACATGACAGCCACCTGTCCATTGTATTTTTAGCATATTTGCAAAGCACACACCTTCCATCACTGGATTCCATCTTGAAATTTCATTCCATCTTGAAATTTCAACAGTGAGCCATCTATCATTTTTCCCACCTCTGTAAATGGCTCTGTGCCAGCCTATCTCAAATTCAGATTAGGCACAGTTATGGGTCAGCTAGGTAATTTGTCTTTTAGCTATAAAACCATAACTTATTGACCAAAGGAATAAAATAGTTCACATCAAAGGCAAAAATTATAGCAGATATTTAAAAATGAGAGTGACAGTGTATGACTATTATCAAACAGAAAATACAGAAACCTGTTAGCTAGGTGTTACCAAGTCACTTATAGTGGAGAAATTGAACAGATTTACAACATGAACATTGCCAATTATGGAGATCCTCTGGGACAAAACAATGCTTTAAAATGTTCTGAACTCAGTGAAGCCAGAGGTTTCAAATCTATTAAATGCCAAACTGTTTACAAGCTAGAGTGCCTACTGTTGGGAAATGCCTTGTGCTGTGTGTACATTTAGTACAATGTTTTCAAAACCTAAACCTCCCCTATTTAATGTCACTTTGCCATGTTGGATAGATGGCTTTCAGCTCCCCCTTTTTTTTTTTTTAAGGTAGCTTCCAGAATTTGTTCAATCAACCAACTAAACTGAAGTATTCAGCAATGCCTTTGCCTCAGGACCTGTGAACGATCTAACAATGCTGCAGGTTTTCATATGCAGTCTGTCCTGTCATGCTCCCATTGTGTTCTGTAAACTCGAAATATATCTTCCAGAACTCCTATGATGCTTGGGCTCAGAACCCTGATCGAAGGGAATAGAGAGGGACTGGGCACCACTGTGACACTGCCCACTGCCTTTGCTTAAAGGATCTACAGTTATATTCATGCACGAATAGCTTAGAGAGTATCTCTTTTGGCATTGAGAACCATGCTTAGACTCACACCTCTATATATAAATCCCAAAGGCTGACACTCCTGGTCACACTTCTTTTTTCAGAAATCTTTCCCGGTACATTCTTAGTGTAATTTATATCCATGGTATATTCTGACATGTCTGTATCTATGTTCTTTACCTCTTTCTTTCCTTTATTGTTCTACCTGTCTTTGTGTTTACCATATATTATGAGAACTTAATATAAACAAAGAAAGGCTCATATTAACAAATTTACTAAATAAAATATCATTATATAACCATGGCATAGATCCCCATATAGACTGCTTTAAGCACCTCCAGTTTCACTCTGTGGACTCTCCATGTTATTTCCCTCAAGGCAGTCACTCTTTGTCTAATGTTATCAGTTAATTTTCATTTCTAAATTCATCATAAATGTAGGACACAGTCTACATCCCTCTCATGACTATTTCTCCCCAAATGCTAAATAAATGCTAATAATTTTGAAGATTACTTCAACGCTGTATGTAGATTATACAAATTTTTCTTACCTCACTGGTATTATTTAACATAACTCATGTATCCTATTATTAATGAATATGTGTGTAGTTTCTCAAGTATCTATCTAGTACACTGAGAGTTTAAATAAAATTTCTTATGTTTTTGGAAAACATGTATTCCTATTATTTCAGTTATGAAATATAATGATGAATGACCCTCTTATTTGTCCTCATTGGAGTTTTATAGCTCTTAATGCACAGTCCTCTGATTATTCCTTATTCCTTAGATATTCCTACTGCTTCATCTATCTACTAGAAACTACCCTGGAACTTTTAACAGTATTTGCCAGTATTCATTATTTAATTATCTTTTCTCTTAGATTGTTTCTTTCTATAATTCTTTTAGATTGAATATATACAGAGCCCATTCTGGAATTTTAGAAATCTGGCATTATTCTTCCTCCTCACGTGGGTATGAAACTCATTGATGTTATATAATTTAAGAGTCCTTGGATATCTGTTTTTGCAATTTCCTGTATTCTCATCACATTCCTGTCACCATTGTACTTTCTTCTTCATCTTTACATAAGAGTGTTTATAAACAGATTTCATGGCAGCAATGCTTATATTTTGTGAAGTAGACTAGAGTATATGTCCTGTTAACAATAGTCATTATATCTCATATACAAGTCCACTTTCTTCTCAGCTTTGTAGTATGTTAGTAAAGGAATGGAATACCAATTGAAAATCTCAAAAATACTGAGCAGCAAGAAGTTTGAAAAGAAAGAAAATTCTTGAAAATATGTTTTTGTGTCTATTTGGTAGATACATCCCCTGAAGAATTAATGCCCTGATATCTTTGCCTCCACAGAGATCAAACTGAGATAAAAAGAGATCTCAATTATGGCAAAAACAAATTGATCCAAATGGATGATGGCTGAGAAAGTACATCTTTGTCCCAAGTTCAAAAAAGACCTTGGCTGAGCAAGGCAGCAATACAGAGGATAATAATATCTGTGGAGAAAATTGAAAGTTTCCTGGACTCTGTATGAAAGAGGACTGGGAATGAGATGCTAGCAAAAAATGGTGTGCATAACTCCAGAGTCACTATAGAAATTGCCTTATCAAAGGTTGCACCTATCTAAAGATAAAACCCTTCATTCAAAAATTGAAAGATTTGAATTTTATACTCTTAGGTCATGATTTTAAGCCTCACTTCCAATAATTTCTCTCTCTCTCTCTCTCTCTCTCTCTCTCTCTCTCTGTGTGTGTGTGTGTGTGTGTGTGTGTGTGTTTCCAGGCTTAAAGGTAGATATGAGTGCTTGTGCAAATAGCTCAGTGTATAAAGGACTGGCATTATAGGCATGAGGACCTGAGTTTGAGCCCCATAACTCACATTTCTGGGTGTGATGATAAATGTTTGTAATCCCACAACTGAGAAGTTGAGACAGGTAGATCCCTTGGGCTCACTGACCAGTCAGTTTAGTCTATTTGGCAAGTTCTAGCCTAGTGAGGGACTCTCTCTCAAACAGTGGATGATGCCTGAGGGATGATGCCTGAAGTTGTCCTTGGCTTCCATATGCATGTGCACATGTGCACGTACATCCACCTATACTCAACACAAGTACATCTGAACATACATAAACATATAATACATATATAAATTAAATAAATGAATACTATGTAAATGGATAATATGAATTTCTCCTATGATCTAAAGTTCTCTATCATTAATGTCCAAACACATTGTGGCATTTTGGCTTTATCTCTAAACAATTCCCATACTCCTGGAATCAAGTTACACAAATCCTGAGGTCTTTTAAATACTTGGTATTGTTTCAAGCTCCTTGGACTTGTATCACTTAGCTTAATTTCCCTTGAAAACTCCTAGACATTTCTGAACCCCAACTTATAGGTCTGCACATTTTAGACCTACTCAGAGTGATTTTAATTTTTTGTTTTTTGGATTTTTTTTTTTGTAGACTCTACATCCTTGGTTCTTGAACTTTAGAATCTGAAGAAAAAAATATTGGCATTTTTTAGATAGTTGTTTCTAATCACAATATCAAATTTGTTCACATGATTTTTTAATGTTTTATTTTTATTTATTTATTTATTTATTTGAGAGGGAAAGAGGGTGGGAGGGGGAGAGAGAGAGAAAGGGAGAGAATATGAATGGGGCACCAGGGCCTCCAGCCACTGCAAACAAACTCCAAATGCATGTGCCACCTTGTGCATCTGGCTTACGTGGGTTCTGAGGAATCAAACCAAGGTCCTTTGGTTTTGCACACAAACACATAAGCCCCACAAGAGTTCTTAAAACACATTCAACACTTACACTCGGGAGATTTTGACAGAAGTTTGCTTGGAGACATTACTTTATATTAATCTTTTCTAATAGACTGTATTTAACTTAGCAGAATGATTATCATTTAATTATACTTGAATCTATTTCAGGGTATAATAAGTAAGTAGTATGGATTTAATAATTATTTACTTACATGGAATTTGCATAGAATATAAGCAAATTTAATGTAAACATTTTATATATATTAATATAAGTTAAGTTCCAATATATACCTGTGCATATGATACTATGAAGGTGGTACAAATTATCTTTTCCTGTTGAATGAGCTTGAGAAGCTTGCTGACTTCCAGACTATTAGAAAAAGTGGGTATAGGGCTGGGGAGATGGATCTACAGTTAAGCTGCTAACTTTCAATGTGTGATAGCCCAGGTTTGATTCCCCAGTACCTACATAAAGCTAGATTCATAAAATGGAACATGCATCTAGAGTTTGTTTGCAGCAGTTAGAGGCCCTGACATGCCCATTCTCTCCCTCCCTCCCTCCCTCCCTCTCCTCCCTCCCTCCCTCCCTCTCTCGCTCCCTTCCTTTCTCTCTTTCTCTTTGTGTTTACAAACATAATAAATAAATATTAAAAAAAGAAAAAGTGGGTATAATTAAAGTACAAGGAACATGACTTCATGCCAAAGGACTTTAACCACTACAAAGTCTTCTGATTTTTATTTTGAGTAAAAGATATTGCTACATAATCTAATTCTAATATTTTAGCTGCTGTCAAGTGCATAACTTGATAAGTGATCTAAACAGTTAGAAAATGGTTAGGAAAATTACCTATGTGAAGCTATTGTTGATATATAGTTTCCCATTGAGTGTTTCTAACAAAAGCTGGGCATAATGGCACATGTAGAAAGAGTAATGTATTTTTATGAATATGTGCATGTACATTTATGCAGACATTGATAGCTCTATCCGTATGTTTAAGTGTGTTTATGTATATGTATAACATGTATTCCATACATACACATGAACCTATACTAAGACAGGAAAGTCATGGAACATAAGGTCCCAAGTATATGTCGAGTGCTGCAAGACTCAGCCCTACAGTTTTGTATAGATTATAAATCATAGTCTGAGAAAAATACCCCTTGTTTTTGAGTAAGCTTAGTTTTTCAGTCAGTATTTATTGTATTATTGAAGGCTGAAAAGAAATGATGATATTTAATATGTAACTGTGCAATAACTAACTCAAAGTAGATATAGTACTTGGGTCTTTCTATGTCCAAAGAAATAATATTGCAAAATAAATATTCTTAATGATTAATGCAGAAAATTGGATGGAATTAATTTATATACTTAATGATAGCCAGCCTAAACAAAATGAGCATTTTGTGCAAACAGATGGTCTTAAGTCCTTGGCATGTGATAGTGCAATTGAGTCCAGTTAAATGTGTTTTCACAGTCTTTTATTCATCTGTTTTAAACCCAAATAGCAAAGCCAATAACACTTGTATGATGCTTTCATCTACTATGTAATATCTTAAGCATAATTATGTGAGTATCTGAAGTTGCTTAAATGAGTCAGTAGTTTCACATGTTCAACTAGTATTAGATTATACATATTCTACATATCTCATGATACATATATTTACAGAATATGAAAGGAATGACTAATAGGTGGTGATTTTGTGAATCATCTGTAGTTATCTGCAGGTATCCACAGAGTTCTTGGAAAGTATGTTGTGTGATCTCTGACTGCTTCTCTTAGATTCTTGGTAGTTGACATATAGTCATCTGAATGGTAAACCACATTAATGTTGCTCTGGTCTTACAATGCTTCATGCTGGTGCCTAGGCAAAGTCCAGTGCCAAATACATCAGACAAGCTTTTCTCAGGGGCCTGAGAGTGGCATTATTTACTGTTTTAAACACAAATAGTTCTTTTGTTGTAAAAAATTGCTTTATTTTATTATGTTACAAAA
Organism: Orientallactaga sibirica; assembly: GCA_036365145.1. Taxonomy (NCBI): domain Eukaryota; kingdom Metazoa; phylum Chordata; class Mammalia; order Rodentia; family Dipodidae; genus Orientallactaga; species Orientallactaga sibirica. The sequence goes on from JAEOAD010000032.1 coordinate 14,832,285, forward strand.
ATGTACAGGCAGCACATAACAAAATCTTTTATTTTTTTATTTTTTTTTTTTTTTGGTTTTTCGAGGTAGGGTCTCACTTTAGCTCAGGCTGACCTGGAATTCACTATGTAGTCTCAGGGTGGCCTCGAACTCACAGCAATCCTCCTACCTCTGCTTCCCGAGTGCTGGGATTAAAGGTGTGCACCACCACGCCCGGCTTCTTTTAAAATTTTTAAAGAAATTTTACTTTCACTTACCCAGATGATTGGGTGTAAATGATTTAGTGTTAATATGAGCCTCTAATGTATACGATTTTTGAACTCAAACAAATGTATTCTCATCATTCTGGCAGTTTTTTATTATCTAATCATCACAGTATTTGAGAATTACATGTTATAATTCAGCATCATAAAGTAAATACAAGAGAGGAGGTGACACCTCATTTAACTAGACACTAATAACAGTTTGCATTACTTGTGCTCTTATCACAGTGTTCACTGTGAAGCCTCAGCACCAACACGTGTGGCAGACTGAGCAGCAGGATGTCTGCCCTGAGATCCAAGGGCCTGAGCGCAAATGGCACTTGTATCATGTGAGATGAGAAAGTACATAGGGAAGGTTATAGTTTTTTATTACAAATGTATAACAGAATTTATCTGTGGATGCTTACGAGTTTTCCTTCAATCATAGAAATTTCACCAAATTACTCGATATCTAAACTTGCAACTTATACAACACAACTTCCAAAAGGAATGAATGATTCAACATTCTCGTCTGCAGCTAAACACAGATTTCTTAGATATAGTCCAAAAGAACAACCCATGAAAGACTGCTTAAAGAAATAGCAATAAATATTATTTCATTTAAAAACCTTTACTTTATAAGTCACAAACTGGGAAAAAAAAAAACTCTTCCAAATTGTATGACTCTCAATGGATGTCCATCCAAAAATGTGTGAATTAATTAATTAACATATGAAAATACAGCCCAGTAAAATAACAACAAAATATTTCAACACATATTTTCCAAAGAAGAAATAGACTTCGTAAATATGTGCACAAAAATGTTTAATATATTTAATTATTAGAGTAATGTGAAGGAATGAGTCATGACTGCACACATATTCAAACAAATTCACTAAAAAAGACTGATTTCCAGTGTTGGTGGTGAGTGAAAACTGGTCTCATATACTTACAATGTAATGTAATGTGATATAAGCAATTTGTAAAAGCTGTTAAGTTTCTCACCATCACATATACCTACTCTACCTCTGCAAAGAAACTATATCTTATATCTCACATTTGTGGGCAAATGAATAAATCAAATACTGTATTTCTGTACAATGGAATAAAATGGCATTAAAAGAAACACCTCCCAACAGGTAGTGCTAGGATGACTGGACATCCTGTGCAAAAACAATGAATGAGATGGAAACCATTCAGAGAGCAATACAGACCCAGATGTAAATACAAAACCATTAATACTTTAGAAAGAAAGCAAATATGAGAAAGTGAAGTAACTTTAGATTTAGCGAGACCTTCTTGGTTAAACATCAAAATTATAATTCATGAAGAAAAATGCTGATAAATTGCATTTTGTTAAAATTGATTACTCTAATAATTAAAAGAAAAGCCCAAATCTGAGCAATAGTGTTTTCTACATGCATGTGAAATAAAGATTTATCATACATAATATTAAAAGTACTCCTAAACCTTAAAAATAATGTAAAATATTTAGAAGTAAAAAAAAAAAAATGAAAAAAGTCACTCCATTAAATCAGGTACGCAGATGACAATGAAAGCTGAATGTGTACCAGGACATGGATAAGAACAGCAAGATGCAGCAACGACCACGGATCACTAAAAGTTAAAACAACTCAACCCCAGGCACTTGGAAGACTAAGTTTGACAGTTTTTTTTTGCAAAAGTAATGACAGCCAGTGCACACGAGACTACAAATCCAGCAAATGAATGCTTACAGCAGCCTTTGTTCACACAAATTCTGAAGCTATCAAATACTCTGACAGCTGAGTATAGGCTAATAGACACACATATCGATTAAATGGAATGTTATTCTGTAATGAAGAACATGCTGTCAGCCCATTCAAGGCATATCAATAAGTGAGAGAAGCCACTCTGAGAAAGCCACACAGTGTGGGGTTCCAAAGATAAGGCAGAGTGTGAAGAAAGAAAGCTGTGTAGACAGGGAGAAGATCTGAAATGACCAGGTGTCCAGGGGTAGAGATGGGTAAGTAAAGTGTAGATAAATGATATTACACAACTGTACTAACCCATAGAATATACCAGCCCAAGATTGTTGGAGCTGGCTTACTATGAAGTGTCATTAGCAATCCATCAGTTCTAACAAGCGACAACAATGGTGGGGGATATTATTCATGGAGGAAGCAAAGAGTGGGAGCAGACATTTTCAATTTTCCCCCCCAAAACTAAATCACTCTAAAATAATGTGCATCACTTACAAAGTTTATAATTAATGAACTATTGTCGCATGTTTCAACATTCATGAATCTCAAAGTAATTACACTGAGCGCAAGAGACATGCCTAGAACAGCATGCATTGTATGGCAAACTAAGTCCACTTCTCCTGAACAGTTACATTCAGTATCTGAAGTACGTTAAGAGCTAAACAGAGAGTGACAAGGGAGGAGGAGGCGTGACGACAGGTGTGGGAAACATGGGGAAAGCTCTTTGTCTTGATCATCATGATGCTTTCACAGATTCAAAACTTTGTGTCATAACTTTTCAAATCAAGCCGGGTGTGGTGGCACACGCCTTTAATCCAGCACTTGGGAGGCAGAGGTAGGAGGATTGACGTCAGTTCGAGGCCACCCTGAGACTAATAGTGAATTCCAGGTCAGCCTGAGCTAGAGTGAAACCCTACCTTGAAAAACAAAACAAAACAACAACAAAAAAAAACTTTTCAAATCACATAGTCATTAGATATGTTCCATCGATTTTGTGCCAATTATGCCTTAGTGGAAAATATGTTAAAATAATTTATGTTTAAGCAGAGAGATTTTCTTTTTCTTTCTCAGGGTAGCATAGAGATATATAAACACAGCATTTTCAATATTATTACTTGTGTAAAAAGCACAGCTTTTTCAGTATTTATTTTCAGTATTTATTCTGTATCCTCTAGACATTATCATTGAATACTCCACATATTTCAAAGTGAATCCTTTTTTAAAAAATTATTTTTATTTATTTATTTGAAAAAGAAAGGGAGAGAGAGAGAAAGAGGCAGAGAGGAAGAGAATGGGCCCATCAGGGCCTCCAGCCGCTGCAAATGAACTCCAGACACATGTGCCACCTTGTGCATCTGGCTTACGTGGGTCTTGGGGAGTTGAACCTGGGTCCTTTGGCTTTGCAGGCAAGTGCCTTAACCACTAAGCAATCTCTCCAGCCCTCAAAATGAACACTTTTTAAAACACTATGCTAGTAATGCAGTATGTCAAACAAAATATAAAGTCATTTTGTATAGTTTCATTTGTCATTGAAATATTGTAATATTAAATGTTTTCAAAACATTACCATACATATAGAAGTATAGTATGTAAAATCAAGAATTTAGGGGCTGGAGAGATGGCTTAGCAGTTAAGACACATGCCTGCGAAGCCTAAGGACCCAAGTTCAATTCTCCAGGTCCCACATAAGCCAGATGCACATGGTGGTGCACGTGTCTGGAGTTCATTTGCAATGGCTAGAGGCCCTGATGCACCCATTCTTTCTCTCTCTCTCTCTCTCTCTCTCTCTCTCTGTATCTCTCTCTCTTCCCTTCTATGTCTCTAATAAATAAATAAACAAAAATGATTTTTTTAAATCAAGAAATTATAATTACACTTAATTTTAGTCGTAAGTTATAGGATACTGAATATATTTAGTTTTAAAATGTAACCCATGTTGTTAACATTTATTGTGACTATTATGTATTTAGCTTTTGCTAGGTTTCATTTGAAATGGAATAAACATATATTGAGTCTGGGATACACATAGTATAGTTGTCTCCAAGTCACTTTCTGTAGCTGTTCAACTATTTCAACTTATTTTATAACTCCATTAAATGAGAGAAGAATCTCTAACTATCCTCTAGTTTAGTTATATTTATAATAACATTACTACTTTTTTTTTGTTTTGTTTTGTTTTGAGGTAGGGTCTCACTCTAGCCCAGGCTGACCTAGAATTCACTATGTAGTCTCAGGGTGGCCTCGAACTCACAATGATCCTCCTACCTCTGTGTCCTGAGTGCTGGGATTAAAGGTGTGCATGACCACACCCAGCAAACATTACTACTTTTATCTATCTTATAATCATTTCTTCCAAATTACTTATCAAAGATTGATATTATTATATTTTAGTTTACTAAAATTCTGTGAGGTTTTATTACTTTTTAAAAACGTTATTTGACACCCTGAACAAAAAGAAGTATAAAGGAAATGACACGAGACATTTTTTTCTTTAATGGGTGCTAATTATAATACATAGAATGTGACTATTTACAATGGAAATACAGCATCAAAGTGTTGCATTGGCAATTTGTAATGGAAAAGATGTTTCCTTGGGTAAGCTGAGTTGGTAAGTATATAAATTAAGCAACTCAGAGAAATTAAGACTACTTATGGCACTGAAAGAATTCTAGTTAATAAGTTAAATAATGTCCCAATATTTATTAATCAATCAAAAATATTTACACATTTCACAGAAGCAACTCAAGCCAAACTAAAGGTTTGTAAACACTGCTAGTTCCCTAAAGAGGAAATTTTAAGCATGTTTTTTTTTTTTTAATTCCAAACTCTTCTATTGAAAATCATAATAGCCAGATTGAGCTGGGTATGGTGGCACATTCCTTTAATCCCAGCACTCAGGAGGCAGAGGTAGGAGGATCACCGTGAGTTCGAGGCCACCCTAAGACTACATAGTGAATTCCAGGTCAGCCTGGACTAGAGCGAGACCCTACCTCGAAAAACCAAAAAAAGAAAATCGTAATATCCAGATTACAAAAGGGATAAATGTGGAAGGCACTTGGCTCACATGAAAATGAGTGGATAGATTTCCTTGGATCCCTAACACCTGTTATCAAGTATTAGCCCATGTTTTACTGTCATAGTTCCCTTAAAAGTTCAAGGAGTTATATGAATACACCATATCAATTGCACTTTTAAAGGCAGACTGTAGAGAGATCTAGTTCACACATCATATTTGAAGGATAGCTTCTATGTATGATTCCAAAGTACCTTGTCTGTTGATGTGGTCAATAGATGGACAATTGATTAAAGTGGAATCAAATATTGGGACACAATACTGATACACAAAACCTCAGAGACAGTAATGTCATTGATCCACACAAGCAACAAGTGCTGGCTGAAAAATGAAGAAAGAAATTATGTGAGGCATTGTATTTTATATTATGCAGATGACATGAAATTTATTTCTATTACACACTTATATGATTATATTACACATTTATTATTTTATGCTATACAAAATAATGGAGTAGGGAGCAAACAGAAATCTTCGTCGTGCTGCACATCCTCTCCATTTTCTGCCCAGTTTCTTTTATTGATCCTTCCATTCTATATCTTGTATTTCAAACAAAAATTTAAACATTAATTGTATCAAAGTGCATTAACAAACTGACTGGAGAAAAAACACAAGTATGACATTGATGAAATATTTGGGAAAGATAATGTAAAAGTTTTAAGAAGTTTCAAGGGTCAGGTGTGATGTGTAAAACATAGATAAAATTTTACACTAACAGATCTGAAGTTTTCAAAATTAAACAATCCAATTCCTAACACAGAGAGTTATAATAATCCTGCAGAATTTGCTGTGCCTGAAATGCCCCATGCTATATGGCTGATGTCTGATTAATGTGCAGTTTGAAGGTTCATTTTGAATTTTTCCTCTCGAGTTAAAAAATACATGCTTAGCCTTTCATTGTAAAAATCACCCAAGTGCCTAAGTTAAAGCATCTTAAAGGCTCCTACTTGTCAAGCTGTATCCATGTCCCAGGAGAGCAACATTTACTAATCCCAGGAGCCTGATTCCCTGGAAAAGTTCTGTGAAGATGTAGGTGAATTTAGATTCTCATTGCTGCATTATAGATACTTGGAGACATTAGAAATTATTTAGTATGCAAAAAAGTGAATAATAAATTTCCTGTTCAAATCATGCACTTTTTAAAATTTTATCTATCAGATTTATATTGTAGCAGTCCTAGGCCTTGATCAAATGTTAAAGTCTGAAATAGTATTGATTTATTCCAAATGAATTCTCCATTGTATATTTTCATATATTAATAGCTAATGGAGACAGATATAAGGTTATACTAAAAAGTTTAGGACAGGGATGCACAAACAACTGGATTAGAACAAGAAACGTCTCCCTTCTCAATAAAGAAGACAGGATGAATACAGCCCCACTATGGATTACTCTTACCTCAATTATTATATTAACATCACTCTTGGTTTCTCAGTATATCCTTTCCCAACTCCATTCCATCTTGTACAAATCAAGGCTGTCATTTTTTTTAAAAGTCAGTTTCCTTCCTAAATCCCTGTTATTGTCTCAGTTTTCAAAGATCCACATGCCCAGATAGAATGATGTTTGCCTGAAAATCCTCTCTCTCTCTCTTCAGCTCAGAGTCCCTGCTGGCCTTCAGCTTGGAACTCACTCCATGGCCTTGTATCCCTCCAAAGTCCTTGCCTCCTGTGTGCCTTCATCTGGGAACACACTTCATGCCCCAGTTACCTAGTTAACTTCACTGTTTGCCTGTTTGACAGTCCATGTGCCATATCTTGTACTTTCAATGGGAACAGCCCATTTTCAGAGGAGTGGCTGTTTTATATCTGCCTGACACTCCATCTGTATTTATTTCTTCACAACACTTGCCTGGACAGCTGGTGACAGCACCTGGGACAACAATCATTCCTCCAGTTCATGGCCACAATACCTGACCCATAGCATATTCTCAAAATATTTGCTTAATAAATTAGTAAAACTAAGTAAAAACTGGATGCTCTGATTGACTACAGTATTCTTACAAGTCAGCTAAATATAAATAAAATGGAGTAAACTACAGAAACAATGCATTTCATATGTATGCTGAAGCTAATTTTTTACAAAAAAGATGCAAATTAATTTGCAAGACTTTTCAGTCATTCAAGTGATTTTTTTTTTAACATTTGAAGGAATTGAAAGTTATCATAAAAATCTGAGAATGTTTTGTTGTAAATAAAATACAATCTGTCCTCTTGCAGGAATAAATTAGCATTAACTTTTCAATTTACAGGAAGGAGGGTTATTAGTAGTTACCAAATGAAGAAAAAACTGCTGTATGTTAATAGATAAAATATAACATTATTGACATGAATGTGACAAAGAACACAAGAGCTTCTAAAACACAATCCCCTTTCCTAATGTGAGTATTTGAATTCATTCTTTCAATCCAACTAGCTATTAATAACTCAAAGGCAGGGAGGATCAAATTCATCATTTTATCTTGCTATAACAGTCCCTAAGCACAGCTCTCTGACAAAGGACAATTTAGGACATGGAGATGGAGTTATGGGACCTGACAAATAGATGCCATTACATTTAGTATTTTCTTGAAGTCATTTTAAAAGTCCTCTTCAGAAAGTATCATATCGCCATAGGTTTTCGAACTGTAAATGGGTGACTTAGTGAAATGAAAAGTTGCATTCTAAGATAAATTTACATTATTTACATGTTTGGACTTGAATCTTCTTTACCAGTGCAAATGCACACAAAGGTATAAGACCCTAATGTTTTCTGCCATTTCTTCAGAAAACAGCACTTGTCTGTCCTGATAGATGGTGTTGACCTTCCCACTTACAGTATTACAGGAAGCAAATGCTATTGTCATTTACAATCATTCAAACCAACAAACGAACAATACATTAATTCTTGTTTAAACACTTTTTTCAATCAACAAATTAAAGAGAAAGGCTAAACTTTTCTAATTTGATGACAATCACATTTATTCACACTGGGGCTCTTTCTAAGTCAAACTGATTTGATTAATGAAGTATTAGGGAATCTTATGCATCAGAGATCCAATCACTCTTCATGTCCTGATGCCCTGGTTTATTCTGTCATTAGTATGGCTGCGGGCTAATTGTCTCAGTGCATTCAGACGACTGACAGTACTTGTGCTTTAGGGAAGGTCAAAGGATTAGTGTTTAGAAGCACCCATGTCTACAGCTATAGCTCAGTGGTAGAACATTTGCCTAGCATGTGTTACTCCCTAGGTGCTATCTACAACATGACAAATAAACAGATAGATAATAGAAGATAGATATATCTATAGATAGATAAAGAAGGAATTTTTAAAGACAACATATAAAGAACTGAATCTTTAAACACTGACAGTTTCATGACACAATGTTGGTGGATATATATATATAAATTTATATTATATTTACATCAAATATTATATTTATTATATATTTATATGTATATAAATATTTTATATATATAAACCATTTCAAATTACATATGATGGTAGGACCAGATGAATTATATTTGTATGCATGGATCTAGAATTTACTTAATATTTATTCATTAATAAATTGAAAATATTTTGGGAGATAGTGAAGAAAAATCAGTCGTTAAAGATATATTTTTTCCACCCACCATTTTTCTGAGAAAAATTAGGAAAACCATCCCTACCCAAAGCAAGATCTTACCAATTAAACTAAGGTATCAGAAGAAAGAAAAAGTATGACTGCACATAGTGAAAGTATGAAAACAGGAAAACCCAGCAGGGAGAAATTGTGTGCTCTAGGCTCATGCAGGATGTGAGGTCAAAGGAAAGCCTGGAGCCATCCTGCTTGAGCACCTGTGATGCATGTGCCCAGCATGCAAGCTGGATATTTCCCCTTCTCTCATCATAATTGACTGATCAGAGAATGCTTGTTACCTAGAGGTGGACCAAAGCCACAAAATTTCACCACCTGCAGTACTAGGCATGACCTCTGAAACACATCTTCCCTTGTAGGAGCATGACACAGGAGGCTTCATGGGCAACCACACACTTCTAACTATGTGAAACCATTTATTTATTGCCATCAGATATCCTGCTGCTTGAAGAGACAAAATATGAGAAAATGCTAAAGTCAGATGTCAAAGAGAAAGTTGATCATGGGCTAGGAAGATGTATCAGTGGTTAAAGGTGCTTGCTTGAAAAACCTGAAGCTCTGTTTCAATAGACTCTCCAGTACCCAGGTAAAGCCATATGCACAAAGTGCACATGAATCTAGACTTCATTCGCAGTGACAAAAGGCCCTGATATGCCCGTATTCTCTCTCCTTCTCTGTCTCTCTCATTCTCTTTCTCTCTCTCCAATAAATAAATAAAACATTTTAAAGAGAAAAAAGTTAATCATTATGAAATCAGTAAATATTAACATAAAATACATAGTTATCTGGAGATAAATATCCATGCTTCTAAATATGTGTACACACTCCTGAAAATTACAAGAATAAGTACATTTTATGATAGTAATAGCTTACATTTTCCTTGTGTTCTAGAAATGCTACTGAGCATTTCCTTTTGTGGAAATATTTTTTAACCCATAAAATAACTCCTATATAAATACACTGCAATTGTTTCATTTAATACAGTTATTGAAAATGAGATACTTTGTTGTTCAGGCTCTATATTATAAATCTTTGTTGGCAGCAAAAATAAAGAACTGGGAACTTTTTTTTGGGGGGGAGAGACACAGAGAGAGACAGAGAGAGAGGAAGAGGAAGACAGATAGAGATGGGCGTGCAAATGAAATCCAGATGTGTGCGCCCCCTTTTGGTCAAGTGCGGCATTGTGCCCTTGTGTCACTGCATCTGGCTAAACGTGGGACCTGGAGATTGGAACTGCTGGAGATTGGAACCAGCGTTCCTGGGTTTAGGAGGCAGGCGCCTTAACCGCTAAGCCATCTCTCCTGCCCAAGAACTAAGAATTTTTATGACCTAAATTGATAAAGGATGAACCAATCTGCTTAGAGATTAGTAGAGAAAATAAATGAAGGTAAAATGTAATTTTATGTTACACACATGTAAGGACTATAGAAAATTTAAGACTATTGAATATGCTTGCAATCTAACATCATAACATTTTAAATTAAAGTTTCAGCTGGGCATAGTGGCATGCATCTTTAATTCCAGCACTCAAAAGCAGAGGTAGGAGGATCACTGTGAATTTGAGTACAGCCTGGAACCATACAGTGAATTCTAGGTTAGCCTGGGCTAGAGTAAGACATTACCTTGAAAAAAAAAAACTAAATTACAAAAATTAAAATTTGGTAAAGGTATAAAGTGTTTACGTAGAAAACACTGTCGGTTCATATCATTTTAATGAGCAGAAAGCACATTGCACCATATTATTTTTCAATTAACTTTTCCTTTAAAAAGTTAACAAAAATTTCCCCATTCCTCTTCTGTTAGCTATATTTATCTAATTACCATTCCTATTTTCTTTTGGCTGAGGTTTTGTGTGACACATCAATTTGAAACATTACAAGTCAACTGAAGTATCTGTGAAAGTATTGAAAGGATCAGTGATGTTGAAATAGTGGACCATATGTCACAATAAGACGGAATGAGAATGTGCAGACAGACACTTGAGATTATTAGAGCACATGCTGTTGGCAATATTTGCAGACATGTTGATATGTGTCAGGATTCCCTGAGGGACAGCTTGCATGGATGTCAAAATTTAGAGAAATATTAAGTTATGTGCTATTTGCCCAAGGTATCAAGATATCACCTGTAAATTCAATAAGCCATTTGCACCTATTTTGCTGAAAAGAACACAGGTTTCTGCAGTAGAGAGTTATGGCCTCTCTGGACCATGTCTTTTTTGGTTTAGTGTATGCTGTGTGTGTTTGTGTTTGTACAGGTGCATGTGTGTATGCACATGTGAATATACCTGTGGGGGTGTGGAAGGCAGGAGAAAACCTCTGATGTTATTCTCAGTAACACCATACACTTATTCTTTTAATAGTCTCTTACTCATTTTATTGGCCTGAAAGTTGCTTCACTTTGGTTTAGAAAATCAGTGTTTCATTGGCCTCAATAATGAAATACTAATGCCAAATAAACATTCAATCAGCCTGACCATTTCTATATTAATTGCTTGCTGTTTTTATTTTTAGTTTTACTTATTTATTTACTTGAAAGACATAGAGAGGGAGAGAGAGAATGTGCATGCCAGGGCCTCCAGCCACTGAAAACAAACACCAGATGTATGTGTCCCCTTGTGCATCTGGCTTACATGGGTCATTTGGCTTGAACTGGGATCCTTTGGCTTTGTAGGCAAACACCTTAACCACTAAACCATCTCTCCAGCCCAATTGCTTGCTGTTGTCCATCTATCTAGTACTAATTTCTCTCTCCATTGGAGAATTTGCTTCTCTTTTTCAGATAGATGAGGAACGTGAAGGGAGGATCAGCCTATCGCACCTCATCAGGGCCCCAGCTGAAACAATAGAGTAATGGGAGAAAAGGGCAAGAGTACAGCTTTCTTGGTGAACCCCACACCAGAAAAAGGCTGAAGGAGATAAACTCAGAGAACATCCAACTCCTACTAAGCCAGATATCCAGAGACACAGAGGCTCTCAAGACCTCATCACTGATGTAGAACTAACATGATCCCAACGTGGCTCAGGGAAATTTGCGGAAGAGGAGGCGGAAAGAGTGTTAGAGCCACAAGTTGGGGCATTATGCACAGAGACTTTGCCTGTCCCCCATAACTGTTGACTACCCCCATAATGCACAACCCACATTCCCCAATGAGAAGGGTCCCTTCAGAGGGGGGGAGGACAAGGAGGAGGCTACCGGAGTCACCAACATGAATGTAAAATTAGAATAATATAAAAAAATAATAAATCATAGTCATTTCACACTGATTGAATTAAGACACTCTTAGTATTTAGAAAAGTACTTTCTCACTAAACACTAGTTACAAATCCATGGAAATGTCTTGACAAAAGATAGTCTCCCATTCTCCCCAAACCTGGTTCCCAGCTAAGAACCTCTGTGGAAAGGAAAATACATTTTATAGGATAATTTGATTCTTGAGAAAGAATAAAGCAGGCCAGGTAGCTGTGTAGAAAACTCAAATCCAATGCCAGCACAAATGCTAGACTTAACACTGATGGTTGCCAAGAATACTTTGTCAATGTTTTAAGCTTTTTTGACACGTGATTTGATTTTTTTTTTTTTAAGGTTACTCCCTGAGGTGTCCATCTGTAAATGTTGTTTGCATTATTCTATACCCCAATGCCTTCAACAATGACCCTTACTTATCATATAAATGTATCAAGAATTTTCTTCTAATATATTCGTTTGCCTACTTTGGATGAAAGTAGGTTTTAGCAAGCTACAAACAAACCAAAACGAAAAGAATATATAATATAGGATTTGCATATTAATTTTTTAGGTCAAATAAACACTTAAACCTTAAGAACTTGCATGACCTTTATAAAAAAATTAATCATCATGTAGGAACAGTTGATTTTATTCAGTGTACCTTGGAAATTTTGGAACTTGGATAATGCATATATTTCTATGATTGATAAATAAGCATTCAAGAGTAGGCAGAATTCATACATAATGTTTGCAAATAAGATTTTGCTGGCTTTTTAGCTCTATTGAAGTAAATATTTATGGCATATGAAATCTATTGTGGCGTCCTTACAGAGCTCTATTCAGACAGCCCTCTGTGATAACTCATATTTTTCACATTTTCATTTAATTGCAGATTTAATATAATTTTTCCAGACCATCAATACATTTATGAAAAGTGCTACTGAGAGCTCATACAATGAGGAACATGAAACAATCTAGATTTCTTATACTTGATGGTGGATAGTGTTTCCCTGTATTTTATTATTTATTTATTTATTTATTTATTTATTTTTATTAGTAATGCACATAATGTGAATACATTCATGTTGGTGCCATGGATATCCTCCTCCCTGTCCTCCCCCTCTGAAGGGACCCTTTTTGTTGGGGAATGGGGGTCGTGCTTTGTGGGGGTAGCCATCAGTTTTACCCATACCACTTTTTTTTTTCTTATTCACTTGCCTACTTTGGATGCTATGATGGAATGTATCCTCTTGAAATGGTTAACCAAATCAGCTCTCTCCTTCCTTCAGTTTCTACTTATCAAGCATTTTTCACATCAATTATAAAGCCACTCCACAGCCAGTATGAGATGACTAGGCCATCTGGTACCAACATTCCCAAATACACTCCAGTCCCACATCGTTTAAGAAATTAGCGTACTAGCTGTCAGTAGACTCTTTTCTTACACAGAAACAGTAAGTGTATGGAATAAACGATGGAAGAGCCAGATAGCAACACTAAGCTTAATTCTGCTGCCCACTCATTCCGGTTCTTATGAATGTTATCTTATTGGAAACTAGGGGAATTAGTGATCATGGATTGAGCCCAGCTAGGTTTAGTGAGGGTCCCAAATCCCAATGGTGGTGCTTTTATAAGAAGGAGAGGGGGATTTGAGAAACAAGGACCAGGAACCAGAAGATCATGTGAAGACAGAAACAAAGATTGGAACTATGTTCACGCAGGCCATGGAGTTCTAGGCACAGCTAGTGCTGGAGAGGCATGGGAGCTCTCTCATCTGAGCCTGAAGAGTGCTCCCCACCCACTCTCCACCTTGACTTCTGTCTTTGACTTCTACAACTGGAATAGAGAACACTTCTGTTGTTTTATGTACAAAAGCTATAGTACTTTTTTTCTTGTATCCCTAGAGAACTAAAGTCCCTAGAATTGTCAGAGCTAAAAACATCATTGTACATTTTCACAGCAATGAATACTAGAGTTGATTGTGGCAAGCACAGTTTATATGTGCACATTTGTATCTTGAGCATTTATGTTATTGAACTAATTCTTTTATGTGTTACAACCTTGCCTAGAACCAGTACCTATGACCATGACCTACACCCCCTTGTTCCTAGTTTAACTTATGGGGCTTTGGTATGGAGTGAAGATTGGTATTCCCCCAAATCTTATGTTGAAGTCCTAATGACCAAAGTGGTAGAAATGGAAGGCCTTTGGAAAGTCATTCTACTGGGATTAGCACTTTGGTGGTACTGCCCATATTCCCATTAGTGTTCTTATAAGAAAGCAAGAGACCACAGCTCTTTCTGGAATGTGAGAATATATGGGAAAGACAAGAACAGAGAACTTCACAGACTCTATCAGCAACTTGGTTATAGAATCACAGCTTAAAGTACTGTGAGAAAAAATGTTGTTTATTGTTAATGCTACCAGACATATGATATTTTGTTATAGAAGCCTAAGCTGATTCATATAGGCTTGAAAAGAAAGGAGAGATGATACAAATTCTACTTTGGAAAAGCTATTTTAAGTTGTAAGACCTAATGAAAAAATTCACTTAAATCTTACCATGTTCTCCATTTACACCACCAAATTAAGGAAGCTTGTGTTTTAATCAAGCCTTTTAAAGTGAGCACATTCCCCCTGAAGAAGTAATTAATAACCCATGAATGTTAATTATGTTTGCCAGTTTAATTTTCATCTAGGATTGCATTGCAGGGAAGATGAGAAATTGATGGATCATGTTCCATTTGAAGTGTCATTTAAGAACTGAGGACCAACTACATGAATCTTGGAGATGCGCCTTGTCAAGCCGAGATTCAATTGTATAAAGCACCTCAGACTGGAGAATGGGAATGACAAATTACGGGCAGGGACCTGCTTGCAGAGTGAGGTCTGGCCTGCTCAGTTTCTCTAGTCTTTAAAGAGATGTTTATCCTCTTGATCTCTATGCCATAAACTTTATAAAATCATTTCTGTAATGACTACTCCTTGCTTCAAATTTAAACTTAATCACACATTTTCCAACTTATGATTAAATCATATTATACTTAAATAAGTAGCAGAGAGGTAGGGAAGGAGACTCCATAAAATTACTCTTCCCGTGATATTATATAAATAGTTATTGATAGTAACAACACTTTGCCTCTAATCACCTTCTTGGAAGGAAAAGTTTTAGATAATTTTCCCGAGGGTTTCTGGAAAGACACAGAATCTCTCTCTCTGAATCATTAAGAATAAAGATATTGTCTCCATTACTACTGTCAATCAGGTTATAGCCTTGATGAACCTAGATTTTGTAAAAAAAATCAAGGTTAAAACAGAGGAGGGTGACCATCGACATCATTCACTGTGTAACCCTTCAGTTCTGAGCTTCCTAACCCTTCTCTCCACAATGCAGCATTTCCCTACCTGTTCATGTCATCCACTCTATGGCAGTTATCAAGGTTTAATGCTTATGGCTGGATAATTTTTTATTTTATGTTTATATCACATTTTATCTCTGAACTTCAGGATTTTCAATTTGATTCTTGAATGAAATATAGGTTGGAGGCTGGAAGGATTGCCTAGCAGTTAAGGTGTTTGCCTGCAAAGCCAAAGGACCCAGGTTCAATTTCCCAAGACCCACGTTAGCCACCTGCACAAGGGGGTACACATGTCTGGAGTTCATTTGCAGTGGTTGGAGGCTCTGGCACACCCATTCTCTCTCTCTCTCTCTCTCTCTTTCAAATAAATAATAATTTTTTAAAAACTTAATATATATACATATATATATATATATATATATATATATATATATATATATATATGTTTTTATCCAGCTTGCAAAAGACCAGCTTTCTTTTTACCTATCATCTATCACCTATATATCTATCATCTATCTTTCTATCATCTATTTATTTACATGTATGTTTATTAACACATATATGGAGATCAGAAGACAAATTTGAGACGTCTGCTCTACCTTCTTTGACATAGACAGTGTCTCTTACTGTACCAAGTGAACTTTTAGGCAACCAAGATACATTTTATTAGTTGGCCCTGCAAGATGTGGATTCTCATGGCTCCACCTCATATTATTGTAGAGTCATTGGGGACTGGAGAGATAGCTTAGCAGTCAAGTTGCCTGCAAAGCCGAAGGAACCAGGTTCAATTCCCCAGGACCCACTTAAACCAGATGCACAAGATGGCACATGCATCTGGAGTTTGTTTGCAGCAGTAGGAGGCTGTGGCATGCTCTCTCTCTCTCTCTCTCTCTCTCAAATACAAATAAAAATAAGAATAAAATGAATAAAGATAAGATCATCGGAATCACAGATCCATGTGCCACTTTGCATCTGGCTTTACTGCTTTATGTGAGCATCTGGGGAAAAAACTCAAGACTAGTAAGATTTGCAAGCAAGCACATTTAAGTACTGAGTTGCACCAGGTCAATCACCTCAATAAACACACAAATACTTTCTAGAGACCAGTAGCCTGTTCTTGATTGAGCACTCCAGCAATTGTCACATATCTTTTTGATGTCCAGAATTCAAAAATACTTTATTCTGATCGTGATATTTTTTTCTAGTTTATGGCTGTTTAGGTAGAGGTACCCACTATATATGTATATATAATTTATGTATTTGAGAGCGAGAGAAAGAGGCAGATAGATAAGACAGATAGAGAGAGAATGGGCGCACCAGGGCCTCCAGCCACTGCAAATGAACTGCAGATGCATTTGCCACCTTATACATCTGGCTTAAGTGGATCCTAGGGAATGGAGCCTTGAACTGGTGTCCTTAGACCTCACAGGCAAGCGCTTAGCCACTAAGCCATCTCTCCAGCTCTGTTCTAATTTTTAATATAACAAATATAAGAAATATTGATGGGTATATGTGTACTTATAGAAAAACAATTGATGAGAAATGATTTTGCTGATTTCCAAAAGTGTATTACATACTATTCTATGACTATTAGGTATATTTAGTATACCTTTTAGTAACACCTTTTCTGTAGTAAAACCTGTGTCTCTCATTGATAGTTTGGCTAAAGAATGCTCCCCTCACAGGCTCATGTGTTTGCCTAGTAGATCTCCAGCTGGTGCTATTTTGAGATGAACCTTTAGGAAGTGGGGATGCTTGAAGGGCAGGGTTTATGAATTCTTTCAATGTGGCTGGAGTTGCCAGGTTCTTGACTATCAATGCAATGTAGTCACCTGTCCTACTCTCTTACACTAGCTGTCCAAGTCCAAAGAGATAATGTTTACATGGATTGGATGGATAATAGCAGTCATAGAATCTGCTTAGATATTTTGGACAGAAAGTCGTTGAACAATGACTAATGTATGGGGAAAATCATATTGAGAATTATATAGTGGGTACAACTATAGAAATAGGTGGGGTCAATGAATGTTGGAGGTGTGGTAATAAAGAGAGTAATCTGGAAAGATGTAAATTGATATATAAATTGATGTTCAGAAAGAGGCTTACGTTGGATGTAAACATTTCTATCTGAGCAGCACAATGAGCTCAGACCATGGCTTGGAGTGAGGAGGTACCTAAGTTGGCAAGAGACTAGAAAGAAGTGGTGAAATATCTAAAATGATAGGGACCTTGATGCAATAACCAAGTCATGAAGGTCTCAAAGCCTTAAATAATGTTAGCAAATCAACATATAACAAATAGGGAAAACTGAGGAAACAAAGTCAAGGTAAAAGCAGAAGTAAAGGGTCAACCCTATCAAGATACAGGTAGGAGTAGAGGGTGGAATCCATCATTGTGACAGTCCAAATCAAAGGTTTTCAGATAAGGAAGGCTGGAAATCCAGGAAGAGACCAAAGTAGCCACAGCCCCCTTGGCAGTGAGGAACGTTGTCACTCAGAGGACTAACCATATGGGAGCTGGTGCCCTGGAGAGGGTTGTGACCATATGAATGAGAAGGGAATGGAATTTGACAGACTACTGAAAACCAGAACCTTCTGTGTATTCTAAACATTGGTGATGGACTTTTTCAGCACATTTAATTTTCTTAAATTGAATGTTGAATTCAGGTATATTATTATTTCCTTTTTATCAAGAAAAAGCTTGTGTCCAAGATCATGCAGTTTACTTCAGAAGGCTCATGGTATCATTTATAACACATTAGAGTGCAGAAATAAGACTTCAATCCATTAATATTATAAGATCCTCATCATTTTTGTCACATTAAGGGCATATTAACTAATTACTAAACTATCATCAATATGGCTTATTTCAAAGGATATTTAAATTTGTCATGTTGAAAAATAGGGAACAATTTACTTGGAAATAAATATGGGTTAGAGCCCCAACAGTATCATTTAGGAACTGTTTAGCTTTAGGCAAGTTAAGTAAAGTCACTGTGCTACTTTAATTTAAAATGAAGGCCAACATTATGGAACTGTGATATTTACATGTACTACTATTACTCACTTATAAATCACCTACCCAATTTCAAATTTATGGTATGCATTAAATGGAATACTTAATCTTAAACCACAAGGTCTTCTGGTTGGAAATATGCAAATGCAAGGTATCATTCATATTTTAATAAGTATAAACATAAAGTGATTTATAGTCTTAACAAAGGATTTGGAGGTAAGTTACTAATTTTATATGCACTAAATTACATCACTCTCAGATGTTAGTGACTAACTATATAGACTTTGCAGCCATGTTCAAGGCACCTATATCAAAATTTGGTAGTGAAGGAGGAATACCTGTGAAGATGTAGAACATTCTCCTCCCTCAATATGTTTTATAGAGGCACACCCAATCAGTAATTATCTTGCGATGAAAGCATTCTAACTTCTATGGTCACAGAGTATGTTTTTACTCATTGCTGAGCCTCATTTATCTGCAGCCATAAAATATTTAAGCATTTATGTCTGAAATTTTACTTAATATTAAAGTTTTGATGTTTATCTGAGTTGATGTACATTAAGTTTCATTTTTACTCAGAGTCTCATACTTACTCAGCAAGCACCTTATCTCCATCCCCAGTCATTTTCAGTTTTAATTTATAGAAGGTAGAGTGTGGAGGAAGTATAATGTTGTCTTCACCTGACAGTATCCTTTGTCGTGATCACTGGCTGCGACTCTGTAACTTGCATGGCATGTCCTGTGTTTGTGTATGCATCTTCTTCACAAGCCTACTAAATGTTCCCCATCAGCATGCATGCCAGCTTCTGCAGATGAGCTTGATTCTGCTCCACACCGACGATGTCTTCAACACTTAACTAATTGCCTGCCCCAATTTATCATTTCTTTGAAAGTGACAGGATGCTTCTCCCCATGATATTGGATGACTTTTGAATTACTGAGGGCAGAACTCAACTCCACCTCACACACTTTTGTTGCCTTGGGTCTCAAATTAAATGCTTCCTTGATCAAAGGATGCACGTCACTCTTTTGCTCATCCATCATCATTTAAATCCAAAAGCTACAGTGCACATGCCTGGGATCTCTACCTGATTATGGAAAAAGAGCTGAACACAAACAATTAGAAGATACCATCTGTTCAATGCTTAGCACATAATAAAAATATGTTTATGCCATTTGCCATTGAAAAAATATTAGCCTAAACTCAGCTCATCACTTAACTTTCCCAACCATGGGGGTTACTGAGGAAGTAGCAGATATGTTTTCTCCTTGGCTATTTCTATAGAAATCCCTCAACAATGTGATATACTAGGACAGCCAGCCAGTCTCTGGACTCCACATTTGCCGCTTGGATCATGCTAATACCAGCTGTTATGTGGGAAAATAATAAGTACTCAATGCAGTCCATCAGCTGGCCCCAAAATAGGCCTGCCAAGCACTTAGCTGTGACTGACCACTTTCCTCACATATAGGATGAAGAAAAAGAAGGTTTTCAGCAAGATTTTATTGATGTTAAAGTTCAAAACCCAAAGAATTTTTATTTCTCTCTAAAAATAAAAGGGACTACCACAGATCACAAATTCTCATAGTTGTATTTCTGACCAAACACAATCATGGTAGAGAAAGAGGTGAAGGACTGTGAAGAGCCTGGGCACGGATGGTAAAGTTCTGTTTGTTCCAACCACTCACCATTCAGTGCCCTGCCAAAAGCACAAGCGATTTCTCTCACTTGAAAGTTCTTTGTTTTGGGCCGTTTCCAACCCATGTCCTATTACTTTGTCTTGGCTAGAGAAATAATTTTAAATATGTTTTATGGCAATTTTTTTGGTTTAAACTGAACATAGAAGACAATTTTGAATATAATTGAATATATAATTACAATATAAAATGTGAGAGTGAGTGTTTTTATTATTTTAGAGACACAAGATGTCAGACTCTAAGCCCTAAACCTTAAAGAATATCCATTTGTTTCTAAATGTCTTGAGAAGCATTATAACATTGCATATAGGGAGCACGATGTGGTGGATGAAGTATGCTGGACTCATCCTGGAGGTGAACCAACTTTCATTAGTGATTCTAGAAAAGAGATGGTGAAACTAGTATTGACAGCAAGGGCCAAAACGGATGCACTATTCTGTCTGATGTGTTGATAAACAACCTCTATGCATTCATGAAGATCTATGAAGATTTTGATTCATTGTACATGGCTGATGGTTTTATTATCATCACTTTAAAGAGTAGGAAAGCTCATTTAAAGAGGTTAAATAACCTGTATATGTTATCATGGTCTATGAACCTATTAGCTTTGCCCTTAGAACAGAGTTATTAGCATTCACTCAACATTACTGAGCATGACACCCATTAGGAGGACATTTCCTGAGAGAAAATAGCATAGCTATCACAGGGTTTCACCTCAAGCCTTCAATAACCTGCATTGTTTACTAAATGCCAAAGCAGAATGTTGGATAGAAAATATGTATCTAAAAAAGCCCAGCCAGAGAAACAGACATCAAATAGCAGGTAATGGAATATTAGTCCAAAATTGTAGTTTTCAGAAAGCTCTTTTAGAGTGGACAGTAAGGATGGTGAATGGAATGTAATCTCAGAGAAATGCTGTGAAGCACCAATGACCTTGAGAAATCTAGGGAGCTCATGGGAAGGACATTTATGTTGTTGCAACTATTGTGGAACAAATTGCTTATTCTAAACGGAGTCATGGACATAAGACAATTATAACTACTTTAAAAGGTTTATTCTATTCAGGAAAAGAGAATGAATTGACTTCAGAATGAGCTCATAAACAGTAGGATGAGAAATGGGGCATGCCCTTTAAAGCTAATAGAACATTTCAATCATGCTAAATGTTACTTACCTCGCAGAACCTACAGTATTTAGACTAAGTTGAAAAAATAGTTTAACATGACAAAACCAGAACTTAATCTGAATATCCAGATATATCCTTTAACTTAAGAATGGCAGTGGAAAGCAGTGGTGTGGTGAGTGGGATGAACATGTGTACAGCAGTGGTGTGGTGAGACAGGATGAACATGTGTGAAAACAAACTCCAGATGCATGTGCCACCTTGTGCATCTGGCTTATGTGGGTACTGGGAAATCGAGCCTCAAACCGGGGTCCTTAGGCTTCACAGGCAAGTGTTTAACTGCTAAGCCATCTCTCTAGGCCTTAAAATATCTTTTTAAATTTCATTTATTTGCAAGAAGAGAGAGAAAGAAGGAGAGAAAGAGAGAGTGAATGGACACTCTAGGGCCTCCAGCCACTGCAAACAAACTCCACTGTGCCACTTTGGGCATCTGGCTTTACGTGGGTACTGGGGAATTGAGCCCAGGTCATTAGGCTTTGCAGGCAAGTAAGTGTCTTAACTGCTAAGCTGTCTCTCCAGCCCTAAAATAATTTTTTAAGGTGAAAATTTGTAAGTGTAGAAGCACTTAGCAAAGATAATTCCATCCATTTGCTCACTGATAAGACATTAATTCTTAATGATGTCACAGAGAATATTCAAGCATGAATGGAAACAATGGGTAATTAACCTGGCAGCCATGAGGGTTACAATATGTGATTGAATGAATACCACCACCTTCTAACATAAGCAAATTAGCTACCCACACCTAAAGTTCCAACATTTCACAGAGTATATTTTATGTTGTTAAAACTAGTTCATATTCTTCACAGACACACTCCCAAGACTTCACCTCTAATGCCACAGTAGAGCTATCTCCACCACCCGCAGTGCCCTCTAGTGCCACAGTAGAGCTATCTCCGCCAGCAGCAGTGCCCTCTAATGCCACAGTAGAGCTATCTCCACCACCCGCAGTGCCCTCTAGTGCCACAGTAGAGCTATCTCCACCACCTGCAGTGCCCTCTTGTGCCACTCTTGACTTTGTCCCCAGAGTCCTCTAGTAGCCAGGTGGACCTTTGCTACTTATCACATGGTGTTGCTTAGGTTTTCATACCCAGCATACTTCTGAGTTTTATTTTCTTGTTTTCATGTGGCCTTTCCATTTGCTACTCTTCTGAGATGCACATAGCTACTTTCGGTTCAAGAAATTACATTTTTCTTTCATTTTATAAATACCATGTTCTTTCTCTAAGAATAGAACCCAATCTGGCTTCAGATAATACATCTAAACTCAATCATATTTGGCAGAACAATACAAATTTATGAAGAAACAAATACAAGATGAGTTGCCCCCAAACTGAAAGTAGTGAATGATGAACTTGAAAATAAAGTTCCTGACTTCTACCTTGTGGTCCTGAGAACAGGAATCAGTTAATATAACTGGGTAATTTGAATAACTGAAGTAAATTGCTTAATGATCATATATTTTATACTTCCATATCTAAATACTGATGACATAATCAAATGAGTCTATTCTTTAATTTAAAATAACAGTGTGTGTCCTTCTTTTGTCCTTTCTTGCAGGGTAATAGATCTTTCATGAAGACAATCATCACATAATTCTGAATAAAATGTTGAAATATAAAATGGAACTGATCCAACCATAGCTATATTTGATTATCAGTAGTATGCATTGTCACTTAAAATATCAATTATTGTGGTAACCTTTTAAAGGAACTCTGGGCACACTAAGCATTTTTTTTATAAATGTAAATAAAAGTTAATTTTTACAAAATAATTATTACATCAATAATTTTAGATTTACATGTCATTTAATTTTCATGAATATCCTGTCAGTAGACTGAAGTTATTTATATTTGATATTTTTAAAATAATTTTTAATTTTTTTTATTATTTTATTTATTTTTGGAGAGAGACACAGAGAGAGACAGACAGAGAGGGAGAGGGAGACATAGAGAACAGGAGCGCCAGCAGTCTCTCAGCTGCTGTGAACGAAATCCAGATGCGTGCGCCCCCTTGTGGTCAAGTGCAACATTGCGCCCTTGCGTCACTTTGCTTCTGGCTAAAGGTGGGTTCTTAGGCTTAGCAGGCAGGCGCCTTAACCGCTAAGCCATTTCTCCAGCCCTTTCTTTATATTTTATTTTATTAGTTATGGACATACTCAGCATGCCAAAGGAAAGCTCCTCTTTGGTGATGCAGTCATCCCCGTGGGGGTTATGGGTCATGTGTTTTGAGGGCAGCCATCAGTCATGGGAAAGAGGCAATGTCTCTGTGCATAGTGCCCCAACTTGTGGCTCTAACAATCTTTCTGCCCCTCTTCCACAAAATTGCCTGAGCCATATGAGTTTGCTTTAAGTCTTCTTCAGTGATGAGCTCCCGGGAGCCTCTGGATCTCTGCTTTGGTAGGTATTGAGTGTCCTCAGTGTCAATCTCGTACAGTGAAGTTATTCTTAATTTGTGGAAAACAAAGCTTTTACAAAAGATCAAGTAAAATTTCTAAAATTAAAACTTAATAAGTGAAACTCAAGTTTCTCAGGTAATAGCTACTTGATTAGTTCAGGCTGGTGCAAGATATAACCACGGAGTGCTTAACGTAAACAATAAACATTTATTTTTCCCTGTTCTGAATGTTGAGAAAGCCAAGATCAAAAATACTTCAGATGTCCTGTCTGACCAGGGCCTGTTTCCAGGTTGGTTGAAGGCTGATTCTTTGTTCATTGGAAAGAACAGTGATCCCAGCTCATTGCCTTACACGAAGGCATTTGTTCTGCTCAGGAGGACTCCACCTTCATGCCATAATTGCCCCCAAATTCCACGTCCTAAAGCCATAGCAACAGGGGTTGGGGCTCTAGCATGGCTAGGTTTTAGGGAGGAATGAGGTTCATGATAGACACAGAATTGATTCTTTCTCCAGGAAACCTGTTTATGACAAAATGCCAGAATCTGAAGAAAAGCTTCAGGCTTTTCAGGGAAAGCAAAACCTGTTCTTTAAGGTCCCCTAGAAGAGAGTAGAAGCCAGAGAGATGTTGTTTCGCTAGAAAATGATCCAGGGAGCTGCATCACCGAACTAGACTTGGAACAGGATGAGGTAGATTTGGATAGCTACAATATGTTCTTGGATAAGGGGTATCTGGAAAAACAATGGACCCAGTTAAAACGGGACCTACGTGATGTAACAGTGGCTGGTCTGTCTCTGGACCTCGGGGCAGGAGAGCTGAAAGTGCTCTCTCCGAGATTTCTAGATGTAGACTTTGCTATCTGGCTATGTGGAATGGCGGGTTATTAAGAGGAGAGACACAGATCCTTACAGCAGCATGCAGCTTTGTGGACACAGTTTCACTATAATGATTCTTAGTGACTTTCCTCTTACCACTGTTTTCCTCAACTATTTCCATTAAATGGCTTAATGAACAGAAGGAGTGAAATTGCACTTGCATGCCCATTACAATGTTTGTGAGGAGTGAGAGTTTGTAAAGTTAGAGAAGCGTGTTGGGACTCTACACCTGATGATAAATGCATTCTATCCATTCACCTGTTCCTTGTGATTTTAAGGAAAGACTTGAGTGGCTCCCTGTGGATCCAATCAGTCAAAACTTCAGGAAGAGGCATTTTTGATAATTATCATTTTCACCTGAGGTTAAAATTGACCTAGATTAAAAGACATAAATCCACTTTGAAACATTTGTCTTTGCCTACCAGTTTTTATAAATATGATTGAGAAATAAAGTATACAGTGATTACTTCTCCCCAGGGATTTGTGGAATAATTAGATGTACTCATCCAACAATTATAAAAAATTGAATTAAAATGGAAAATTATTCAAAGCAATGAAAACCTTGTACTTTTGTTCTAAAAGAGCTGTTATCTTTTTTTCTTCTTAAAAGTGTTGGGAGAAGAACAAGAGTATGTAATTAGGGGTGGCTATGGCCAAAATAAATTATATACATGCAAGAAATTGTCAAAAATTAACCAATTATTTAAAAAAATAGACTATAAGGGAAAAATGTGTCAGGACAGGAAAAATAAGATATAATTGAATCAAGTCCAGAAAAAAGAAAATCTAAATGTTGAATAGTCTTTTATAAAATGCATCCATTAGTGTGAATGTGTGCATGTGTGAATATGGTTGTGGGTGATTTCCAGTGGGCAAATGTACCACTGGATACAAAAATCCAGTCAATATGTTTGGACATGTGTGTGCATGATCATGTGAGCACTGGAACTACTATTCAGGTTAAAGCATGTCCAAAACAAACACAAATAGTTTTGTCACTTATGCCATATAAAGAACCCAAAAATCATTTGAATAACCTTGGAAGAAATGTTCAAAATAAATGCAGAGAACTATATTTAGAGTGATAATACCTAAGTGCATTATGGTCCTGAAAAAGTAATTAAGCAGACACATTGGTTTTAAGTCTTGGAAGGATTTGAAGTGTTGCTATTAGTGTCTGAATTATATTTTGCCCCATTAAAAGCATCCAGGGACACTGAGTCCTGCACAGCTGACTGTATTTACTTCCTATTCAGAGATGTACAGGCCTCCACCTTGGGCTTACTGCTCATCAGAAATGTTTGTGTTCTCACTGAGAAGCAACCTGAAGTGGGAATCCTTCTTTAAAAATGATTGAGATTTTGTAAGGTTTTAGATGACTTTATATATTAGAATGCCTACTTAGTTTTAAAAAAAAACGAACACTATTTGTTATTTAGTTTGCTCAATTTAACTATAATCTATGCCTCTCTCTGATCCATCTATCATCTATCATCATCTATCTATATAACTATAGTGATCTTCTATCTACTATCAGCAATCAATCATCTATTACCTATCGTCTGTTGGTATGTATATGCATATATCAATCAAGCAATCTATCACTGACAGCTATCATCTGTCTTCCTATCTTCCTATCTTTTTTTTTTTTTGGTTTTGGTTTTGCAAGGTAGGGTCTCACTGTGGTCCAGGCTGACCTGGAATTAACTATGTAGTCTCAGGGTGGCCTTGAACTCTCGGTGATCCTCCTACCTCTGCCTCCCAAGTGCTGGGATTAAAGGCGTGAGCCACCATGCCCAGCCTGTCTTCCTATCTTGATCATCCCTCTAGGCACCCCTTTATATTTTCTTTCTTCTTTGTTCTCATTCAATTTTTAAATAAATAATTTAATTTTAATGGATTGTGTGTTGGCTTGGTTTGATTTAATGTTGACTCGTGGAGGTGAAACTACTACCAGACTTTTCATTGTGGACTCTCTGTGTTCCACTTTCACTTTTCATTGTGGACTCTCCGTGTTCCACTTTCACTGGACTGTACTCATATCTGAGGGAAGCAAGTGTGAGGCCAGAGAGGACTATTCTTCACTCCTGTCATGGGACGTCTGTGATTTTGTTCAATTAAACTTTCACTTCCTCCCTTCCAAAGTGAGATTGATAACTTACCTTAGTTTGGTGCATGCACAGGTATGGGTTCTGTGTGTGTGCTCGCGCATGCGTGAATATGTCCATATGGTTGTGGGTCCTATGTGTATAGATATATGTGGAGGCCAGAGATTGATGTCAGTGTCTTCCTCAGTCACCCTCCACCTTATTTTTTGAAACAAGATCGCCTTTTTACTGTTTAAAATATTTTTTATTTATTTATTTGCAAGCAAAAATAAATACAGAGAGAAAATAGGCACTCAAGAGCCTCTTGCCACTACAAGTGAACTTTAGGTTCATGTGCCACTTTGTTCATCTGGCTTTACGTGGGTACTGGGGAATCAAACTCGGGACACAATGATTTACAAGCAAGCACATTTAATGGCTGAGCCATCTCTTCAGTCCTGAAACTCTAGGTAGAGCCTAGAGTGCACATATTCACTAGATAGCCAGTGGGCCCTAGGGATTCCCTGTCTCTGCCTTCTTAGCACAAGGATTATATGTGTGCACCACTAGGTTTGGTATCTGAACTCATTCCTTCCTGCTTGCACAGCAAGCCCTTTACACACTCGGCCACCTCCCCATCCTTGATCCCAGTTTTAGTGTAAAAGTACATAAATTTCTTCAGGTACGCAAAGAAAAGAACTGATGGCCATTGGGTTGCGCATCTCAAGTAGGAGTTGGAATTCTCAGGGTGAAATGAATTCAGCAATGCTTACATGGCAACTGGAAAGGCAGGTTGCTTAGCAGATATGCACTTGGCCCTCTTTTCCCCCCATGTTGTGTCCTGTCACAACTTGTCACGAGTAGGCAGAGTGCCAGGCTGCATAATGTCGTCTTTGCATGTGGAAGCTGGGGCAAGGTGAGGTAGAGAAAAAAAATCACTTCACACTCACGTCTTTCCCTCAGATCCACAAACAACAGGGTGCTTCCAGATGCAAAATAACTCTTCAATAATGTACGTTAAGGAACAGGTCTCAAACACATTCTGGAATTATATGTAATACAGTTGTCAAGTCTCTACCATTATGTTTTAATTACAGAAGCTGTCAGGAAGCTGCAGCATTCATCTCTCACACATAGGCATCTAAAAACCTATCCATTTTTCTTATTTGAAATCAATAATTCATCTTAAAAATGTTATTTCAATGGATGTTTTGTTACAAAATTATGTTAGTTATTACTATTCTCTCCGTTAGTGGTTGAAAAAAGTTAGAAATCCCCTGGCCTATTGATTGTTGAGTCATTTCACATTTCCAGTACTTATTTTATGAAGTCATTACAGGATGCATTTTATAGACATGATTATGGGACACATTTGAGTTATAAATTTCCATTTTCTACAAATTAGACCTCTTTTCAAATGAACAGCACATGCATATGATACCGTTTTTCTCAGAATAGATAGGACCTGACCAGTAGTTTTGCTTTTTAAAAAAATATTATCTTAACTGCATTTTGAAAAAGTTGAGGATTTTGAAATAGACAGGGAAAATCATTCCATAGTGGACTATATTGGCTTGTCTATTTAAAAAATAGCATATGGCCGGGCTTGGTGGCGCACGCCTTTAATCCCAGCACTTGGGAGGCAGAGGTAGGAGGATCGCTGAGAGTTCGAGGCCACCCTGAGACTACATAGTTAATTCCAGATCAGGTCAGCCTGGACCAGAGTGAGACCCTACCTTGCAAAAAAAAAAAAAAAAAAAAAAAAAAAAAAAAAAAGGCATATGAATACTATTTATGAGGAACCTTATCCAGGAATTCATCTTCCTGCAGGAAGGAATGAGATAACTCAGTGAGAGGAAAGTAGCAGAGAAAATAAATATTAAAAACCTCTATTTTACCAGGCATGGTGGTACATGCATTTAGTCCCAGCAGTGCAGAGGCAGAGTAGGAGTATCGCTGTGAATTTGAGGCTAGCCTGAGACTACAGAATGAATTCTTGGTTACTCTGGGCTAAAGTGAGACTCTACCTTGAAAAATGAAAAAAAAATCTTTATTTAGAAACAAGGTTATCATCTATCATCTGGCTATCATCTATAATTTACCTAACTACCTATCAACTATCATCTATATATCTATTAAATCTATCAATCTGTACATTATATCAATCATTGATCACCCACAGCTATCAGTCATCTATCATATATCTATCATCTATCATCCATATTTAGATACCTATCATATATTTGCCATCTAACAACCTGTAATCTATGTATAATCTATCACTACCTATCATCTCTTTATCAATCTATCATCTGTATCTATGATATCTTATCTACCTATCATGGATCAATTTAGCAACTATCATTCTACCATCTCTAATATATATGTGGACAGTTACATACAGACAATGCTTTTCCACTCCACATTCTATGTCAGATGATCACGCAACCAGTGTGGGCCTGCCTCATAAGCAATCCAAGGTAGAGAATTTAAGCGTGAGTACAAAAAGTATTGCTAGTTCAAGACTGCCATATGTGGCAATAAAAGGCTGACATATGTTGCAGGGTTTTTTTTGTTTGTTTGTTTCTGAAACTGTCTATATAACTTAAATTAAAATTTACTAAGAAATAGCTGGAAATGGTCAGCAATGCTGTAACAACCATATATTATGATCTCAAAGAAAACAAATACGACTACTTGATATCCATGTGTGGGGGAAAAAGTATGGGAACTTTATCACATTGCCTATACTACCCTCATACCTAGAAAATGTGTTCTTTCTTCAATATAGAGGAAACATCCCACGGCAGCTTCGGGGGGAAGAGAATACTTATTGTGAAGCATTCACACATGTATATGAGAATCCCCTAAAAGTTCGAGAGAAAATCAAATGTGGAGGATAAAACTTGCTATTCTTCAACACAGAGAAGGAGTTTTAGCCTGAACCACTGCATCTATATTGTCCTGAATCATCTACTACCCTCATAAAGCAAACACTGACGCCAAGACAAAATAGAAAATGAAATGTCAAATCAGCCTGCTAGAACATGTGAGCTTGTTTTGGGAGGAAAGTTGAACTTTTTTTTTTATATTTGGAAGACAAACTTTGTGTTCCTCATTAGGCACATACATTAAGACATAAGCATGAGGGGATTTTTTTTTTTTTTAATCTACAGCTGTTTTTAAATAGGCTCAATAACATTTGAAGCTATCTCTTGGGAAATAATCTGCTTTTGTGAATTCAAAGCAGCATTTCTGTGTGGAAATTACTTTTGATTCATGGAGTAAAGAGGTCACTAAAGACCACTGAGGTGGGGAATCATAATTGGAAGAAATCTTGCGAAACACTAGTTAATGTGTGTGGGAAATAATGATGGCAGGAATTTTGGAGCAATCAATCATTGTAGGTACTTTTGAACAAAATAAACAACAAAATCCTCTTGGTTTTTTAATAAACTATACAGCTGTTAAACTCTGAACATGGCTATCTCTGTATTTCTGACAGAAGTAAGTGGTAGAGATTAGAACCTTTTGTAAAGGTATTTTTAGAATGATCGCTATGAGCAAGATATTAAGCAAGGGGATTGAGGAAAACAGTATTCAAAGGCTATCATTTTCTTCAAGAAACAAGTTTCCCGAAAGGGAGCCCAGAAGATGGGACACTTGATGATAATGTCATCTTCTTTGCCATCTTGTGTAAGGTTAAAAGCAGGATATATCCCCAATAGAATACTTAGGACTTAGGGAGCTTTTGTAAAAATTACCAACCAGATTAAGTAAATAAATAATTTTAGAAGCCTGGCCTGTTGGCACATACCGTTAATCCCAGGCATTTTGGAGGTAGAGGTGAAAGGATCACTGTGAGTTTGGGGACAGCCTGCAAATACAGAGTGAGTTCCAGGTCAGCCTAAACTAGAATAAGACCATACCTAAAAAGCAAACAAACACAGCTGTGTGTGGTGGCGCACGCCTTTAACCCCAGCACTTGGGAGGCAGAGATAGGCGGATCACCATGAGTTTGAGGCCACCCTGAGACTACATAGTTAATTCCAGGTCAGCCTGGATCAGAGTGAGACCCTACCTTGAAAAACAAAACAACAACAACAAAAAAATAGCAACCAGAACAAGCACGTAATATACATATCGTAGGAGAGACAATACCTTCTGACACATCTTTGATACTCCTGAGAATTTACAACATATTGTTTCTTATTTGTTTTGCTAATTATTATCAGAGTTGAGAGTAGAACCCAAAAACCCAAATATGGGTCATTTAATTCTGCTGATTCTATTAAGTCCACTTTGAAGGCTGGATATGTTGCTCATAGATGGCTTGCCTGGCATGCGTGTAGCCCCGGGTTCTACTCCAGCACCACATAAACTGGACTGATTGTGCATACCTACAATCTGAGTACTCGGGAGGTAGGAAGATTACGAGTTCAAAGCCATCCTCAGTACACAGCAAGCTGGAGGCCAGCCTGGGCTACTTAAGACCCTCTCAAAAATAAATAAATAAGAATAAAATAAAGTATCTTATGGAGACAGAGGAAATCAAATTTTAGTATAAAAACTTTTCATACTCACTTTTCCTTTATATTTTTCATATTTGCTACTAAATTTATAATATATAAAGATAAAAATAGACATGCAATAAGTAACCACGGGATGGCTTATAACTAAACGGTGATACTACACAAACCCTTACAGAAGTCTTAAATGAAGTTCCATCCATTTAAATGAAAACCAGACTTTGGCATTCATCTTTTGTTAAAGATGGAAGAAACTATGCTTGTTTTTGTATCTGGCCCAATTAGTGTGAAGTTTAATATTCACTGTATTAAATTCTTTACATTGATATCATGTAATATAATCTAAAAATACATTTATGATGTTTCGACTGTCTTATTATCAGCTTAGTTAACTGACAGTCTGTACTACATCTGTGCTAAAAATCTGTGATTTTTAAAAATATTTTATTTTTATTTATTTGAGAGAGAGGGGGATACAGAAACAGACAGGTAGAGAGAGAGAGAATGGCATGTCAGGGCCTCCAGCCACTACAAAGCAACCCCAGACGATGCGCCCCTTGTGCATCTGGCTTATGTGGGTCCTGGGAGTCCAACCTGGGTCCTTTGGCTTCGCAGTCAAGCGACTTAACCGCTAAGCCATCTCTCCAGCCCCTGTGCTATGATTTTTTTAGGCTCATTTTTAGAGTTAAAATAAGTGTTAGCTTAAGCTGGTCAGGTAAGTAAACCCAAGGAAAATAAATTGGCCATTCCCACCAAGGGAAGTTGAGGGCAGCATTACAAGTTCTTCTAGGCTGGAATTTTCCATCAGAATGATTATCAAAGCTCATGACACCCAAACTGTTATTGTGACCAGGCCTGTAGAGCCACAAATGATGCTTAGTTCAAGTAGAAGCCGATGAATTTTTAAAATCAGCTTTATCCAATATGTGTGCTTGAATTAATTACGGTATTGACTTTACAATCCATCACATCCATGTTTAAATGTAAGCTCTGAGAGACTTTAGGGTTCTGAGATGTTCCTGAGAAAAAGGTCAAGAACGTTTATTGGGTCTGAAGCGCTTGGTGCTAATAGATATTAAAACTGAAGGTGAAGCTGGGCGTGGTGGCGCACACCTTTAATCCCAGCACTCAGGAGGCAGAGGTAGGAGAATCATTGTGAGTTCAAGGCCACCCTGAGACTCCATAGTGAATTCCAGTTCAGCCTGGGCTAGAGTGAGACACTACCTCCAAAAACAAAAACAAACAAACAAACAAAAAAAAAAAAAACCTGAAGGTGGACAATAAGAACAGGGGAGGAGTTTCCACCTTCTGCCTTTAACCCCAGGTGGTGCGGGTCAGCAAACAGCCCTGCAAAGTCCTTCTTGAACTCTACAATCTCGCTGAGCTGAATTCACTGTAGCTTTGTAGTAGTGAATGAGTAAATGAGATGGTTGTAGTCTTACAAACATTTATATCCTAAAGGCGGAGAAGAGTGGATGAGATCAGAAAAACGTGAGATTAGGCAACTCCAAACTCCTGGTCCTCCAAAGAAAGACTTGGAAAATGAACGGAAACCATCAGCACTAAGTGGACACTGAATAATGAAGAAAACGTCACTTCATGTGCAGAGGTGCTCTGAGGGATGCCCACTCTCCATTTCCTTGTTCACTTTCAGCCACACAGCCATCTTACTGCCCATGCCCAGGGGAGAGATGAGGTCTTTTTTTTTTTTTTTCTACAGAGCCAGGCTTTTCCACAAATAAGTGTGTTTCCTGCTCGTATCTAGCTGAAGTTTATCAAAGAGTGGTTAACAAGTACTTCTGTCTGGTTTGTCTAGCTCAGAACTGATACAGAAAGGAAAACTTCAAAAAATAAAACTGAAAAAACAATAAATGAGGAAACAAATAACAAGTCATGCTCTATGTGCCTAAAACTGATATTCATAGCTGATTTGTACAAAAGACCAAGATAAAAGAGGTGAAGCTTAAGCATGGCTTTTGAAATTCAGGGGAAATCAAACATACCCATGAAAGAGGAGGGGTGCAAGGTTTACAGAGATAACAAAGCCAAGAAAATGCTGTAAGATCTGAAACTTCCTTTACCTTTACATCGACCCCTCACTTCAGCTCAAGCCTGACTAGTAGACAAGGAGGGAATTAGCACAGGGACTTGCCTCAGAGACCATCAACAGAGACACGCAGGGGAAGTTGCTTGGTTGGTTGATTGCTTCGTTTGCTGGTTTGGGCTTGGTGTTCATGGTCTACTCAATACACTAGTGGTAAAGAGACATCATTGCCTCATATGACAATATACACATACTATGAAGAGTTGATGAGAAAAAGCCACCGGGGGCTTCAAACAGTCAACACTATTTCAAAGAAAGCAGATTTGTGGTGTCCATTAGTCAAAATTTCATATCTGCCCAAAAGCTACAGAAAGATAAAAACAGTATTGGCAACATGACAGATAAAGAGATGGATGGGATTGAATTGGTCCAAAAGTAAACCCATACATCTATATCAAAACACTTTCAATGACGGCGAAAGTAGATAGCTCACAAAAGTCTTTGGCGATGTCACACGACAAGTTCACAGTGACAGAGGAAGAATGGTGTTCTCACACCATTCACATCTCCATTTTTGTGATCTATAAGAACTCAGAATTTTTAAAAGATGCAATTATAAGGATTACACCCTGATACTCATAAGGGTTAACATGAAGTTGAACTTGGCATGATGACCTTTGAAAATATTGTGATAATTGAAATAAATGTGATACAAAGGACTGGGATGTTTTAATTGCACAAACATTAAAATTCCTTGAATAGACAATTTCGTAGCTCTGAGCAAGTATCAGATGCCATCAAGGACTAAGGAAAGGGTTTACAGGTATCGCTGCTTTATGAATACAGGACTTAATAAATAAAAAGAGAAAGAAAAATGAATACCAGTCCTCATCACTCTCTGATTCCTGGTGGTGGTGTAATATGACCAGCCTCATCTTCCTGCCTCCATGACTTGGCACACCATGATGGATTATACCCTTGAACTATATGCCTAAATAAACCCTTTCTCCATTAAATAGCTTCTTGCCATTTATTTTGTCATAGAAATGAGAAAAGTATCTAACATACTCTGATAAACATTTACAAATGTGAAAGGAAAGGACAGGTGATAATTTATAAATCAATCTAAAAGGTGAGGATGTGAGAAATATCATCTAGAATCCATGGGATAAATTCACAAATTCTGAGCATTAAAATAAATAGCATAGAACATTCAAGCAGGAAGGAATGAGATAACTCAGTGAGAGGAAAGTAGCAGAGAAAATAAATATTAAAAACTTCTATTTTACCAGGCATGGTGGTACATGCATTTAGTCCCAGCAGTGCAGAGGCAGAGTAGGAGTATCGCTGTGAATTTGAGGCTAGCCTGAGACTACAGAATGAATTCTGGTTACTCTGGGCTAAAGTGAGACTCTACCTTGAAAAATGAAAAAAATCTTTATTTAGAAACAAGGTTATCATCTATCATCTGGCTATCATCTATAATTTACCTAACTACCTATCAACTATCATCTATATATCTATTAAATCTATCAATCTGTACATTATATCAATCATTGATCACCCACAGCTATCAGTCATCTATCATATATCTATCATCTATCATCCATATTTAGATACCTATCATATATTTGCCATCTAACAACCTGTAATCTATGTATAATCTATCACTACCTATCATCTCTTTATCAATCTATCATCTGTATCTATGATATCTTATCTACCTATCATGGATCAATTTAGCAACTATCATTCTACCATCTCTAATATATATGTGGACAGTTACATACAGACAATGCTTTTCCACTCCACATTCTATGTCAGATGATCACGCAACCAGTGTGGGCCTGCCTCATAAGCAATCCAAGGTAGAGAATTTAAGCGTGAGTACAAAAAGTATTGCTAGTTCAAGACTGCCAAATGTGGCAATAAAAGGCTGACATATGTTGCAGGGTTTTTTTTTGTTTGTTTGTTTCTGAAACTGTCTATATAACTTAAATTAAAATTTACTAAGAAATAGCTGGAAATGGTCAGCAATGCTGTAACAACCATATATTATGATCTCAAAGAAAACAAATACGACTACTTGATATCCATGTGTGGGGGAAAAAGTATGGGAACTTTATCACATTGCCTATACTACCCTCATACCTAGAAAATGTGTTCTTTCTTCAATATAGAGGAAACATCCCACGGCAGCTTCGGGGGGAAGAGAATACTTATTGTGAAGCATTCACACATGTATATAAGAATCCCCTAAAAGTTCGAGAGAAAATCAAATGTGGAGGATAAAACTTGCTATTCTTCAACACAGAGAAGGAGTTTTAGCCTGAACCACTGCATCTATATTGTCCTGAATCATCTACTACCCTCATAAAGCAAACACTGACGCCAAGACAAAATAGAAAATGAAATGTCAAATCAGCCTGCTAGAACATGTGAGCTTGTTTTGGGAGGAAAGTTGAACTCTTTTTTTTTATATTTGGAAGACAAACTTTGTGTTCCTCATTAGGCCCATACATTAAGACGTAAGCATGAGGGGATTTTTTTTTTTTTTTTTAATCTACAGCTGTTTTTAAATAGGCTCAATAACATTTGAAGCTATCTCTTGGGAAATAATCTGCTTTTGTGAATTCAAAGCAGCATTTCTGTGTGGAAATTACTTTTGATTCATGGAGTAAAGAGGTCACTAAAGACCACTGAGGTGGGGAATCATAATTGGAAGAAATCTTGCGAAACACTAGTTAATGTGTGTGGGAAATAATGATGGCAGGAATTTTGGAGCAATCAATCATTGTAGGTACTTTTGAACAAAATAAACAACAAAATCCTCTTGGTTTTTTAATAAACTATACAGCTGTTAAACTCTGAACATGGCTATCTCTGTATTTCTGACAGAAGTAAGCAGTAGAGATTAGAACCTTTTGTAAAGGTATTTTTAGAATGATCGCTATGAGCAAGATATTAAGCAAGGGGATTGAGGAAAACAGTATTCAAAGGTTATCATTTTCTTCAAGAAACAAGTTTCCCGAAGGGAGCCCAGAAGATGGGACACTTGATGATAATGTCATCTTCTTTGCCATCTTGTGTAAGGTTAAAAGCAGGATATATCCCCAATAGAATACTTAGGACTTAGGAGCTTTTGTAAAAATTACCAACCAGATTAAGTAAATAAATAATTTTAGAAGCCTGGCCTGTTGGCACATACCGTTAATCCCAGGCATTTTGGAGGTAGAGGTGAAAGGATCACTGTGAGTTTGGGGACAGCCTGCAAATACAGAGTGAGTTCCAGGTCAGCCTAAACTAGAATAAGACCATACCTAAAAAGCAAACAAACACAGCTGTGTGTGGTGGCGCACGCCTTTAACCCCAGCACTTGGGAGGCAGAGATAGGAGGATCACCATGAGTTTGAGGCCACCCTGAGACTACATAGTTAATTCCAGGTCAGCCTGGATCAGAGTGAGACCCTACCTTGAAAAACAAAACAACAACAACAACAAAAAAATAGCAACCAGAACAAGCACGTAATATACATATCATAGGAGAGACAATACCTTCTGACACATCTTTGATACTCCTGAGAATTTACAACATATTGTTTCTTATTTGTTTTGCTAATTATTATCAGAGTTGAGAGTAGAACCCAAAAACCCAAATATGGGTCATTTAATTCTGCTGATTCTATTAAGTCCACTTTGAAGGCTGGATATGTTGCTCATAGATGGCTTGCCTGGCATGCGTGTAGCCCCGGGTTCTACTCCAGCACCACATAAACTGGACTGATTGTGCATACCTACAATCTGAGTACTCGGGAGGTAGGAAGATTACGAGTTCAAAGCCATCCTCAGTACACAGCAAGCTGGAGGCCAGCCTGGGCTACTTAAGACCCTCTCAAAAATAAATAAATAAGAATAAAATAAAGTATCTTATGGAGACAGAGGAAATCAAATTTTAGTATAAAAACTTTTCATACTCACTTTTCCTTTATATTTTTCATATTTGCTACTAAATTTATAATATATAAAGATAAAAATAGATATGCAATAAGTAACCACGGGATGGCTTATAACTAAACGGTGATACTACACAAACCCTTACAGAAGTCTCAAATGAAGTTCCATCCATTTAAATGAAAACCAGACTTTGGCATTCATCTTTTGTTAAAGATGGAAGAAACTATGCTTGTTTTTGTATCTGGCCCAATTAGTGTGAAGTTTAATATTCACTGTATTAAATTCTTTACATTGATATCATGTAATATAATCTAAAAATACATTTATGATGTTTCGACTGTCTTATTATCAGCTTAGTTAACTGACAGTCTTACTACATCTGTGCTAAAAATCTGTGATTTTTAAAAATATTTTATTTTTATTTATTTGAGAGAGAGGGGGATACAGAAACAGACAGGTAGAGAGAGAGAGAATGGCATGTCAGGGCCTCCAGCCACTACAAACGAACCCCAGACGCATGCGCCCCCTTGTGCATCTGGCTTATGTGGGTCCTGGGGAGTCCAACCTGGGTCCTTTGGCTTCGCAGTCAAGCGACTTAACCGCTAAGCCATCTCTCCAGCCCCTGTGCTATGATTTTTTTAGGCTCATTTTTAGAGTTAAAATAAGTGTTAGCTTAAGCTGGTCAGGTAAGTAAACCCAAGGAAAATAAATTGGCCATTCCAGATCTCCATTCCCACCAAGGGAAGTTGAGGGCAGCATTACAAGTTCTTCTAGGCTGGAAATTTCCATCAGAATGATTATCAAAGCTCATGACACCCAAACTGTTATTGTGACCAGGCCTGTAGAGCCACAAATGATGCTTAGTTCAAGTAGAAGCCGATGAATTTTTAAAATCAGCTTTATCCAATATGTGTGCTTGAATTAATTACGGTATTGACTTTACAATCCATCACATCCATGTTTAAATGTAAGCTCTGAGAGACTTTAGGGTTCTGAGATGTTCCTGAGAAAAAGGTCAAGAACGTTTATTGGGTCTGAAGCGCTTGGTGCTAATAGATATTAAAACTGAAGGTGAAGCTGGGCGTGGTGGCGCACACCTTTAATCCCAGCACTCAGGAGGCAGAGGTAGGAGAATCATTGTGAGTTCAAGGCCACCCTGAGACTCCATAGTGAATTCCAGTTCAGCCTGGGCTAGAGTGAGACACTACCTCCAAAAACAAAAACAAACAAACAAACAAAAAAAAAAAAACCTGAAGGTGGACAATAAGAACAGGGGAGGAGTTTCCACCTTCTGCCTTTAACCCCAGGTGGTGCGGGTCAGCAAACAGCCCTGCAAAGTCCTTCTTGAACTCTACAATCCTCGCTGAGCTGAATTCACTGTAGCTTTGTAGTAGTGAATGAGTAAATGAGATGGTTGTAGTCTTACAAACATTTATATCCTAAAGGCGGAGAAGAGTGGATGAGATCAGAAAAACGTGAGATTAGGCAACTCCAAACTCCTGGTCCTCCAAAGAAAGACTTGGAAAATGAACAGAAACCATCAGCACTAAGTGGACACTGAATAATGAAGAAAACGTCACTTCATGTGCAGAGGTGCTCTGAGGGATGCCCACTCTCCATTTCCTTGTTCACTTTCAGCCACACAGCCATCTTACTGCCCATGCCCAGGGGGAGAGATGAGGTCTTTTTTTTTTTTTTTTTTTTCTACAGAGCCAGGCTTTTCCACAAATAAGTGTGTTTCCTGCTCGTATCTAGCTGAAGTTTATCAAAGAGTGGTTAACAAGTACTTCTGTCTGGTTTGTCCAGCTCAGAACTGATACAGAAAGGAAAACTTCAAAAAAATAAAACTGGAAAAAACAATAAATGAGGAAACAAATAACAAGTCATGCTCTATGTGCCTGAAACTGATATTCATAGCTGATTTGTACAAAAGACCAAGATAAAAGAGGTGAAGCTTAAGCATGGCTTTTGAAATTCAGGGGAAATCAAACATACCCATGAAAGAGGAGGGGTGCAAGGTTTACAGAGATAACAAAGCCAAGAAAATGCTGTAAGATCTGAAACTTCCTTTACCTTTACATCGACCCCTCACTTCAGCTCAAGCCTGACTAGTAGACAAGGAGGGAATTAGCACAGGGACTTGCCTCAGAGACCATCAACAGAGACACGCAGGGGAAGTTGCTTGGTTGGTTGATTGCTTCGTTTGCTGGTTTGGGCTTGGTGTTCATGGTCTACTCAATACACTAGTGGTAAAGAGACATCATTGCCTCATATGACAATATACACATACTATGAAGAGTTGATGAGAAAAAGCCACCAGGGGCTTCAAACAGTAAACACTATTTCAAAGAAAGCAGATTTGTGGTGTCCATTAGTCAAAATTTCATATCTGCCCAAAAGCTACAGAAAGATAAAAACAGTATTGGCAACATGACAGATAAAGAGATGGATGGGATTGAATTGGTCCAAAAGTAAACCCATACATCTATATCAAAACACTTTCAATGACGGCGAAAGTAGATAGCTCACAAAAGTCTTTGGCGATGTCACACAACAAGTTCACAGTGACAGAGGAAGAATGGTGTTCTCACACCATTCACATCTCCATTTTTGTGATCTATAAGAACTCAGAATTTTTAAAAGATGCAATTATAAGGATTACACCCTGATACTCATAAGGGTTAACATGAAGTTGAACTTGGCATGATGACCTTTGAAAATATTGTGATAATTGAAATAAATGTGATACAAAGGACTGGGATGTTTTAATTGCACAAACATTAAAATTCCTTGAATAGACAATTTCGTAGCTCTGAGCAAGTATCAGATGCCATCAAGGACTAAGGAAAGGGTTTACAGGTATCGCTGCTTTATGAATACAGGACTTAATAAAAAGAGAAAGAAAAATGAATACCAGTCCTCATCACTCTCTGATTCCTGGTGGTGGTGTAATATGACCAGCCTCATCTTCCTGCCTCCATGACTTGGCACACCACGATGGATTATACCCTTGAACTATATGCCTAAATAAACCCTTTCTCCATTAAATAGCTTCTTGCCATTTATTTTGTCATAGAAATGAGAAAAGTATCTAACATACTCTGATAAACATTTACAAATGTGAAAGGAAAGGACAGGTGATAATTTATAAATCAATCTAAAAGGTGAGGATGTGAGAAATATCATCTAGAATCCATGGGATAAATTCATAAATTCTGAGCATTAAAATAAATAGCATAGAACATTCAATCTAAGTCTTAAAAATAGAGGGGTGGCTGGGCATGGTGGCACATGCTTTTAATCCCAGCACTGGGGAGGCAGAGGTAGGAGGATCACTGTGAGTTCAAGGCCACCCTGAGAATACAAAGTGAATTCCAGGTCAGCCTGGGCTAGAGTGAGACCCTACTTCGAAAAACCCAAAATATATAAAAATAAAAAATAGAGGGGTGGCTTTCCTATTGATAAAAAGGGGAAAGAAGCAGGACCCAGC
Organism: Orientallactaga sibirica; assembly: GCA_036365145.1. Lineage (NCBI taxonomy): Eukaryota > Metazoa > Chordata > Mammalia > Rodentia > Dipodidae > Orientallactaga > Orientallactaga sibirica. The sequence continues at coordinate 14,872,799 of JAEOAD010000032.1, forward strand.
AGACACTTACAAGTAACACAGAGATCAAGAGAGCAAAGATCTCAATAAAGTTATTAACTGAAATGGGAGAATATGGAGCCATGAATTATTGCATGTCTCTAAATCTAAGTAGAAACAAAAAGGCTGGTTTGACTGTGTCTTGCTTTCTGCTCTTGGTTATTTTCAGCTAGGAGCCACCTGTATTAGCAAGGGCACTGCAGATGGTGAGTCTGGCTGAGCGTCCTTGGATCTGGTTACTCCTGGTGAACCTGTGTGCTTCCCAATGCTGGACACTGATTTTGCACATGGATTCTGTGAAGAAGGTTTAGCATCTATCTCAGTTTGCTCACAGAAATGCCCAAGTTTTGGGCAGTTAAATAAGAATGTGTTTTGATACTATGTTTAGTGGTGTCTGGAGGTCATTCTTCCCCAAGTCCTTAAGTTCAACAGGGGACAGTGTGGACAGAGTTTGTATCTAGTGGAGTTTGGCTGTTGGAGCTCCTAGGGAAGCTCAGCGTTGCTGGAAGTCTCTGGTCTGTTCTTATCCTTCGTGGCCCTTCACAGAGTCTTTGATGGTTGATACTGTGTCCAGGTCGCCAGGAGATTTGAAGCCTTTTCTTTGCTACCATATGGCAGATTTCTCTAATTCTCCTTCCTGGGAAGTTGAGTTTTGTAGATGAATTCTGAAAACTACATTTCATATAAAAGGAATTCATTCAGCAATTCCTTACTGTATTATAGAAAGAGTACAGATGGGTTACATGAGGCAGCTTTTAAAAGCCACTCTCACTAAAGGATCAGCAAAAGGACTCCAGCTGGGAAGAGTGAAAGAAGGTAAGTTGCGCAAAAATGAAGGAATAGAAATTGAAGCAAATTAAATGATAGAAATAGCCAGGGCCTCTGGAAAGTGTCAAGAGATAGGAAAGAGGAGGGGATTACTGGAGGCTTGTGAAAAATGTCCCGTAGACCTAGCTACTACTAGCACAAGCATTCCAATTAAAGCAATAAAATTAAATCAGATAGGTATATGCAAATTGGCTTGATGCAATGAACTCACCAGTAAAATTGATGAAATTGCATAGTGTAATAAAATAGAAACAGCGAGATTTAAATTTGTTAGATAGGATATATCAAATAAGTGACAAGTCCTAGTGCGTCTTCATTTGATAGCCTAATTTTGCCTGCTGTGAGCACTGAAAGCCTAAAAACACCCCATGGTACCTTACCACAACCTGAGTGCCCAGGTCCTACTGATGGAGCAACTTCTCAAGCCCCAATATTAATAAAATAACAAATTCCAATCATTCAGCAATCAGAAAATATTTCCAGTATAAGTCTGTCATATATGTCATGTATAGCCTATTTCAACTGCCTTTAAGTCACAGATTGAAAGTACCTCAACACATTTTATGTCACACAGCAACTTTGCAGATAAAGTTTTGACTACATTTGACTTTCTTCAAATGCAAAGGAGTGACATTTTGTCTGATGGCCTACTCAAAGAGATTCTTTTCACACTTATTGATGACATCTCAGTCCAGCACCCTTTAAATCTTGCTGTGTTCCAAGGGTGACACAGACCTCAAAGACAGCCTTAGTGAAGCTGATGGATGCATTAGTCAGTGCTCTGCGCATGGACTACCCACCAGAAGCAGGGTCTAGAACCTATCAACAATTCAGATATGCAGAAACAAAGTATAATTATGTAGGAGGTGTTAGCTGTGGTTTTCTATGACACAATAGAGTAACTATGGCTTAGAGTATTCTATGACAGACTCCAAAATAACTAGAAAAGTATAATAATTCCCATCACCTGGAAAAGACCAGTGGTTAAGTAGATATAAATGCTTCTTTTCTGATTAGATATTACACATATAAATTATCACAATGAATACCATGTAGACATACAAACATTATGTCTCAATAAAATAATAATGGTGATAAATACTTGTTAAATAACAAAACAATCAGAAGGTATTACTATTCATATTCCTGAGACTGTTGAAGCTGTAGCAGCTTCCCGAAGTGCCTGGCTCATGGGTTTTTGTTATTTTTAAAAAGAGGCTGGAGAGAATGCTTAGTGGTTAAGGTGCTTTCCTGCAAAGCCCAAGAACTCCTGTTCAAATCTTCTCTAGGTCCCATGTAAGCCAGGTGCACAGTGATGCAAGCACACAATATCACCCATGTACACAAGGGGGCACACACATTGGAGTTAATCTGCAACTGGTGAAGTTCCTGGCATGCCCATTCTCTCTCTCGCTCCTTCTTTCTCTCTCTATCTCAAAATGAGTTTTTTTTTTTCAATATAAGTAAATTTTTAAAATTTTTAAAAAGTTTAAAAATATTTCTGGGGCTGGGGAGACTGCTCAGTGGTTAAGGTTGTTTGCACTGCAAACTTGGCAACCTGACTTTAGATTTCCAGCACTCTGGTAAAACCAGACACAATGTGGTATGCATTTGGATGCTAGATTAGAAATTTCACATAGTCAATTAATTCTCTCAAATCTATGTTCACTTTGTGAAATATGTGCGTTAGTATCCTTATAAATGTTTGGAGCCAACACATACTGATCTAAAGTGAAAGTTTCAAATAGACCTTTCCCAAGGAAATAAAATGAAAATCAAACCATGTTCAAGAATTAACTTTTTTTTTTTTTTTTTTTTTTTGATGGGCACTCACTCAAATTCTCATAGGAAGGTATTGGCTATGAACGGTGATGAGTAGAAATACCATGGTTAGCTAAACTGCAGTGTATGTCTCTGAAAAACTGGCTTCTGAGGTAATTAAAGTGTGATATTTAAGATTTGCAGCATGAAAATAAATATTAAGTAAAAATCCCCTCTTAATGTATATGTCAATCATTACAATTAACACTTCACAAGTTTTATTTACAACAATCATGTTCCAAAGAAGATACCCCATTTCTCCAGCACTGCACCTAAAAAAGTGTCCTATAGAGATGGCAAGGCTCCTCAACATTACAGATTTTGCAACAACAAGCTCGATGTGTTTTCTCAAGTAACTGTCATTGATATTATAGTCATTTTCCTTTATAATGAAGTCTACAATTTTCTCTTAGGATTTAAAGTCAATTGTAACTTACTGAAGTAATGATATACAACTAAATTTTAGATCCAAATTTAAAAGTTTCCATCTTATATTTCAGTGAAATGATGAAGGGGTGGTAGAGTAAAATAAAGAGAGTAATATACATGGGAGAGGAAGCATGGGAGAGGAAGTGGAATTTATCTTGTATTTCTTTCCCTCCATTTTCCTAAGATTTTTCCAAATATTATCATTTTAAGGTATTGAGGTAAAGAATTTACCCATTAGTTCTACAAAGTCAAAGATACAAAAACCATGAAAATTAGCACTTAATACATTAAGTGAATTTGGTGGCAATTATATGTTTTGATTTTTATAAATCCTATATCAAAGAAGAAAGGTGAATTGCCTTGGATCTCTTCACTTGTGTTGTTCTAATATCATCTGTGAGTTTGATTTGCTATTGAATGATAGAACCTGACTTAATTCTGCAATATCTTGATTGGATGACAGGGATATCAGTCACTATTTTTTCCTGTTCTGATCTCATAAACTTAGTATTCAATAAAGATGTATGGATGTATAAAGTGAAAAATGTATCAATAAAGAGAATTGCATGTTCTGAAATTTCAAATTTGGGAATGAAATTTCCTAGACTGTTCCCTTTAATACCACTACCTGTATTATTTTTAATGGCTGCATAATAAAGCTTGACAAACTGAGTGCCTTAATAGAAGATAAAGGTATTTAATTTTACTGTTCTGGAGGCTGAACATGTAGAATAAAGTTGTTGGCAGAGCCCTGCTCTCCCCAAAGTTCTGACAAGAGGACAGTTCCTTGCCTCTTCGGCATCTGGACACTTTTGGTGTGACTCTGGATTAGATTGTCTAATTGTTATATTATTTTCCATGTTCATATTATTAGCTACCTCTGCATGCCCCACTTCTTGCAAATATACCAAACCATAGTGCATTATGGTCCAGTCTGCTTCTAATGACCTTTGTTGATGGGCTTCGTGAATCTTAACAGCCGATCCTGGGAAAACAGGTTTCTAGTGCAACACCCTTCTGTGTCATTCTCAATCCAGGATCCCGCTTTGCAAAAGGATTTTCAATTTTACCATCCATGAGCAATGTCTCGCCTTCAGGACACCTTTTGTGTTGTCCCAGTGCAGAGCAAGAGGTTCTTTTATGGCAAGAATCTTTAATTTCACCTGCTTTCTCTGCTCTCTCTCTCTCTCTCTCTCTCTCACACACACACACACACACACACATAATAAAGATAACTAAGAGCAGTGATCAATAAGAATTTTACAAACTGCATGTTATTCTGTCTTAACATTTCCTCTGTCAAATAACTTAGGCCATTAGCTCTAAATTACAACTCACTAAAATCGTCAGAACACAGGCCAAAGGTAGTCAGACTTTGTTGGTTTTGTTGTTGCTGCTGCTGCTTTTGTTAAAATATAACACGAATGGCCCGTAGTCCTGTTTCTCAGAGTCACTGTTCCTCTTTGAAGCCTTGTGTGATGACCCTCCTCTGTTTGCACGTCTCTGAGCATCCTGGTCCCACTAGACACTACTTATAGCAAGCACTCTAGTCACTGTCTCCCACAGCTCAGAACTTTTCCACATTCTCCCTGGAAACCACTTGCAAAGGCATGCACACTCCACATAGTGAGGTTGTCACAGGCATGACCTGACTCACAATCAACTTTATGTTTTACTTTTCTACTTACTGTGACCAAATTCCTGAAAAGAGGCAACTTACAGGAGCAGCATTTGTTTTGTGTCGATATTTGAGACCAACAGTCACGGTGAGGAAAGGAAGTTAGCACGAGTCTGAGCTGGCTGGTCATGTTCTGTCTGGAGTAAGGAAGCAGAGAGAGATGAATGTTGGTGCACATCAGACTTGCCTTGCTCTTTTTCCTCTTTCTAAACCTGATGGAATTCCCAGTCCTCCCCTAGTGCAGATCTGCCCTCAGTGAAGCCTGTCTGGAAATGCCTTCACAGCTTTGCCCAGACACGTGTCTCTGAGGGGATTCTAGTTCTACTAATGCTAGCAATGAAGATTATTTACCTCGTACAGAAATGCTAGGAAGATTCAACTGAGGGTAGTTAAAAAATATTTGCCTGTATGTGCACGAGTGTGACAGAACCACATATTACTGCAAACAAACCCTAGATGCATGTACCCCTTTTGTGTGTGGCTTTAGGTAGCTAATAGGGAATTGAACCTGGGCTAGCGGACTTTGCAAACGAGCGCCTTTAACTGCTAAGCCACTTCCCCAGTCCCAACTGGGTACTTTTATGTTTGATATTTACCTATATATTCATATCATGTCTCTAACATGTCAAAAGACAGTGTGTTTTCTTATCTCTGATGAAAAGTTAAAATTTCAATGTTTCTTCATACAGACTGTATGTTTAACATAATTTTACCATAAAACTGACATCTTCACACTAAAACACATCTAGGCAATGCTTTCAGTAATGTGTCAATAACAAGCTAGGTAATATTGCTGTTTAGTCTAATCAGGCATAGCCCTGCTGATCTGTGCTCTTATTTGAGTCATTAGAGAAATCATGTAGCTTTATTACAGTCATATGGTCTACTCCGTCATACTTCATTTTCTCATAATATTTGGTATTTCCACCTTCTACAGTAGAACAGAGCATGTTGAAGGGCTTCCTTAGATAATCAATTTGAAGTTCATTTGCAAGAAATTTAGTTTTCACTTCTAACTTATATGTAACTAATTGGTGAGAAAATGAAAGACCAAAACTAGTTGGTTCTAAAAATATTCTCACTTAAAACATTTGAATAAACAATCTAAAGAGAAAATGTAACTTGGTTACCAATTTTGTGACAAAATACTTCTGCTATGGTTATACCAAGTAGTGGTTTTTGTAACATAGGACCAAGGGAATATTTCAAATATTTTCTTTAAGAAGACTAAAGCTTTCGTGGCCACCCTGAGAACACAGAGTGAATTCCAGGTCAGCCTGGGCTAGTGTGAGATCCTACCTTGAAAAAGAAAAAAAGAAAAAATAAAAGACTAAATCTGATAAACATTACTAAAACTGTCTTTTAGATTTAATATTATCACACTTTCTATACCTGAATTATTATATATGTCATTCATCAGCCACATGTGTCTAAAGAAGACTTGATATGTATCTGTTTAAATTAAGGAACTTAAGTCTTAATTTATATCTGTATATTGAATTAAATTTAAATTACAAAACAAAGTGTGTAATTCTTAATACGTATAATTTTCTTGTGGTTGTACGATACCCTTAATACTTAAAATATAGTTTTCAAATATTATGACTGTGCATATTAGAATCTGAAGACTGAGGACAGAAAATTAATACAATGTATCAAATTAATTATTCTAAGTTATGATTAGTGAGATATTTTGAATAATTATTTTATTATTTGAAAGACTGCTGAACTATTGAAAACTCTTTAGATGTTTATAACAATTTATATCCACAGTATGGTTTATAAAAGAATCATTTGATTTTCTGTTTTTTTGCTAAGAGTAAATGGTTTCCCTAGAGATGGCATTCTGGTACATGCTGGGCTAACTTTGAACTCACTGTGCTGCCCATTCTTCTGAGTAGCTGGGTCTACAGGCATGAGCTGACACTCCTATTCTGTGTCCTAGGCATGCATATTTTCTGTCCTTTTACTCAATAAGCAGCAGCAGGGTTCTTGGAATTCTTTGGGTGGGGGACAACCAAATAAATGGGCAAACAAAAAAGCAATGTGGGGCTGGAGAAGCGGTGTAGTGGTTAAGGCATTTGCCTGTGGAGCCTAAGGACCCAGGTTTGATTCCCCAGAACCCACATAAACCAGATGCGCATGGTGGTACATGCATCTGGAGTCTGCTTGCAGTGGCTAGAAGCCTTGGAGCCCCCATTCTGTCTCTCTGCCTTTCTCTTTCATTCCTTTCTCTCTCTGCCTCTTTCTCTCTAATAAATAAATAAAAATAAAATATCAAAAGAACCATGAAGTTTAAAAGTTTCAAAATTTCTTATTTAGGTCCTCGGCAGCTAGTGCCAGTGCTCATTGATGGCATTGTGAACTTTGTCATTGGAAGTAGTAGATTACTAGGGTTACATGTGTGTAATTTTATGTGAGAATAGTAATCTTCCATTATGTCTAACTTTGTAAATTGATGAAAATATTCGATATCTGTACTATCATAACCTGACAGGATTATGTAAAAATTTATCAAATTAAGTAAAAAGTAAAATTAAATAACATATTACACAAAGAAACAGATTTTTTTAAAGACAAGACTAATGGGTTATCTAACACCATTTCTTTTGGAAAGAGTCCATATTCTATACTCTAAGATGGAATATATTTTGGGTAAATGGTATACTATATATCTCCCCCCACATTGAAATTCTTTCCTGGCCACTGTTTTTTACATGTGAAATTATGATTTGAATTAATCCACTTCTGAGAATTGGGGCAACACATAGTGGAAGTAGCTGGAAGGACTGTGGTGGGCTTTGAGGGTACGTCGACTTGGATTTGCAATTTATTTCAAGTAGCTTCAAAACCCAGCTCCACAGCAGGAAACCAATCCCCTATGAAAATCTTCTGGACATAAATGGAACTGAATTTAATTGGAAAAGCCTTGAATTTGGGAGTCAATCTTCCAGAAAAATGCCAAATTAAATGGAAAATTGCTCTAGTTTATCTTGGAGATAGTTTCACACTTTAGGAAATTGCCTTGAAAGGCAGTTTCATTCTAAAGTGATAAGGCATCCAGAGTGTCTCTAATAGCATGCAAGGACCCTTGTAACCTTGACTTACAACAGTAAAATATGTGTCATATGCTTTAAGTACAGGAAAAATGATGTATGCCTAAAGAGTAGCTTGAATAAACTCAAGTGCATTTTTTGCTAAAATACAGAAGTATTGAAATGTGAGTTCTTCCATTTTAAAATTGTTATAAATAACACCATAGTAATTTTCTTTCATATTAAAACACCTTAGAAGTCCAAGGCATGTAGACACACATAGTAAGGGAGAAAGATATGGCATTTGTTATCATTTTCTTAAGTACATAGGTGGGCCTCTCATTATAAATGCAGTGTTTTCTTAAGCAAGAGCTCCATGATTATTCTACACAAAGGTCTGAACTGGCTCTTCATCTCTGAAAATCACCTTAGCCTTGTTACAGAACATTCTTGTCCTTTAAACTCTATTTCTAACACATGTCAATAACATCATGGCATATCACTCCTGCCCCATGCATATCCTCCATTTCCCATGCCCCAAACCCCTTTTAATTATCTTGCCTCTATTTTAGAATAAAATTACTCTTCATATAATTTTTTTTTATATATGACAGACACAAAATAGACACGAAAGCCTCGTTGGATAATGTAAGAAAATAATGAATAGCAAAGACAAAAGGTCTCTCAAATAATGAGAAATTTATACAGTTTCTTTCTAATACCTATAGAAATATTCTCTATATTAAATCAGATTAGGTATAAAATAAATTATATAAAGGTATGGTGAAACTGCATTTCAAATTGTAACAGAACTTTATAAAATTACATAGTGAAAAAATAAGAAAGAGGAAAACACAATGTTTTGAATATGCCAGCAACCACTCATGATAAATAGGAAATAATTGATTCTCCTTCTCATTTGATTTCCAGATCCCACAAGGGTGGCCATAATTGACAGAATCAAATATTAAGCATGAGAAAATGAATTTTGAGAAATGCGAGTTCTGGCTTCTCATCATGCAGTAGAGAATATTTAATGCTGGGAACATGTTTGTGCCAAGGTAGAAACAAAAACCTGTACAATAGGCATGTTTCAGGACAAGAAATGACCTCGGTAAGTAACAGAGGAAGCAAATAGCAGCAGTGTATAAAAAAAAAAAAAAAAAAAAAAAAAAAAAAAAAAGAGGCAAAAGGGATAAATACCCATCAAAGCAGAACTCCCTAAAAGGTAGACAAAGAAGTTATGGAGAGCCATAAATGTTTTCACAGGTGTGTGTGCATCCTTCAGCATCTGGCTTACAAAGGCACTGGAGAATCCATTAAACCATCTCTCCAGCCCATAATTTCATCTTTTAGATGGTGTGTAAAGTGATAGGGAATAGTATATGTATTTATCATGTTCCACCTAGAAGAACCATGTCACTACTTAATAAACACACTAACTCATGTATTCATTTTGTGAATGTACCCTTTCCTGGTCTTAATACTTATCAAATATGCAATATATTGTTATTAACTTTAGTCATTGTATCTTACAATGTCTCTTGAACTTACTCCTTCCTGTCTAATTTTTTAATCACTTGACCATCTTCTCAAATAGAATTTGCAAATATTCTGTTCTCTAACCACATTCTGCAAAGCCATTTTGACTTTTAAAGTATTGCTATATTCTGTTGAGTTCTCATAATAGTAATTTCTATTATGTAAATTTATTTTTTCTGAAATAAATGCTATTCAGTGTAAATTGTTGTCTTATAATATCTTTGATATGAACTATAAATCTTTTCACCATGCTTTGTTTAATTTCAGATTTACTAGGACCTTAAGTTTTTTTTTTCCATTTTTAATTAATCTCTAATTTTCCTCATAACAAGGTTAATTAAAGCTTAAATACAAATACTGTGATTTTCATAAGCATATAGCCTTTACTGTCCTTCCAAAACCCTGACTTAAATACACAAAGTACCACTTGAAACATGTTTATGATAGCAGATCCACTGAATATATTTCCTGAAAACCTGAAGTCAACTTCTCATCTTAAATTTTATGTTCTAAAAAACAAAAATAAGCCATAGATAATCTCAAGAATACGTGTAGATGTACTTGTAGGTTGTCAGGTATGGTGGCATGCTTCTATAATCCCAGCCCTTGGGAGGTATAGAGGCAGGTCGAGGCCAGTCTGGATTCAGGGCAGCTTATGCTGCAGAAGTAGACCCTGTCTCACAACCAACCAAGCAAGTAGAAGAGGAACCCTGTGTCTTTATTATTTATTTATTTTTAAATTTATTTTGGTTTTTCAAGGTAGGGTTTCACTCTAGCTCAGGCTGACCTGGAATTCACTCTGTAGTCTCAGAATGGCCTTGAACTCACGGTGGTCCTCCTACCTTTGCCTCCCGAGTGCTGGGATTAAAGGCATGCGCCACCATGCCCAGCTTCCCTGTAGGTCTTTATTGTCCCCACTACTTATAAAATAAATTTACCAAACATAATCAGTTACTATTTCTTTTGTAAATAAAAGCACCATTTGGGAAGCTGTATAACCATGAGACAGACACAGTATCAATGGCAAATTAAAGAAGTTATTACCCTAAGGATTTAATGAGTCTGAAGGTAGCTAAACTTCTCAAGAATCTCAAAGAGAATGGAGAAAAAAACAGAGCAAGTGATGTGCCCTTGCATCACTGCATCTGGCTAAACGTGGGACCTGGAGATTGGAACCGGGTTCTTAGGCTTAGCAGGCAGGTGCCTTAACCACTAAGCCATCTCTCCAGCCCTGATTTTCCTTTTTTATTGTAATTTCATTATTATTTGAAATAGCATCTGATGTATCCCAGACTGTCCTTAAATTTTCTATGCAGCTGAGGATGATCTTGGATTTCTGATATTTCTGCTTCCATGTCCCCAAGCCGCTGGGGTTGCAGGCATGCCTCACCGTAGCTAGCTGGTACACACTTACTGGAGATGTTGCCCGGTGCTTGGTGCATACTACTCAAGCACTCTAAGTGAGCTACAACTTCAGCTCGCCTTCATTTCTTAATAAGTCTTATTTCAAGTATGAAAGGTAGATGTCAATAGTATTTTGGAGTCATTTCTACATAAAATGTATGTTTTTAATTGATTTAATATTATTTGTATAATCTGGAAATTTAGAACACCTTATTCGCAACCAAATGCCAAAATTATCCAGTTATTGAGAAAAGGTCCTGGATCTTTGTTCCAGTACATTTTTATGATTGGATTCACGGGACTTTTGTGGTGAGAAGCTGGACTTTGGTGAAGAATCTGAATTAATGAAGAAATTAAATTTACATGAGAAAATTCATGGAGCTTTTACCTGCAGAAGAGAGCGATTTTAATGTAACAGGAAATGAGAGACTAAGGAAGTCTACCTCATTTGGAAGAATCAGAGCGATCTGAGGAGCAAGTTCAAAAGTAAGTTTGTCATAAGAACTAGTTTAGAAAAGCTCAGTAAGTGCACCCTGTTTGAATTCCTGGGCTGCTAGGTCTCAGGATGTCTCGCCATGGTTATTGGAGTTTTTGAAGCTTTAAAATTGGCATGTGATTTGAATTCGAATACCACGACATGCTGAGTTTGCCCTATTTCAGACTATGAAGGTATAGTTTTAACTGAAGACACTTCAAGCCAAATTTTGTAATTTTATCTTTGACATGTGCTTTCTTGCCAGGGTATTTACATATGCTCTTAAGTTCCATTGTCTAATACTTCTATTGATATTCTGGATTTAGTAATGTTTATCTTCTAAGGTTCACTGTCTCTTGACTGGCTGGGAATCAGTCCTAGACCCACCGGGCCAGGGCCCCAGTTCAGTCATTACTGCTCACTCTCCCACTTCTCCCACGGGACAGTGTCTTCTTTTGAGACAGTTATTCAGTCTGTTAGAACTGTGTGGAACACTTTGAAATACAGCAGATGAGCATGACTTCACGTCACATATTATGTGAAATGTAATTAGTAAATCACTTCCTTTTTATTTGTGTGTATGCATATTCATGTCTGCTTGTGTGTTCATGGGTGAGTGCATGCACGTGCATGCCAGGACATGCATGTGGAGGTCAGAGGAGAATTTCTGGTTGGTCCTTACCTGTCCACCTCATTTGTGACAGGGTTTCTCACTCTGGATTCCAACTCTGCTGTTCTTTGTCGTGTTCCCCATGAACTTGCAGGAAATTCTCCTGTCTCCACCTCCCACCTTGCTGCAAGTCCTTAAAATATTTTCTACTGAATGCTTTACATGCTTCATCTTAAGTAAAATGATGAGGGTTTTAAAGATCAAGAAATGATTGGTTAAGTGCTTCTGTTAAAGCCTCATGCAGACCACTGGCAGTGATGAGGGCACTGTTCCTCCTGCCTGCCATCTCAGCAAAGTGACACCCATATTCAGGCACTGATGAGTGATTTGCAGTTTCTGGTTTTCTCTCTCCCAGGGGAGGTGGGAGTATGAAGTATGGTGTTGGTGGAAACTACTCTAAGGGAAGAGTTTATTTAGCTCAACATTCTCTTTTAGCTTTATTTTCTTCTGTAAGGCAATTAAAACTAAATAATTAATAAGATCAAATGAAAATATGGTTGTAATTTATATGACAGGAATAACATATAGCTGCATAATTTTTAAATGCAACTTATATTAGGTGGCAATTTAATCTATAAGATTTTATAGTTGAAAAAATTTTGCCAGTGTATGCAAAGAACAATTTTGGTCATCTTTTCCAAGTTACTGACTGGAAGTGATTAGGTATTTTCAAAGGAAATAAAATCTATTCCATGGCCAGACTCTTGCTACAGCTTATTTTGCATACAATATCAAAAGGTTTTTGACACTCCTTTTCCTCAAACAAATACTAAAATTATTATTCTATTTGGATCTTTTCCCCCTTTTCTTTCCAATGCAAAATAATTCATCCCAACACTTATGACCTTCCCCACCCCAACCCCAATGTCGTTTATGTCTTCCTGAAGCTAAATTCTGATGAAATGTATTGACAAATTCATTGTTTTGTTTTTTTCTCACATTTTCTCACACCTGTCTGTCTTCTGTTTGTTTTTATTTGCCATGACACTACATGTTATCATAACAACACCACCATGAAGAGTAGTTTTCACTCTTTCAAAGGCTGTGTAGAACCTGGTATTAAATGCTCACCATCTACTGTAAGCTATGTGCATCTGAATCTGTGTCAAATGGCCTGGCACTCTTTGGAGAAGCATTTGTTTAGATAGCTTGATAAATATCCTCCATAATTAATGCTGGGCAACCTGAACAATTTTTACTTCTAGAATAAGGCCTATAAAACAATAGGTTGGAAGCCCGGTGAGGTGGCCCACACCTTTAATCCCAGCACTTGGGAGGCAGAGGTAGGAGTATCTCTGTGAGTTCAAGGCCACCCTGAGAATACAGAGTGAATTCCAGGTTAGCCTGAGCTACAGTGAGACCCTATCTCGAAAAACAAAACAAAACAAAAATATGTTGGGCTGGAGAGATGGCTTAGCAGTTTCAGGCACTTGCCTACAAAGCCTAAGGACACATGTTTGACTCTCCAGATCCCATGTAAGCCAGATGCACAAAGCTGAGGCAAGGGCAAGGTCTCACATACCCACTAGGTGGTGCAAGTGTCTGGAATTTGATTGCAGTGGCTGAGGTCCTGGTGTGCTAATTCTCTCTCTCTCTTTCTCGATTTCTCTAAAATAATAAAAAATATACTAATTACATACTGAAATATTTGATTTCCTCCATTTTGCACCAACCTTCCTATTTTTGAAAAAATAAAAATTTGAAAAGTACTCCACCATGTTATGTTGGTAGAAAGCAATTTTATTTTATTTGGTACTTTTCTTTCATATTGAGATGGTGTTTACTGTGTTGCCCAAATTGTCCTTGAACTCACTATCTAGCCCATCTTTTCCTCAAACTCTCACCTGCCCACTCTGCTTTAGACAGCTTGTGTAAACAAACCTTTCTAATTTGTTGCTTTATCCTTCGATGATAAATATATTGGGTAGTTTTGTTTTAAGGTTCCCGATTTGTGTAAAAACTTTGGGCCTGGAGAGAGGGCTTAGTGGTTAAGTGCCTGTGAAGCCTAAGGACCCGTTTGAAGTTCAATTCCCCAGCACCCATGTAAGCCAGATGAGCAAGGGGGCACATCCATTTGGGGTTCATTTGCAGTGGCTGGAGACCCTGGCGCACCCATTCTCTCTCTATCTATCTGTCTCTTTCACTCTCTGTCTCTTGCTCTCAAATAAATAAAACAAATTAAAAAAACTTCAATGGATGATAAAAATAATCCACAATTGAAATATCAATATATATGTAAAGCCCTTGACAACATATTTCCTGAAACAAAGAATTGGGCTCAGAAATGATTAGGACAGGTAGCTTCTGATATTTTGGTGTATGTAAATTTAGGCATGCACACATATAATTTCTTTAATTTCACTGAAGCAGGCGAACCCTAGAATTGTGTCTAAACCACTGTTCTAAACACTTCAGAGATGTATTCTGGGGAAAGGCAATACTCTCAGTGCCAATTACAGAGAAACCACCAGTAATACTGCAGAAAACTAGAGGAGATGTTAAAAAGAACTTGATCTGTTGAAAAAAATACCAGAAATAGATAACAGTAAACTTCCCTCTGGGGGAGCATTTATTGAGCCCCTTTTGTTAGACCTTCCACACCCAGAACCAATTTGATTGTGGGGAAAACAACAGGGCCTAATTCCTTTGTGTCTGGGGCAGAGGAGTGGAAATTTCTAAAACTGTTCTGAAAAATCAGAAAGCGTTTGGTTCTGTCTGTCTAGGCGAGACTGTAATTTAGGACACCCATTACATATAACACATTACAATAGTTGTGGAATGGTAGAGTTCCTCAGTCGGGATGGAAATATAGAAGACTTGACATGTTGTGCCCTGGGGAACAGAGCTGGTCATGGAGGTGAGGGTCAGAAAAGGATCTGGATTAGTGAAAGTAGATTAGAAAAGAACTAGTGATTTTCAGGATGAATGGAGTATCTTTTGAATGAAAATCTAATCTTCTGGAGATCCCAAGGATAATGTGTCACTTATTTCAAATGCAAGCAAAAGAAGATTAGCAGGGCAAAATGACACTGAAATATTCATGGCTGAATTCCTAGCTGGGCTTCATCACAAACTTTTATGAGAAATAATTTGTTACAGTGTGTTATTTATAAAATCACCTTATGAATGATCAGAACTGCAAAAGTCTCTCTACAATAATTAGTTTTCTGGGTTTTGTGGAAGCTATATTTAGATCCGTTTAACATAGGACAGAGTTTTGCTAAGATCATGTATATACCTGGTATTTGGTTTAACTAATGATGACGATGATATATATTTTCTTTTTTTATTTTTATCTATTTATTTATTAGAGACAGAGAAAGGAAGAGAAAGAGAGTGAGAGAGAATGGGCTTGTCAGGGCCTCTAGCCACTCCAAATGAACTCCAGACGCGTGCATCACCTTGTGCATCTGGCTTACGTGGGTACCGGGGAATCAAGCCTTGAACCAGGGTCCTTAGGCTTCCCAGGCAATCACTTAACCACTAAGCCATCTCTCCAGCCCTATGATATATATTTTCTAGAACCAGTTTACACATGTCTATAATCCCAGCTAAGCAGATAAGTTCCATTGATCCACACTCACAGGGTCACTCAATTAAATTATCTGTTTTTAATTTCAGCCATGCCAGCTTATTGTTCCCATACAGTCAGAAATGTGTTAAGCCTGATTCACAAGAAAGATCTTTCTCCTACACTAGGTATTCTTAGACTCTCAGACAAATATCATATGGATGCAAATGTAGAGCACACTTTTGGACTGAGATTCATTACCTTGGAGGTATGTATCTTCTTTTAATTTGGTGACATGCTGTCTTGAATACTCTATGCTAATCCATAAAAGATCACTTCATGTAAGATTTTTCTTTGTTCTTTGTTGGTATTGCTTTTGGCACCAATGGACCTTGCATTCCTAAAAATCCTAAACTAAGCTGGTCGGTTTATGCAAAACACTTGCTACAGTTTAGTTGGAATTGTACTGAATCAACAAATTACCTCAGGGTAAGTTGATATCTAACAATATAAAATATGAATATAGTATAAGCAATTCAGGCATTAATATAATTTAAAGGAAGAAAGAAAAATAAATTCAATTTTAGTAACATAAGATAATTGCTGGTACATTTAAGTTACAGAAACCTGGATAAATAATAGATAAAAATAAAGTTAATTAGATATTTGGTTTACATATTAGAATGTAAGCCAATTATGCATATTATAAAATCAACCTTACTACAAAGTGTGTGTGTGTGTGTGTGTACATGGTGTATGCCCATGAGTGTTCAGATATGTGTGCTGATGGGCATGTGTGAGGAGAACAGAGGAAGACTTGGGGGTGGTCCTCTTCTATCTCTTTTCATTCTTATTTTCTTGAGACAAATTATCTCTTACTGAGCCTGGAGCTCCCTACTCTTCAGCTAGGCTGGCTGATCAAAAACCTCACAATCCTTCTATCTGTGCTTCCCTTAGTGATGGGGTAACAGGAATGTGAATCCTACCTGGCTTTTTATGTGAGTGCTGGGGATTGAACTCAAGTTCTCATGCTTGTGCAGCAACAGCTCTAACCCCCTGAGCCATTCCCTCAGCCCCTCAAAAAAGTATTTTTTTTCTCTTAACACTATAAATAGCCAAGTGAATCCATGTTAGAAATTATGGATCAAGGGCTGGAGAGATGGTTTAATGGTTAAGGCACTTGCCTGAGAAGCCTAAGGACCCATGTTCAACTCTAGGTCCCACGTATGCCAGGTGCACAGTGATGAAAGCACACAAGGTCTCACATGCTCAAAGTGGTGCACGTGTCTGGAGTTTGATTGCAGTGACTGGAGGCCCTGACATGCCAATTCTCTCTCTTTCTTTCTTTAAAATAACAAAAAAATTTTAAAAAGAAAATAAAAAAAAAAAAAAAGAAAGAAATTATGGGTCAAGTACCAAGCCTGGTGGCACAGGTCTGCAAACTCAGTTCTAGAGAGGCTGAAGCATGAGGATCCCAAGTTCAAAATCAACCTGTTATAGCCTGAGTTAAAGGTCAACCTGGACAACTGGGGACTCCTTGCTTCAATTATAAAATAAAAACAGAGCTATGGATATATCTCAGTGGTAGAATTTGGCCCCAGTATGTGCAATGCCCTCAATTTGATCCCCAGTGACACACATACATACATACATACATACATACATACATACATACATACATACACACACACACACACACACACACACACACTAAAAATCATGGGGCAACCTCACATCTTTCAAGCTATAGATTTTGTTTTTAAGTAGTTTATTATTCAATGTTATCAGCAATGAAAAGTCTCTCCTGTTATGTTCAATATCATTATCCTTCTTTATATTCTGCAACAAATGTTTGGGCATTCAACATAAATATGTATTCTAAGTTAACACTCATCTATCTTTGTTATATATTACATTGTGGTATAAATACATGTTATATACTTAATATTTTATGCATTTATACTGCATGAATATATGAAATGATGGATGTATATCTTTCCCCTATATATAATGCTATTTTATTACTGAAATCAAAACAAGTTTTAGTATTACTCAGTTAGCAATCTAGACAGGCTGGCCTGGGAATGCCTTTCCTAAACTGATGACCTTAGAGCAGATAATTTAACATACTGAGACAATATGCAGGACCATCTCTAATTTATTCACTGGACATGGTGCTGAGTCCCTTTTTAGCACTGAAGGTCCGTGAAGGCTGATTTTATTTTTCTTTTTACTTTCCAATATCTCTTGCTTATTAGTGTGCCTGGCCTATAATAGGTACCTCTCATAGTTAACTTCATCTGTCAGTCTTGCCTGGTCAAGTTGAAATTCATATAGCTAGTAGAATGTTTTTGATTGAACCTGGGAGCGTGTCGCTCTAGTAAGCTAATATTTGAGCCTATGAAGTGAGTATGGTGATTCCTCACTACTAGTGGCAGTTCTTTAAGGATCAGATAGAACAAAAAGCTGGAAGAAGGCAAGCTCCCCACTTTCTCCTGGAAAAGGGCTATACCTTTTCTTGTCTGAACCCTGGTTTTAGATTTTTCAGACTTCAGATTCTAAGAGTTTTACCAGCCAAATTTTCATTATAGTGATTACATATTGATTTGGTTTAGAATAGTCTAGATTATTGGTTGTGCTTGCTATTAAATTAAGTGTTATAAAAATCCTGTACACCCCCCAAAAAATCACTGACTACTGTTTCCACAAGCATAAACTGCAACCCCATAGGGAATACCTGGAATGGGGACAGGGACAAAGGAAAATATGGTACCAACACATGATGTATCCATATGAAACATCTTGTTAATAAATAATAATAAACATTAAAAATCCTGTACATAAGTAGGATATACTTGTCTATTTAATTATCAAGAGTAAATTGTACATTCACATAAAATGTAACTGCTATGTTTATATATCTTACTTTAAATGTGTATATTTTTAAAATGTGGAAATGTCCTTCATAAATATTGGTCCAAGTTAGATTTTACCAAAAAAGCTTAAAAGATCCCATTCCCAATATCCATAAATAAACCTTAAGTATTGTCACTCCATTCTATATCTCTGCATTAAATTTATCTGAATAATTATATTTCTGTTACCTACTGTATATGTACTGGATATAAATGTTTAAAGACAAAATAGCATTTCAAAGAATTCACCTGTAACTTATTCATTCTGGGTATGTAATAAATGAATACATAATTATAGTAAGAAGAGTAAAATATTTCATTAACATCCAAGAAATATTTGTGTCCATTCTGCTTATCATGAATGAATCATTGAATAATGACCTCACATTCTAGAAATAACTACATAACAAATAACTGAGTCTGTTTTCTTACATGCCATGTGCATGAAAGACAATGGAACATGCAGTAAGGGGGGAAGTCAGAAAGCACCTGTGTGAAACACAGTTAGGCTCGTTAAGGCAGAATAGGGAGGGAATACTTCCTAAATGATTACTCATTTACTTGAATGACATCAGTTTTATGAGGGGGAAGGGGAATTACCACATGCCCAGCCTGGAACCACTTTAGCTAGCTCCTCCTTTGTCAGTCTACACAAGTTCCTACTAAGTTCTCTTCCAAAAACCTTCTTGTTTATTTCTTCATTATTTCTCTCCCTTTAATGTCAATAATAGCCACACTAAATTTATTCTTCTAAACCTTTAAAATGTTCCTTTACTTCCAAAGCTCTAGACTTTCTTTTATTTTTGATTTGATGTTAATTGTACAAATTCCCTTGAATCCAAATTTTCCTCTTGGTGCTTGGTTACATCTTACTTAGGATGTAACAAGAGGAGAAGGAATATTTAAAAACCATTCTATTAACTTGCTTCTCTTTTGCTTTTCCATGTCCATTCACTATCCCAGAAGAAATATTGCTTTACAATTATAATAATAAGAAACACTACTCATCTAGCCATTCATCCCAAATATTTCAGCATTAGGGCTCTTTACAGTTCCTTATTTGCTATATTCAGAAATCAAAACCTCCAAAATGATAAAATATTTTAGAGTTCCTTTGTCTTCTGCCTTCAGATCGTTCCTATGAGTGAATGAGAATAGACTGCTTCATTTCCATCACTCTCCGTGATGAAGGCAGGGCTGTGTGTACAGTGGTGATGGGGATGTAGTTGGGTGTTGGGTGGTAATAGATATGCAGCTGTGTGTCAGGGGGTTCCTGATGGGGATTAGCCTGTGTTGTGGGTGGTCAGTGATGGGGATTTGACAGTGTGTTGGGTGGGAATATTTGGAGACATCTTAAAATCCTGGAATCAAAAAAATGCCTCAGAATACAGAATGCAAGATAAATAAATCTCTTCATCTTCCAAGTGTTATGTGGCCACCATTAATGCTGTGGCTAGTTCAGAGTCCAGATGATAAGAGATGGTAGAGACACTGTTCTGGAAGCAGGTTCCATTTGCAAATCACCTAGATTCTCACCTGTGTGTGACACTCAGAAACATATTCCACTTGATCCAGAAAGCAAACTGAAGGTGTTGTGGCTGTGTAAATGCATCCATTAGAGAAGTCTTAAGGAAGCATGACAAATAAAAAGAATATACCATTAAGCAGGTATATTCCGATAATGTATTAGAGTTTCCATTGCCTTTCAAATGAAAATGGGGAACTACTTTTCTTTCTTCACTATTGATATATTATAGGAATTTTAAGAAATATTTTTGCATAATTATAATTTAATGAACTTGCAGGGGGGAAAGAAGCTATCCAGGGAGGAGACAGGTCATGGGGAAGGTGTTGTCTCTCATCTCTAGGGGTTGGCTTTTATAATTTTAGGAATCGATGCAAACCTTCCCTTAACAGCCAATATGCATGTGGAGTCTCTGTGGCTCATCCTGCAACTCACATTGAATTGAAAAATGTATATTAAAAGTCCTTAGTGCTGTGTAGTTACTGTTACACCTTTAGTATTGATAACACACAAAAAAGGAGTAGAGAAAATTAAAAAGTCTAAAATAAAAATATAAAAATTTCCTTGTTAAGTGTAATTGCTAGGACAAATCTAATTCAAAAGGTTAATAAGCACTTTAAAACTACTGAATCACATGAAAAGTGATGCATAGAATGTAATTATATATTGTCAGAGAGCAGAATTATTTCTCTATGTTAACTCTGTCTATTCATTAGGCCAAGGTATGCAAGATTATATTATGTAAAATTTGAATTGGGCAGCTTAATTGATTAACTTTTCAAATCCATCCTTTATCATTAAATAGTATACAGTATATGCATAAATTATCATTTGAAATATTCTCATTGAATTCATTTCATATAGCAAATAAATTTTTATAAGTCATTTTATGTGTCAGACACCAAAGCCAAACCTCTGACCCTATTCCCGTATTTTTCTGTGACCCATGCCATTTTAGTGGTAAAAGCATATGTGGTGAGTAATGATATAGAGAAGTTTGAATGTCTTAATGAGTTGCATGAGAAAGTCACCTAAGTTAGGTTGAGATGAGAAGGAACGATTCATAAAATGTTGCTGTGTAGAATAGAATGAGTGATTAAACAGCATGTGCCCAATGGTGTTTTACTTCTTGTCTACTTTATGTGTTGGCAAATCCCTTATGACAGTGAACTTATAGGAGCTCTCCTTAAAAGAACAATACAAGAAAACAAAACTACAACAGAGAGTGAGGCATAGCTAGGATTTAACCTGAGCCACACACTCAGACCCAAGGCTTTCTGATCTGAAAATAAAATGATAACTGGTTTCATCTTTGGTCAGAGAAATCTCTTTTTGCAGATATTCCCACATTGGGGAAACTCAAAATTTGACAAAGTTCTGAGAATAAGAGAAAGATGAATGTTCTGCACTAAATAAGGCATCTATATCATCAGCTATATCATCAGGGAATACTGCAAAAGAGCAGGTCTCAAGGATGTCAGAGCCAGGGGTTGTTAGGAGCAATTTGGGACACTATCTTGCAAGCATGACCTACCATTACATTATGATCTCATAACAGCTGTCATCATTTCCACAAAACCTCCACAAAAATAAGCTCATTAACACTGCAGCATGCATGATGGGAGAGGGCCAACAAAACCACTGCATCAACTTAAAGAGGAACTTTTTGGAAAGTAGTTCAATGAATGGGGGTGATGAGGATAAAATAAGATATCGTGAGGAGAGGAATGTGATCAAACTTTAATGTATGAAAATTATCAATAAAAAAGAAAAAATATAGTAAATGTAGTTGTATAAATGTGGAACCCTTCTATTCTGGTGGAATATAAAATGGTATAGCCACTGTGGAAAATGGTATGGCAGTTTCTAAGAATTGAATGACCATATGATTTAAAAAAAAAATGATATAAGAAAACAAAAAAAAGTACAGCAGCCAGTGGTGCATAGCTGGAATTTGATCCCAATCAGTCGTTCATACCCAAAACTTTCTGTTGTCTGACTGAAAGCACAACAAGAAATGGTTACATTGACAGGAGTAAATGTAGAAACTTAATGGAGAATGGAAAATAACAATTTTGTAAAAGACAAAGTTGGAAATGTATTGGTTTGGCCAATGTATTGGTGAGATTGCACATATTGACACATACATTCACAAAAGCTTTACTTTGCCTTGAAAAACAGGGAATACATAAAATGTAGACAGAGTGACCAAGGCAAAAATTAATGATGAATAGGAGAGAAGAGCGTTCCAGAGAGTGCTTTCAATAGCCTTGTGAGCAGTAGAGATGGTGTCAGGACACTGAAAGGATCTTTCCTATCCAGAGCAAAGGTTTGTCTCAGGAGCTGTCAGCATTACCTTCATGTCCCTGTAACAAACCCCAACCAAAAGCAGCATATGGAGGAAAAGGGTTTATTATAATCTTAAACATTCACAGGAAGATTCTTCATGGCAGAAGAATCTGACTCACTTCATCATACATCCATAGCAGAGACAACAGTGACACACCTCCTCCAGCAGGGCTCTGCCTGTTGGAGACCAAGTAAGAAGCTTAATCAAAAAATATCTGAGGGGGCTAGAGAGATGGCCTAGCAATTAAGGTGCTTTTCTGCAAACCCAAAGGACCCAGGTTTGATTCCCCAGGACCCATGTAAGCCAGATACACGAGATGGTGCATGCTTCTGGAGTTGGTTTGCAGTGGCTAAAGGCCTTGGTGCATCCCTTCTCTATCTCTGTCTCTTTCCCTCTTTCTCTCTCTATCAAATAAATAAAATAAATGAGTAAATAAAAATTAAAAGTATATATGAGGGGGCTGGCAAGATGGCTTAGCATTTAAGGCCCTTGTATGCAAAGCCTAAGGACCCAGGTTCAACTCCACAAAACCCACATAAGCCAGATGCACATGGTAGCACATGCATCTGGAGATTGTTTGCAGTGGTTGGAAGCCCTGGCATGCTCATTCTCTCTCTTGTTTTGTCTCTCACCCTCTCTAGTAAATAAATAAAATATTTTTTAAAAACCTGGGGCTATTGGACCATTTACATTCAAACCACCATTGGAGCCTACCCTCAGAAAGCAGGCTAAGAAGGCTTGCAGGTAACAAACAGTACCAGGGGTCACAATCTTCCCTGACTCAGTGCTTTAGGG
Source organism: Orientallactaga sibirica (assembly GCA_036365145.1). Classification (NCBI taxonomy): domain Eukaryota; kingdom Metazoa; phylum Chordata; class Mammalia; order Rodentia; family Dipodidae; genus Orientallactaga; species Orientallactaga sibirica. Next base: position 14,895,774 of record JAEOAD010000032.1, read on the forward strand.
TACTAAGTTGATGGAGAAAAGCTTGTTTAAGGAAAAGACTTATCAATAAATTATCATGAGCAGGATAAAGGCAGTGATGGTCAATTGACTAAGTGATGTCTTTGTCAATTAAACTCTGAATTGCATTGATGAGTTGCTTACAGGTAAACCTATTCTTCAAACACATGAAGGACCTGAAGGAAAGCAGGTCTCGATCCTTTTAATTTTACTACAGAATGTGAGCAATTTTAAGAAGTTTCTCATTCTCTTCTGAGGTTTTTCTTTAATTTTATTTATTTATGTAGCTGTTTGTAGGAGATATATATATGAGAGACACAGACAGAGACAGAGACAGAGAGAGAGGGAGAGGAAGACAGACAGAGAATGGGCACGCCAGCAGCCTCCAGCTGCTGTGAATGAAATCCAGATGTTTGCGCCCCCTTGTGGACAAGTGTGGCAATGCGCCCTTGTGTCACTGCATCTGCCCAAATGTGGGACCTGGAGATTGGAACTGGCCTTCATAGGCTTAGCAGGCAGGCACCTTAACCACTGAGCCATCTCTCCAGCCCAGGATATATATTTTCAAAAGGACTGTGGGCTCATTGAGAAATAGCAGGGAGTTCACATAAGGTATTGTCTTGCTGTACAGCTGTCTAATAATTAGGCCAAGGAAATGCTTGATGATACAAAAGAGAGATAAATAAAAAAAAATCCTCTATATACTTGACACAAAACCATCCAACATATTTTCAAAGGCATAAAGTAAGAAATCACATCTAACTTTAGTTATTTAAGTAGTAAGAGTTTTCATGATTCCCTATAAGCTAGTCATAATAATTTTAGATCCTCATAATTTTTTTTTTTTTCCGAGGTAGGGTCTCACTCTAGCTCAGGCTGACCTGGAATTCACTATGTAGTCTCAGGGTGGCCTCGAACTCTTGGCAATCCTCCTACCTCTGCCTCCCGAGTGCTGGGATTAAAGGCGTGCGCCACCACGCCCGGCTAGATCCTCATAAATTTTAAGAGAATTTGGGTGAATTGTTAGCTTTCATTCACTGGTTCATTGAGTAGGGCCTTATTTGCTAACAAAAGAATGATTATGGAAATTGTGGGGTTAGAAAAGAGAATCAAAAATGGAAGGGACATAAATATTTTAGTAGGGAAAGAAGAATGTATTCATGGGGTATGTGGGGTAGTGACATAAAGAATCAGAGATGGAAGGGATAATCACAAAGAGTACAAAAGAAATAAAATTGAAGTTTAGATTTAAAATATTCATAGGAGTTAGCAAATGGATGTAAAGTTGAATGAAAAATAACATTTAAGCTCTCTGACCACTTGGGAACTTCCAGCTTTGGGTAAGTTTTTCCTTCTGCTGGGCCTGGGCTGGCTTGGCCTTGGCCCAGCCAGATTGAGCTAGTTGAGCAGAGGGGAGACCCCCATGGCCCTTATCCTGTACGTGGGTTCTTTACCCACTCCAGCTCCCCACATGGCAGGAGCTCTTTGAATTTCCCTTTTCTCTTTTCTCTGCATGGTTTTTCCAGGCCCTCCATGTGGGATCCCTAGCCACGGTGGGTGCCTTTCCTTGGCTCTGTACATCCCTCAGTAAATATAATAATTTAATAATAAGAAAAGGAAAATAACATTTTAAGCAGAAGAAACGTCTTTGTATCCAACAAGTCTTACTCTAAGGAGTGAAACCAAAACAGCAGCATAGTTGTAACATAGAACAAAAACAGGAAAAAGGATAAGTGGGGTAATGTTGCATAGGTAAACAGAACAGATTTGCAAAAGTACCCTCTAGGCACCACATGGAAATGGTTTGCATACTAGCTGATAAATTAAAGAGATTTTTTTGTGATAATGTTTGCCTGAGGTGCCAATCTAAAACATGGAAGTGGTCATAATACAGAAATTAGTAAACTGACTTTTTACAATCAATGCTACAGTCATGACTAGATAAATGAGTGAGATTCTCTGGAGTCATTGCAAGGATAATTTCTCTGTAGTAATTGATGGAGAATGTAGTTTAGAATGAGCTTTGCAATGAATGTGAAATGAATAATTCAAAATCACATATCTGAATTTTTGATTGAAAGAAAAGAGAAAAGTAACAATTATTTAAGTGGGGAATAGAGGTAGAGATTTGAGCATGTTTCTAAGAGAGCTCAGAAAGAACAGAAGGATCAGAGTTAAAATGTCCTTCTTAACGAGACTAATGTGGTTGGCTTCAGAGAACTTGCTGAAACACACACTTGGGCTGGTGGTGTAACTCTCAGTGGTAGAAAACTTGCTTAGCTTGAATGAGCCCTTAGGTTCAATTCCCAGCAACCAACTTGAGCTTAGTGGAAGAATGGGCATGTGGAGGTTTGATTCAGGTGTCTCCCATAAACTTAGGCGTGCTGAATGCTAGGTTCCCAGCTGATGGAGATTTTGGAATTAACACCTCCTGAAGGCAGTGTATTGTTGGGGGCAGGCTTATGGGTGTTATAGACAGCTTCACCTTGCCAATGTTTGGCACACTCTCCTGTTGCTATTGTTCACCTAATATTGGCCAGGAAGTGATGGCCACCCTCTGTTCATGCCATCATGGAGCTTCCCCTTGAGTCTGTAAGACAAAATAAACCTTTTTTTCCCTCAAGTTGCTCTTGGTGGGGTGATTTCTGTCAGCAATGTGAACCTGTCTGCAACAGGGCACAACTCTCATTTCTACTCTAAGTCAATGAAAATATTTAAATTTTTCCAAATGATTGATGATAGGACTTTGTGCGACAAATTGCAGCTGAATCAGTCCAGAATAGCCAAGACTACTGAAGATATGAGGAGAGAATCAGCCTATCACACCTCACCAGGGTCCAGCTGAAACCACAGAGTCACTGGGGAAATGGGCAAGAGTGCAGCTTTCTCAGTGAACCTGACACCAGCACAAGGCTGAAGGAGATAGACACAGAGAACACTCAACTCCTACTAAACCAGATATCCAGAGGTACAGAGGCTGCCAAGACCTCATCACTGAAGTAGACCTAAAATGAACCCAACATGACTCAGGGAAATTCGTGGAAGAGGGGGTGGAAAGATTGTTAAAGCCACAAGTTAGGTCATTATGTACAGAGACATTGCCCCTTTCCCATAACTGATGGCTACCCCCACAATGCAAGACCCACAATCCCCAATGGGGAGTGTCCCTTCAGAGGGGGGAGGACAGGCTGGAGGCTATCGAAGGCACCAACATGAATGTATTCATATTATGAGCATAAGTAATAAAATAAATAACAATTTAAAAAATTAAATAAATATTTTTTTTTAAAAAAAGAAAGACTTCAAAAAGAGAGAGAGAGAATAATAAGTGTGGTCCATTGAATGAAACCTAAGGGAAAAAGAGAAGGATAGTGTGGGAAAGGCAGAGGGACTCCGGGACAGAGCTACCCCTTGAGTTTGATGAGTGAGGAGGAGGGAGACTGACGACCAGCAAGAAAGAACCCATAATGAGATATTTCTGTGGTCTATGTGGTCACTCATCCAGTCTCACCCAGGTGTGCGTGACGTCTAGGAATGTGCTACAGGGAAACATGGCTTGGGCAGACTGAAGAAGCAATGTGCAGAAAACAGAGACTAAGCAAGTTGGAGAATGGATTCCAAGGTAACATTCTTAAACATTTAAATCTTGTCAGAAAAGTAAATATGTAGACAGAAGGAAGAACATGCTGGCAGAGAGGAATGGGAGAAGAATGTCTGTACCTTCACTATCTTTGGAGAACAGTAGAGGTGGAGGGTCCAAAGGGCCTTGACCTCAAATAGCTTCAAGATCACCCAGAGACGGAGGACCAAATAATTTTAAATTAGTGTAGCTATCAAGAAACATGCTTCATTATTTTGTTATCACTAGTAGATATGAATAAGAGGTTGTGAAATGTATGAACTACCTCAAAGTCAAATAGACATTTGAGAGAAAGACAATGAATAGGCATGCCAGGGCCTCCAGCCACTGCAAACAAACTCTAGATGAATGTGCCACCTTGCATGAATATGACTTACATGGGTTCTGGTTAATTTAATCTGGGTCCTTTGGCTTTGTAGGCAAGAAATTTGACCACAGAGGCATCTCTCCAGCCCTCAAATAGACATTTAATTGTGCATATTAAGGCTCATTTGTTGAAAAATAAAGCTCTTTGTCTTTTTAATATAATCCTAACCTCCCAGTTTTTTCTTTTTCCATTCATGGTAAGCAAGATACTAACTTTAAATATAATTCTTAAAAAGTATGATAATTTGGGGCTGGAGAAATGGCTTAGCAGTTAAGGCATTTACCTGCAAAGCCAAAGGACCCAGGTTTGATTCCCCAGGTCTCACGTTAGCCAGATGCACAGGGGGCACATGTGTCTGGAGTTCGTTTGCAGTGGCTGGAGGCCCTGGCGTGCCCATTCTCTCTCTCCCCCTCTTTCTTTGTCAAATAAATAAATAAATAAAATATTTTTTTAAAGTATGATAACTTGTTTGAGAATGCTCCTGGTATACTTTCTATAATATAGTGTTACAACCTTACAACTATAGCTCTCCTGGTTTTCAGTGATTTTTATGTAGCAAATTTTTACATCCTTAAACAGTTGCAAATTAACTAATTTTTAAACTATGTTACTAATATTCGAGGACAAAATATATTTTGTTTAGAAATGTTTTAGTCTGTAACTAAGTGCACACATATGTGCTCACACATTGGCCTCACAGAATAGAAATGCTTGAAATCAAACACTTTTATCAAGTTCTTCATCTGATGTGAACTGAAAATGTATTCTGATCACACACCTGTCAATCATAGGTTATAATCTTAGCCTTGTACGACAAGCAGGTGAGTCAGTTTCCTCTTTCTCCAGTGGTGGATGCACATGGAATTTATATTATGCTGCTTTAATGTTTTTGTTATAAGTGTTGTTCTCTGGCATCAGGTTGTACAATGTTCTGAGTTTGCATGTTTGTAGCAGTTACATTCTCACTGCTGGGACCAAACACAAGACCCGAGTGAGCTTTTGCAAGGAAAGGGCTTGTTATTAGCTTACAGTTTCAACAGGAGATTTCATGATGGTGGGGATAGCACAGCAAGAGCAGGAAGCTGGCTCACCTCTTCACATATCAGCAGTGATGAGGAAGTACAAACACTAAGCACTGAGGTTTGCAATTGGGGCTGGGCTACAAGACCCCAAGGCCTGCCCCCAGTCATATACCTCCTCCAGCAATGTTCCACATCCCAAAGGGTCCACCAGCTGAAGACTGAGTATGTGCTTTAATCCCAAACATTTGAGGCTATGGGGAGGGGACATTCTACATTCAAACTACCACAATGTTCATTAAAAGATAACATTGGATACGTGTTTCTATGGTCTTTTCTATGTTTTTCTCATTTTTCAATGTGATCAGAGTCTAACATGAACTATGAAACCAGTGCCCATACAGTACACACAAATAAAGCCTTTGTGTGACTGGAAATTGGCCCAAGAAGGTAACCCAGGTCTGCTGTTTCCAGGGCACTCTGTATGTTCAGCTTTTCCTTCATTATCCTTGAAATATAAATAAACACCAGATTTTTAAAAAATAATCATAAATCAGTAACAGCCTTTGAGTGACTTTTTTACCACACTCTGTATAGAGTACAATGCGTTATAAGATGGCATAACATTTACCATATTAAGAGCAAATCTAATTCCACAGCAGTCAGCACACATATGGAAAGTCATTAGCAATGTTTAAAAAAATGCAAAATGGGGCTGGAGAGATGGCTTAGCAGTTAATGTGTTTACCTGCAAAGCCAAAAGATCCCGGTTCGATTCTCTAGGGCCCAAGTAAGCCAGATGCACAAAGGAGTGCATGCGTCTGGAGTTCATTTGCAGTGGCTGGAGGCCATGGCTCGCCTATTCTCTCCCTCTCTCTCTCTGCCTCTTTCTCTCTCAAATAAATAAATAAATAATATATATATTTTTAAAAATGCAAAAATGTTTTGTAACCTTTCCCCAAATATGATCAAGTGATTAGGAGGCCGAGGTAGGAGGATTGCCATGAATTCTAGGCCAGCCTGAGACTTCATCGTGAATTCCAGGTCACCCTAGGCTATAAACAAACATACAAAAAATACAGAAAGCTAACATCAGTTGACCCTGCAGTTACAATTTCTTTACTGTCATGTATCAGGCAAGGATGTGGTCTGGAAGCACGGTGACCAAATGAAATAAATGACTAATGATTGTTTATTCAGCTTTAAGCTTGCTTATAAAAATGGACAAACTAGAAATGCAAGTGTTTTGAGGCCAGGATAGCAGATTCCATCCATGTTTGCTTTAAATTCGTTCCTGCCCATGAAGGACCTCAGGACCCTTGCAGCTCTCTGACATGTTGTCTCCTGACTGCCAAGATCACATCAGTGACTCAGACCCAGTTTCCCCAGACCTGTGTGCTCCTGCTGTGGAGTGAAGACAGTAGAGAACATCCACTGCATTCGGAGCTCAGCAGTGCGAAAGCTTATACTGCATGTTGTTCATTCACAGCCCCTCCAAGTTAAAGACCCAGCTCTTTGACACATTGTGTGTCAATCATAGTATCTGAGGACTGAGAATTTTTTCCCTGAGAAAAAGTGATTTGAAAGTCAAATATAATCAAGATCCTTTTAAAACTGCATTGAGTAGTCAAATAAATGCATTAATACTTCATATACATGTCTAGAGATACTATAGAACTTGAATACCAATAACAAAATATTTCATTTGAGACAATTTGAACTTTTATTTTCTAATAGACTGGCCTATTTGCAACTAAAGCATTTCTTTTCACTAATAATGCCTGTTTTCAAGTCTATGTTTTTACTGTTGCAAAGCATGCTGGGCCGGGGCAGATATGACTCTATTCTACATAACAGTCATGGTCAGCTTAGATGAGATTGATGCCTTTAGTCAACTGTGGTACAAACATGACCACTATTTCCTCAGTTTTCCTCGTGCCCCGTTCATTTAATCTGTTTTTGTACACCTTGTGCAGTGGAAACATATGTGTTCTTCATGCTGTACAGATCCTCTGAAGCTCTGTACACATGATTTTATTTTCCTTTTTACTGTTCTTTAGACTTGCACTTTGTCTTACCTTTAAATGTCTGCTTCTTCAGCAATGTACCATGCCCATATAACCAATGTTTTGTTTATTTTATGCTGAATTTCTATAGTTTATATTTATGTGGTTATGTTATATAATCTCCCATTATTTAGCTGATGCCCCTCTTTGAAACTTTTTTATTTCTGATATTAAAAGAACCACTCCATGGCTCCTGTGATTACTGATCACATGATATCACATATGCATGCACTCAAAGCTGCTTAATGAGGATGGACTCCTTGCTGGCCTGCTCTTCTTCTGCTTAGGGTAGTTAACTCTCCTGTACTATTTCACTCCCTGGCTTTGCAGAAAACATAAGATCAAGTTGATTTTAATGGTTTCTACTAATAAGGGAGGCTACAGAGAATCAGAAATATTATTCCAGATATTTTAAACTAAACCTGCACAGGTAAAAGGAAAGCAAAATAATAAATTAAATTCAGGTGAGTCTAAAAGTAGCTATAATAGGTGCATGTGTAAAGTTTGTATTCTCTACCCCAAAAAGCCCATCAAATAAAAGCCATGAAAATTGTATGAGCAGCAGATAAGTGGCCCGCATGCCACGTGCAATCATCTTTCTCATCATTTCTTGCATCAACCCACCAGATGAGTGTCAGCACTGAACAGACTGCTTCACCTGAGCAATCAAACGCAAAACAATTGATTTGTTCCTAATTATAGTTTGATAACAATTTTAATACAATCTTGTTTAACATCAATGCACACTGAGGACAGGCTAATGCATTTAACTTCCTCGAACATATATTTGCTTTGGAATATGTTTATTAGTGCATCTAGGAAAGAGGCTGAGATCCTTGAAGGAAAAGAATATGAGGGAAGATTCCTATTGCTAGCATGTAGAGTTATAGTAGCTTCACTGTATTCAAAACAATTCAGTTCTGAATTCAAAATTGGATGCCAGCTCTGCAAAAGGAAGCAGTTGATTTCCTATAGAGCTGGACTTACCTTATTGGAAGGGGTTTAGCTATAATCTATTTTTATATAAGTCACTGTTACTCTTTTAATCTGATACTCATGCATTTTACACCCTTGAATTGTAGTACCACCTTTAGCCTTACACTCCAAAAGCTTACAGTGTAGACAGCCTCGTGTGTGTGTGTGTGTGTGTGTGTGTGTGTGTGTGTGTGTACCAAGAAACGTCTTATACTCATCTTATTTTTGCCCCTCTGGCACATTGTTTTAAATGTTGTGAACAGTTGGACTACACAGTGCAAATAAAACTTATTTTGGAAAGAGGAATGAATCCAAAAACTTGCACCTTGCATTGATAAAGTGAGCCCCCAACAATGGAATGAATAGCTCATGCCTCCAATTTGCCAAACACTTTGCCTGTGTGGAAGTTTTCTGTAAACAATAGAGTAAGCAATACAGAAGGAGAAACTGCATTTGGCTCAGTTATTTACCAGGTATGTACTAGCAGATGTAAGGTACCTATTTTCCACATAAAATGGAATAACTGGAGCTGGGCATGGTGGTGCATGCCTTTAATCCCAGCACTTGGGAGGCAGAGGTAGGAGGATCGCTGAGAGTTGGAGGCAACTCTCAGACTACATAGTGAATTCCAGGTCAGTCTGAGCTGGAAAATCAAAAAAAAAAAAAAAAAAAAAAAGGAATAACTTATACCCCAGGATAACTATAAGCAATTTCATGATTCATCTTTCTTAGGTAGGTAGGATTTCACTCTGGCCCAGGCTGACCTGGAAGTATATATTCTCAGGGTGGCCTCAAACTCACGGTGATCCTCCTACCTCTGCCTCCCAGTGCTGGGAATAAAGGTGTGCACCACCACACCAAGCTAACTGTATCCATTTTTAAAAGAGTGTTTTATATCTGCTTTTTAAAAATATATATTACTTTATTTACTTATTTGAGAGACAGAGAGAGAGAAGCAGATACAGAGAGAGCAAGAGAGAGAATGGGCACACCAGGGCCTCCAGCCACTGCAAACGAGTTCCAGATGCATGCACCACCTTGTGCATCTAGCTTAGGTGGGTACTGGGGAATCAAACCTTCGCAGGCCAGCACCTTAACTGCTGAATCATGTATCCTGCCCTATAGCTGCTTTTTTGATATTTGTTTTCAGGTGATTTCATTGAAAAACATTTTTTCAGAGAAGATGTTGAAGGATTTCTGGTACTCAAAATGGATAGGTATAAGGGTTCTCAGGTTATTAGACACGTTCCCCTTATAGAAAGACTTCTTTTTACATTGCCTAGTCATTTGCTGTCTGTCACCTATCAAGACACTGCATTGATATTCGATCAACATAATCGTGTTGAACTAATCTGACCTTAAATATGTTAACGTACTTTTATAGAGCATAATTGAACTTGTAAAAAATAGTTAGCTATTAAGTCACAGTATGTGTATAGATTCCAGCTGTTATTAAAGTGGTAAAATTGGGTCTTTATGAAAGAATGAATAATAGTCCTATTATATTTAAAACTTGATGGAAGTGGTAGCATAGTTCACAAATAAAAGTCATATGAATATATATCACAAAACTAGGTTTTTTTCAAACAAAATGATGCAGAAATATTCTAACAGGGGGAGGGGTGGAGCTGGGGAAATGGCTCAGCAGGTAAAGTATTTGCCACTTAAACATGGAGATCTGAATTTGGATCCCCAGGATTCATGTAAAAGCAGGGCATGGCAGTGATATGGAAAGATGTAAAAATTTTTAAATCAATGTGCATAAGTGAGATCAAAAATGTCATGATTGTAATGTTCATCTTTGCCTTTCTAATCATTTACATAAATATTGCAGTCAACAGTTGACACATATTTAGAATACTACAGGAAATATATGTTCTGAGCCATATGCAATTCTGTCATCAAATATTGAAAACTAGAAATATACAAAGAAAATGAAAATATTCCAGTGTCTTCATCATATTTCAAAATGATTCACCAAACCTGCTGTGAAAATGTATTGAACACATTCATGCAAGAATCCTGATTCTCAGTGTAACTTTGAAGGCAGAATGTCAGTCTCTCAAAGTGTCTCCTTCCTTGGCTGTTAAATTGACATGTTTTCCCCTGAGACAAACATTGTCCTCACCTCATGACTACAGGCAAGCCCTATCAGCATCTCATAAACCAGTGCTCACAAGGGGCAAGATATCTTGGAGTCCAGTGTAGGCCATTGGTGAAGTTTCCTCACTGAATTAGGAAAGCATGAGAGGTTAGGGTGCCTGTGCCCAAGCCTCCTTCCATCCTGCTTTTCAGGTGTGACCAGGTTTCTTTGCCTGGCAGAGGTGGTAAGATCTGGCCCGGGGCCTGAGCTCAGAGACATTATTTCACCATTACTTGCACAGTCCCTAGATTTGTTCTGTGGAGCAAATTTCACTATGCATTTTTCTCCATGACCACATCTAAAGTGGTTTCCCTTTCCTCCCTTTCCTTTCCTTTCCTTTCCTTTCCTTTCCTTTCCTTTCCTTTCCTTTCCTTTCCTTTCCTTTCCTTTCCTTTTCTTTTCCTTTTCTTTTTCCTTTCTCTTTTTTGAGGTAGGGTCTCACTCCAGCCCAGGAGGTTTTCTTAGACCAGTTCTGGCTGAGTTCATTGACATAGAAATTGCCCTAGGAATTAATACTCCACAGACTCTTTCTGGCAATTATCAGAGGTTCTCTGGCAGAACACTTTCCCTAGAAACATTGTAAATGCCTTGCTCACTTAACTCTAGATAATTACTTTAATTAGTAACCATAGATAAAGATGTTGTCTCAGTGATGTCTTTTCCCCCTTCTAAAAAGCCTCACCAGTCCTTAAGTAAATGGACATTGCCTACCCGAGAGGAATTCAAAATGATGACAGCTAGTTGGGAAGCATTATCTTTCATTTTATGACAGCTGCTCAGCTGCATGCCCTATGTTAGCAGAGAAAATAGTACAAGAGAAAGGATTTAGAACATTATCTTTTCTCCAGGTAAAGGTGTTTTCTTAAAGCTGTTGTAATGATTTCTCTTTGAATACAAAGGAAACTGAGAAAGTTTACAAATAGCGACAAGCCCATTGTTTTCTTCTGTGAAATAGCTAGCCAAGTATTTAATGAATGGGTTGTCCCTCTCTCTCTCTGCCAACAGCAAGGTGAGTCCTCCCAGATGGCATTTTCTCTTTTTGGAAGTAGTATTTGGAAAAAAGAAACCAATTCCAAAACACTTCTAAGAGAAAGAACTTTCTCCAAAGATTGCAGTGCACTTAGCATGCAGCTTATGGCTCACAGGTCAGTGTTAACATTGCTGTGGGATCTGAGTACTGTGTACACACAGAAAGCTGATGTCATCTGAAGTTGTACCATCCACAGTGCACAAGTGCCTGCAGACCAGATTCTTCCAGACTGAAAATTCCATATTTTAAATTCTCTGACCTGCCACAGAACATTTCTGGATAAATGATAAGTGATGTCAGAGAGAGCTGAGTGAGGTTAGAATTCTGACTCCAATAGCACTAGGGTCTTGAGTTCTTGTCCACGTTATCAAAGAATTGTAAATGCAGACTCGGAGAACGATGGATTATGAGGTTTTAAAGAGAGTTAAGAGGGAACGTGAGGACCTAAGCCAAAAAGTCCTTATGCAAAAAATCTCCCTTACATAGGAAAGTCTCTCTTCCCCACAGGGAAGACGGCTCAGGAGAAAGGGGAATGAGGAGAAGTGACTTACACATGTGCTTCAGGCCCATGCATAGGAATCTGGAATCCAATTAGAATGAGCCTCATCCTCTGCGCAGGTGTGTAGGGAGGGATCTGATTGGCTGGTGGACCCAACTCTGGAAGGGCCAACCAAAGGTCCTAAGGCAAGGAAATTTGAGTAGAAACAGGAAGTTGTTGCTGAGGAGGAATTAATTAGATGGGTGTTGTTTTCACCATCTTAGATGAGACTGAATCAAATACAAATTTTAGTCTTGCCACAAGGCATGTATCTTGTCATCTATGTCCTAGCTGACTGCCTACCAGGTAAAAGCTACCATGTTCCTAATCTGTGTCACTAGGAATGTATTTGATGCAAAAAAAAAAAAAAAAAAAAAAAAAAAAAAAAAAGAGTTTAAGGGCTGGAGAATATGGCTTAGTGGTTAAGGAATTTGCCTGCAAAGCCAAAGTACCTAGGTTCAATTCCCCAGGACCCACATAAGCTAGCTGCACAAGGAGGCACATGCATCTGGAGTTGGTTTGCAGTGGCTGGAGGCCCTGGCACTCCCATTCTCTCTCTCTCTCTCTTTCTCACTCTCTCTCTACCTCTTTCTCTGTCTCATAAATAAATAAATAAATAAATAAATAAATAAAGAGATAGTCACTTAACTATATATATATCCTGTCCTTCTGTGCTCTAATAAGTCAAGTATTGGCTGTACAGAGGTGTGTGGTGGCTCTGTTTTCACTAGAGGTCCCCAGATCCCACTTCACTTCCATTCCATCATTCTTTGTAAGGGATTTCCACTCCCATCATTAATTAATAGCTTTGATTAGTGGCTGAAGGTAGAGCTCAGTGGTGCGTGCCTGCATGAGGGCCTAGGTTTGATATTCAGTACAGGAGAAAACAAAGAAATATAAGAATGGAGGGAGAGAAGGTTTGATATTCAGCACAGGAGAAAACAAAGAAATATAAGAATGGAGGGAGAGAAGGAAGAAAGGGAGAAAAGAAGGAGGAAAGGGTGGAGAGGGATTGGATAAAAGCACAAGGTGAAGTAGTAGAGAGCAGAGAATGGGAAAGTGATGGGAAGGGAGTTGGCATGAATAATGACAGGGGGCAACGATGTCATATTGCCTCCTATCGCTACCATTATGTCACAATGAAGCCCATTATTTCGCATAACTAATATACTAATGAAAAATAAAATATGGGAGGGGGAGCTTTGCTGGGGCGGCATTATTTTACTAGAAGTTCTTTTTGCTTTTGACAGCTCTTGCTGGTCCGCTTGCCTGGTGAACTGGTGACCACACAACTCAGCACAAAGGCCTTGTTCAGATTTTACAAGCAGGCATAGAGAGCCTCAAGAAAACTAAGAATTAAACTTACATCTTTATAGGTTAAAAGATATTTCTGGACAGGAAAGATGACTCAGTGGTTAACTTGCTTGCAAATTATGATGGCACTGGTTCAATTCCCCAGTTCCCACTTAATGCACAAAGTGGCACATGTGTCTGGAGTTTGTTTGCAGTGGCAAGAGGCCCTGGCATGCCCGTTGCTCCCCCTTCCTCCACTTCTCTCTCTTTCCTGGCAAATGAATAATAAAATTGGAAAAAAAAAAAGTATTGTCTTTGAGTTTTGTCTTTTTACTTCATAGGCAATTTTTGGTGAGCAAATGTGTTCTTGCAGTAAATGTTCCTAATGGGCAACACTATAAAAGCCCTTGCCATTGTTCACCTCAGTTTCAATGTGCACATTGAGGGTGCTCAAGTGTGTACTCTCTATGGCTACAATGATCTATCAAGGTGAAAACATACGAGATCTTCCTAGTGCATCAGTGTCCTCAGAGTAAATAGAATTATGAAATTTAACCACTCTCATAATCCTAAGATCCTTAGGGAAAGTTATGCTATGGGTTTTCTTTTCTTTCTTTCTTTTTCTTTTTTTTTTGTATTTTTTGTTTTTTCGAGGTAGGGTCTCACTCTAGTTCCAGGCTGACCTGGAATTCACTATGGAGTCTCAGGGTGGCCTTGAACTCATGGCGATCCTTCTACCTCTGCCTCCTGAGTTCTGGGATTAAAAATGTGCACCACCCCACCTGGCTCATGTTGTAGGTTTTCTTACTCCAAGTTTTTCAACACATTTATAAGATACTCAGGCAGCTTAAAATTCACACTTAGTGATGTGCTCATTGAGTATCAACCACTAGAAATCAGTCTTGACTTGAAGAAGCAATAACTAAATGCATTATTCGTCTGTCACAACATGCACGGGGGTAAGATTTCCTTTGTGACATTTCTGAGCAGCCATTGTCACTGGAGTAAATTTGGCTGAAATGTTTAACATTAAACCCTAAATTAGTATTGTCCATCTTTAAATAATCAGCCAATATTAAAATTAAGGAATTATCAAAATAGATATAGCTTAGGTAGGAAACTCAGCATAATGAAACTCATAAGGTTTTGGGCCCAAATATTATCCATCAGAAATCAGACTTGTTAGGGCAGTAACAAAAAAGAAAATAATTATTTGAGATATATGAATTAAATGAAGCTAAACAGATTAATATAATTTTATTTATTACAAGATTTTTCAGGGCCTCAAAAAGACAAAGCAGATAATCTGATAATTTTATAGTTTAAAAGAACTTTTTTTTCATGTTGCTTGTTTACTTTGGAATCTCAGCCTTAGGTAATGCACATTACATCGACTGTTGGCACATTTTACTAGAAAAGGCATGATGACCATTATAAGTAGCATACAGCTTCAAAACTAAATAAATGAAACACTACTGCCCCAGTGTTGGCTGACATCCCACCGCCCACCCATATCTCTCCCCATCTCTGGGAACTGAGATCATCCTTTGGAATGTGACCCAACTCATCCTCTATAAACCTTAAAGGACCTTCAACTGGTGACAGAGCTCAGAAAGGCAAATGAAGCATTCTGCAACATGATGACTCATTGTAGAAAACTGTGTCGTGAATCCCACCAAAATGTGGGGATGAGGTTGAGACTCTCCAGCGCATAAGCCTTAGAGGAATGGTTTCATTCAGCCTGGAAGAGCTGTACATGGGGAGCTTGGAACTTGGCTGACTGAGAATGCATGCCTGACTCCTTTCAACCAAACCAAAGCATGAAAGATTGCAAAGGATTAGCTGCTCTGTCGGCCTTGTAAAGATGCATCACTGCTTAGCGAATACTGTCACCTGGTCTTTGTCAGGGGCAGTGATGCAAGTCTGTGTTCAATCTCTCCATTGGGGGGTGATGAGGAGGGTACTTAAAATTACAATCAGAGGGGCAGATGAGAAGGTAAACTCAAGGGACTGACACTAAGAGTCCTGTAGGACAGTCGCAAGTTTGTAGAAGGAGTTTTAATCAACCCAGTTTGGCTTTCAGCTGTGTGAAGTTTGCAGTTTTCACCTAGACAATCAGCAGCAATAGCAGCAGGCTCTACCATTGATATCACCCATTGTATAAGAGAGAGATCATCAGCTTTGGGAGCAAAAGAAACTCTAGGCCAACAAGAAGCTGATCTCCACCCCTCACCCTGGGTTTCAACAGCTGGAAACAAGCCCAGCTCTGTGCAGGATGAATGACTGTGAAAACTGTCCAATATTTAATGAATGGGAAACACAGTTTGGAGAGACTAAAACCAGTAAAAAGAAATTTTAACTTTTTAAAGGTGCCAATCCAAATATCTACCAAGACGGTGGAATATACAAGAAAAAGAAAAGAAAAACTAAGAGTTGACTTCTATTAACATCCATTGATTCTCCCTTGTCTACAAACTATATAATCTTAAATTTGCTGATATTTTATGTTACCACTAACCAGCATTAGCATTTTGCTAATGAGAACACCAGATTAAAAAATGGTTATGGGCTGGAGAGATGGCTTAGTGGTTAAGGTGCCTGCTTCCTAAGCCTAAGAATGCTGGTTCCAATCTCCAGCGGTTCCAATCTCCAGGTCCCACGTTTAGCCAGATGCAAAGTGATGCAAGGGCGCAATACCGCACTTGACCACAAGGGGGCAGATGCATCTGGATTTCGTTCGCAGCAGCTCAGAGGCTGCTGGCACACCCATCTCTTTCTATCTTCTTCTCCCTCTCTGTCTCTCTCTGTGTATCTTTCCAAAAAAAATAAAATAAATAAATAAAATGGTTATGACCTATTCCATAGATTGTCCCATACAATGTTCCAGTGGTGAGCTGAGTTTACAAAGCAAGTCACATAGTGATAGTATGTACTGTGGCAAGCAAAAATTTTCCTTTAAAATCTTTATAATGTCAACATTCCAACATCAACTGTATAATTAGTATCTTTGGGCTGTGCTTTGTCTTTGCTGTTGTTTCTTTATTATTTCATGCATATTCTTGCTCTGCACTACAAGGAACAAAGTAAATAATTTCATGTCATGGAAGTGATACCCTGGAGTTCTGAGACTATAGGTTTTATGCAGGCATTCATTGTTCACACTGAATACTGGCTAGCCTACAATGTGCTCACATTACCCAGAGAGTCAATATTTTGGAAATGCAAGAAAAAGAGAGAAGCAATGTGGAAAAATAATGCCAAAGAATGGCTATGAAGAAGTTGCTGCAGCCTGGCATTTGGAATGTTCCTCAGTTCCAGTAACACTGACAGCATGAAGTCCCTGGCACTGGAGGGACCTGCCAGACTGACTGAGCACTGTCAGGTGTCTCTGATTGACAAGGAGCACTGGGATCTTCGAGCAAAATGCAGAAACCTAGAGGCTGAGGAGTGTTCTTGAATTTTATCTGTCATAATTCTGTGGATTACCATGGGCATGTTATTTTACTGCTCTTGGGGTAAGGTTTCATTTTTAAAGTGAATATCACTTTCAATATTAAGAAATACAGCCGGGCGTGGTGGCGCACACCTTTAATCCCAGCACTTGGGAGGCAGAGGTAGGAGGATTGTTGTGAGTTCGAGGCCATCCTGAGAACACAGAGTGAATTCCAGGTCAGCCTGAACTAGAGTGAGACCCTACCTCTAAAAAACCAAAACAAACAAAAAAAAAAGAAATACCATAGAAGACAAAATATTAAAATATTAAGCATGTATGCACACATGAATAAACACACACACGCACACACATGCATGCACACACCCCTGTCTAAAGACACAGGACTATGAGAACAGTAAGTTGTGGAGAGTCAACAGACCAAGTAATATCTATAAAAAGAAAGTCAGTGAATCTCACATTTAGAGACATGTGCCTTTGGCTATGGGCTACTATTTTCAGAGAAGACAGAGCAATTAATAACTTAGCAGGGTAAGAAATAAATGTACAAGAATAGGGCTTGCTAAACCCAGGACACTGGACAAGCTCTAGCAATCTGCCTGAGGTTTAAGGAGAAACTAAAATGAATTGATCATTTGAGTACCCACAAATTTAAAAATTTTAGTGGAGGGACATTTAACGATAGTAAATTCTGGTACAAGAATGTATTTTGCTCAAACACTCAACTTTATTTAAGCTTATTAGTTTAAGAGAGAAAAGTTGACATAGTATGAAGAGCCCCTGCCCATAAGACGGCTGGAGGGGGCACATTCCACCTAAAGACCTAAATTGGGATCATTTATAATTCTGAAGGGAAGTTGAGCTAACCAGTCATAGCACGAAGTTTTGGGGCTGAGCTGATGAAGCACAAGTCCAGGTTCAGGTTTAATATTTCAGGCAACTTAATGCCTGGGGAGGGTCTCAGGATGCTTATGGTAAAAAACAAATCTAGGCAACGTCTTTAGGCAAAAGATAAGGAGAAGCTAGATCCTGCTGTGACCTCTAGCAAAGTAGGGATTTCAATAGAAGACTCAAGGATATTCCCTGCTTTTACAGTGTGGGGCCCAATCACCTAAAACTGCTTCAATCCCTCCGCAGTGAAGAAACTCTGATTGTCCATAGCCAATCAAGGAAATGACCAATCTGGCTTCTTGAGCTGAGTGGGATTGTCAGGTGTGGCAGCTGGGAAGCTTCTCCAGTGGGTCTATCTCAGGGACCCTGAAAGTGCAGTAGTATAGTAGGAGAAGAAAGTCCTGGATAAAGACATTTGGGAGGGAAGAAAAAAGAAAGGAGTTAAGGGGGAGTGGGCACACAGCAAACTGCAGCTCCTTTGGGGTTCCCATTCTTATAGACTTTCAGGCCTTGGAAGGCGATTGAAGGGACCCAAGTAGATGGGGTTAAATTGTCACAGGACCATCAGAGTGTTAGTTGACTGTAATTAAGAGGAGACAAAGTTAAAACATAAGGTTCTAAAATTGACAAAGTTACTATTAGCAAAAATGATGGGCATCATTCTCTTTCACCATGATGATTCAGAACTCAATTTCGAAAGCTTTTCACCAAATCGGATGTACTATACCTGTTTCTGGAGACCATGTGACACAGAAGAAACATTATCAGAGCTTGTCAATAATTTGTAACCTTGATAATGACAGGGCTGTCACTCTGACCCAAAGTCGATACATGTAGGGATTTTTGTGTTTTCTTCCAAATAAATAATCAAAAGGCAGGGAGGTGTCAAATACTCAAATTCTTAATTTTGTTTTTTTCTTTTGTTTCTTTTCTTTCAATTTTGTGTTTTTGAGGTATGGTCTTACTTTAGCCCAGGCTGACTGGAATTCACTATATAGGTTCAGGGTAGCCTCAAACTCATGGCAATCCTCCCACCTGTGCCTCCCGAGTGCTGTCAAATTCTTAGTTTTAAAGGCACTGAGGGATGCTGATATATTTCTCATGGAAAGAATAAAGAAGACCATTTAAATGAATATTCCTGGCTTAGGTTATGGTCACTTGTTTTCTTTCTTTCTTTCCTGACAAGGCAATGTACTGTTCCTCTTCTATTGCAATCAGATCTCCCCAGGAGATTCCTTGAACTTGATCATGGCCTGTCTTTACTCTGTCTCTTTTCTGACTGTTCTCAGGATGCTCAGGTTATATGCTACCTTTTGTTTGTTTCATTCTGTTGCTTTTCTCATCACAGTGTCAAAATACTGCCTTGAACATCTTAGAGGAACAATTCGTTTTGGCTCTTAGCATCAAAAGATTCAATTCATAGTCCTTTAACCCCATTGTTTTGGGCTTCACGTGAGGCAGGGAGGGAACACATGGCAGTAGTTGCTCACCTCCTAGCAGACAGGAGGCAGAGACCGAGGTACAGGAAGTGGACAGGACAAGATATAGCCCTCCAGGAACACATTTCTCCACCCACACCTACTTTCTCCTACTAAGTCCCAGGTGTTGCCTCTACCTCACAAAATAGCACCATCCAGTAGGGACAGAACATTCAACACATGCACCTGTGGGGAATGTTTTATATTCAAGCCATAGCCCTTCATATTGCCAAAGAGTTTAAGGGGCTTTTTTGTTATCAATTCCAATTTCAAGTACCTCTCTCTGATCATGCTCCAGTAAGTATAATTGTATAAAACAACTCTCATCAAGTCACAAATTTTTTCGAGGTAGAGTCTCACTCTGGTCCAGGCTGACCTGGAATTAACTATGTAGTCTCAGCATGGCCTTGAACTCATGGCAATCCTCCTACCTCTGCTTCCCAAGTGCTGGGATTAAAGGCATGTGCCACCACGCCTGGCTCTTTGTTAATTTTTTTTTTTTTTTTTTTTTTTTTTTTTTTTAGCAAATCACGGGTAATGTTTGTGACTCCTAAATTATTTTTGAGAAAATGTTAGTGGAAAACCATGTAATTCCAGGTACCATATGTGGAGATTACACATATGCATATGAAAAAGTATTGTGTATACTTACCTACAAGGTCTTAAAGGCTAGTGAACTAATAGCCTGAATGTCTATAGAGTAATACAAAAAATAATCTAGTCAAGACTTACATAGTCATCTAGAATACTCGGGAAATATTTCCCCTTGACCTGTGGCTTCACATTCAGAAAGAAGAGGCAGGAGAGGAGGGTGATAGCAGCAGTTATCTGGAACATTAAGGATGCACAGTAGAGTTACAATCTGCTCATTTTTCTCCACAGGGTCTTGACCATTTTGATTTCTCTCAGCTTCTCTTTCTTTTCTTTTTGGGGAGGGTTAATTTAGCAATTGATGAGAGCCAAATTCAAATTATATCTGGATAAGAAATCCAAAAGCATAATCTTTGTTCATGTTTAACAAGAACATAGAAAAAGAAAAGAAATACAGAGAAATTGATCACTTGCTTGAATTAGAATTTTTGTTTACATGAATGTTCAGAAAGCATAATTTGACAAAGATTCTCTTAAAAATATTTTTTCTAACCCGGGCGTGGTGGCACACGCCTTTAATCCCAGCACTCAGGAGGCAGAGGTAGGAGGATCGCTGTGAGTTCAAGGCCACCCTGAGACTACATAGTTAATTCCAGGTCAGCCTGAGCTAGAGTGAAAACCTACCTCGAAAAATCAAATATATATATATATATATATATATATATTTTTTTTTCTCCTAAATTGTCACTCTGAAAGAAAACAACATATTTTGGCCTTTTCTTCTCAATCCCCAACTCATTCCCTGAACACAATATACACATGTGCTATTTCATCAAGAGATACTTTCTGGAATAAATTCTAACCTAATGGCATGGTCTTTACATAACGTGGCAGATGAATTTAGCCAAAGGCATTTCAAATTTATGATTCAAAATCTTCTTAACACACAGGCAAATAGATCTGAATTGTAATCATCACAGCCAGCTGAACACCAGTAAGTAGATATATCAGGAGAGTTGGTTTCTTATTCATGTCTAGTTCTATTAGAAATTGCTTTTATTTTTTTCCCTGTATTTTACAGAACGTATTTTCATTCCCTGGGCCATATGAGGTCAGTTCACAGCCATTATTAGTTACTTAGATTTAAAAAAAAGAATAATTTTATTTATTGATTAAAAAATTGTACATTTATTTATTTATTAGAACGAGAAAGAGAGCTAGAGGCAGATAGTGAGAATGGGTACACTGGGGCCTCCAGCCAGTGAAAACAAACTCTAGGCACATGCACCACCTTGTGCATCTGGCTTATGTAGGTACTGGGGAATTGAACCTGGATCCTGAGGCTTTATAGGCAAGTCCCTTAACTGCTAAGCCATCTCTCCAGACCCCTATTGATTTTTTTAATTTGAGACTGGGTGCCACACTGTAGACCTATACTAGAACTCACTATGTAGCCTAGAATGGCTTCAAGACCACAGAAATAACCCTGCATTAGCCTGTGAGTACTGGGATTTTAGGTATAAACCCCCACACCCATCTCAGTTTTATTTATTTATTTGGCAGAGAAAGAGGGAGACAGAATGGGCACTCCAGGGCCGCCAGCCACTGCAAACAAACTCCAGACGCATGTGCCCCCTTGTGCATCTGGCTAATGTGGGTCCTGAGGAATTGAACCTGGGTCCTTTGGCTTTGTAGGCAAACACCTTAATCACTAAGCCATCCCTCCAGCCCCATCTCAGTTTTATTCTTAAATGTCCCGATGTGACAGTTTCCAGATCACTTAGATTAATACAATGAAAACCTTAGGGAGTTTGCTCAGTATGCACTGCCATCTTCAAAAAGGGGTTTCACCATCTTGTCTAACCCTCCAAGACTCAGGACACGTCACGGAATAGGGGTTATAAATCATTTAAGAGCCACAGCTTGGAGAATAGCACTTTGGAACATTAACCTCTTGACACAAGGTTACTGGTAAATACATTCATGACTTTGCTGTGGAGGCTCTCTCCATAAGACCTTCACCATACTGAGCTCATCAATATTTTGACAAAGATGATAGAGTAGGGAAAAAATAAAAACAAACAAACAAAATTCTTGAGTAGAAAAATTTTGAAGGAGAAATACAGCTGGTTGGAAAGACATCCCAGTGCATAAAGAGCTTGCCTTGCAAGCATGAGTGCCCAAGTTCAATTTCTAGGCATGGTGACATGCACTTGTGATCACAGAACGAGGGAGGCAGAGACAGGCAGATTCCTGTGCATCTCAGGCCAGATATTCTTGCCTAATGGGTAAGCTCCAGGCCACAGAAAACCTTGTCTTACAAAACTGGACAGTGTTTCTAAGGAACGGCCCCTAAGGTTGTTCTCGTTTCCTCATTCATATGCATATATATACACCTGGACCTACACACAGAAACATGCACACACACACACACATTTAACAGAAATCAAAGTGACATAACAGAGTCTCTGGTATACACTTCACACAATATGCCTTTTCTAGGTTACACATTTCTGAGTAATTTTCCAATTTCAGTACAAATAAAACAAGTTGTAGAAGGAAAACCCAGAAGGCACATGTACTTTATGCATGTCTTTGTGAGAAGCGGTCTGCCACAGCAGGGAGAACAACATGCAGACTTGCCAGTGAGATTCATTACAGTCGTTATCACTCCATGGAAAGAGGGTTTACACCTAAAATATGAAGCAAAAGGACTGGAGGAACGTCCACTTGAAATAAGATGAGACTGTGGATTGTGTGAGCACAGATAAAGTAGTCCTGTCAGGAGCATCTTTAGGGAGAATGTAAAAATCATTGCAATTCTCTGGGAAAAAATGGGTATGCATTTTAATTACTATTTAAAACAATACCACTGGGAGTAAATTTCAAAGTTTGTAGCTGAATACAAAATCAAAATTTAATTTATAAATGAAAAGGCAAGGCATGGACTTAGAAATTGGTTAATTTTAGTATAGTCAGCAGATAAATCAACATGAAGAATAAGTAGATAAAGCAGGAAACAGATTGTCTTTTCTTTGTTAAATCAAATTTAAAAGTCTCATTAATTACACTTTTCCTAGTCCCCAAAATATGTAGTCAGTCATGGTGCAATACACCTGTAATCTCAGCACTCAAGAAGCAGACTCGAATCAAGTGGTTCTTAAAATCAAGGCTGGCTGAGCTACGTAGCAAGATCCTGTCTCCTAAAGCAAAAAATAAATAAAATAAACAACGAAAAACAAATGATTCTGCCACTTTCTGTGAGAGATTGTGTGTTAATGAATGTTTTGTTTGTTCCTTTATTTAGAAATTTCTTCAAACATAGAAGTTGAGGAGGACACACAGTCATTATCGCTCACTGAGCAAATTCGCCTGGTTTCTTCGTTTAGTCTCACCATTGCCCCTGGATACTGGACTAACCGCATCCTCTAGGAGCTTGGTGGGGGAGACTGTTTTTTCCAAATCTCAATCAAGCTGCTGGAAGAATTTCTTTCCTTGTGCCCGTGAGAGTAAGAATCTTGTCTTAGGCTGGAAAGATGGCTTAGCAGTTAAGGCACTTGTTTGCAAAGCCAAAGGATCGTGGTTCGATTCTCCAGGACCCATGTAAGTCAGATGCACAAGGGGGTGCATGCATTTGGAATTCGTTTGTAGAGACTGGAGGCCTTGGAGCGCCCATTATCTCTCTCTCTCTCTCTCTCTGCCTCTTTCTCTCTCTTTCAAATAAATAAATAAATAAATAAATAAATAAATAAATAAATAAATAAACAAAATTTTAAAAAATAAAAGAAGAATCTATTCTTGCTGATGGACTGTTGGATCTCTGTCATCTCAGGCTGCCCTTGCACACACGATGGAGCTGAGAATGAGCCAGATCTTCTGATCCTCCAACCTCACCTGCCAATTCCAGGTGTGTACCCCACACTTAGTTTTAAGCAGTATTGAGTGATAGAATCCAATGCTTGACACATGGACTGAGCAGTTACTGGGTCCCTTGATCCTCGACCCTGCAACTGCTGACTACCATAAACGAATCTAATAAATTCCCTTTTTAATATAATTCATTTTAGCAGTTCTGTTCCTCGAGAGAACCCTGACTAATATACTAGGCAAGTACCATGCCAACAGTGCTACATCCTAAGCCATTTGCCATGATCTTGCCAGTTTTCATAATTCTTCTTTCTTTGGGGATTTCTAACTGCAAGGTTGACTCCCTTAAGCTAAAGAGATTACATGAGGCCCACCCAGTATAACCCCTGCCCTTTGCCACAAAAGCAACTCATTTTGAACTTAAGCTGTATGTGCAATCTTTCACCTTTACCCTATATTTTTGGTTAGAAAAAAGTCCCAAGTCTCACAAAGAAAAGGAAAGAATTAGACACAATGATTTCAAGGGTCATGGAGTTCAGCTTCCCCAATGACTTGTAGGAATTGTTCTTAGTGATATATCAGCAATATATCACCTTATGACTCTACACAAGGTTTCGATTAAAATATCTACTACAAATGTGACTTTTTAAGTATCTTGAGTAGATCTTTTCTCTTTGGGGTTTGACCCATAAAATAACTAGAGAACTACAACATAAAGGGGAAAAAAATCTTTCCCCCCTCAAATCCGCATATTTTGGTTCGTCATTGTAACTTCAAATCAGTCTTGTGTTTTATCTGATTGAGTTTCTAGGTTTTTACAGTTGATGTGGGGATCAGAGGGGTATTTCTTCTGACACCAGCTGTTTCGTCACAGCTGGAAGCAGAAGCATGATTATATATAATTAGTTAAATCTTTTGCAAAATCCAACTCTTTCTTCCATAATTTAGATTTTATTGACTTTACATATATGCTACATAGGGTTTCACTTAGAGGAAGTATTGATTTCTTGCTCATAAGCCTTTTGTTTAACTCCATTGATCCAAAAGGGTAGCTAAGGAAAAGAATTGTTTTAGTATTCTACAGAAAAAGGGTAAACAATTCAAATTTAAAAGATTTTTGACATGGGTCTCCTGCCTCTTCCGTATACTTTAAAGATGCATGCTGTAACTTTGTTGCTATCAGTGAGCGTCCTGAAATCAGGTAGCTTGGACAGAAGCCTTAATCACCGTATAATCACCATTATTCTCTTCCCCATCAATCCTTGAAGAGGAAAACAGATAATTTCGCAATCATAATACATGGAAGCTCAAACCCACTTTCAATCACATCCTTGTTTCCTAAGCCCTTCTGGTTGAATTTCAGGAGATCCCATCAGAGGCAACCTACATTCTTTATTTATGGTAAAACAAACTGCCTGATTCAATTTCACAAGAAAGCCTGACACAGAAAGAGCGAACTTTTACTTTCTGAAGGTTGAAGGCACTGAAATTGGGGCAATTGGTCAGTAAGTACATATGAAAACTAAACCCATTTGAAGACTTTAACATTTGGTTAAATGAGACAAGGTATCACTAATATGTCCTATCACTGGAGAAGAAAATACTATAAAATAGCAGATAAAGATGGTTGTGTGCCAGTGTTTGCTATACTAACATCTGTGCCCTCTTCTATAAAAATAATCACAATAATATCAATGAGATTATTACTAGCAAACACTACTGATGAAAATTGTGTGCACAGCATAGTGAGAACATAAATCTACCTCCATGCATCTCCCCTGAGAGTTTGATATGTTTGGGTTCTCCTTCTTTTAAGAGGATATATAGTAAATCTGTATTATAAAGGGAGAATGAAGCTGCAATTAGGCAAAAAAGAAAATATCCATGTTTGTTTTCCTACAAGCTAAGCTGGAGACACACTGGGATTACAGACACTCTCAGCTTTCATGGGTTTTGAAGACTTGAACTCAATTACTCATGTTTTCTTGGCAAGTACTTTATCCACTGAGCTCTCTTCCAATCGCCTAGGAATGCTACCTTTTACTTTTAATGTGATAGACACAGGAATAGTCACATTTTCTGTGACTTTTTGTCATAAACAGTAACCACTCTTCACACCCAACATTGAGGTTAGATGAGTCAATCACTTCAATAGGAAGGTTCTACAAGTTAAAAAAAAATGTATGATGCTTAAAGTATGACAGCCTTCACAGGGCTTAACTAACAATAGTAAATTAGTTAATAAGAATAATTAAGAAAATACACAATTTGAGCTGGGCGTGGTGGTGCACACCTTTAATCCCAGCACTCAGGAGGCAGAGGTAGGAGGATCGCCATGAGTTTGAGGCCATCCTGAGATTACATAGTGAATTCCAGGTCAGCCTGGGCTAGAGTGAGACCCTAACTCGAAAAACAAAAAAAAAAAAAAAAAAAAAAAAAGGAAGGAAGGAAGGAAGGAAGGAAGGAAGGAAGGAAGGAAGGAAGAAAAAAGAAAAAAAATACAATTTGAATAAGCAGAAGAAACTGATGTTACATTGTTGCCCATTATAATGGGGGTTTCTTTAAAAAAGAAAAGCCCTAAGAAACCTGATAAAAAATGAAAGAGTAAATAAACACAATACTCAATGTCTGATTTTTACTAAGAAATGCAAGATATTTTGATTAAAAATGCAGTTATTACATTTCAGGGTGAACATTAAAGAATGGAATGAAACTTTTGTTTGAAATTATCCATTGTACAAAAGTGGCCTCAGTGCATGATGAAAACTGAGGAAGTTTCTTTCATTTTCTGAAAAGAGCAAGAAGTGTGCACATGTTAAAGGAGAGGACATCCACATGGAGCAGGCACAGCACCTTAAAATAGGACAGTTGATGGGGGTAAACACATTAAAGGTAAAACAAAGAAACTTTTTCTCAAGTTTTAAAACAACTCCAAACACAAACCATGCACGGCTTTCCTTTGATAAGACTCCTTTGTTTTTATGGCAAGGCTGCCCTCCTGGAAGACAGACAGGGGACTCACATACAGCTGAAGTTGGTCTTCTGCTGCAGTTTTAAATGAGGGCTTCCTGAGCCAAGGTATGGCTTGCTTAAGTGCTTTGAAGCACCTTGGTTTGAAGGTGACCTTGCACAAGAAGCAGTCTAATAAGCCTGTTCTATTAATGCTCCCACAGTGATAATGATGTCAAAGCATTCCAAAACCCATTGGATATTCAGCTCACTTCCCACCGCCATACTAATTTATGTATAAGGCCATCAACAGAGCATTGGATGAATTTTGAAGATTTGATATTTAGCCAAACATGCAAACTTTAGTAAATTATACTTTATTTATTTTTTTTTATTTATTTGAGACAGAGAGAGGGAAAGAGAGAGGGAGAGTGAGAATGGGCATGCCAGGGCCTCTACCCACTGCAAACAAACTCCTGATGTGTGCGCCCCCTTGTGCATCTGGCTTATGTGGGACCTGGAGAATCGAACCAGAGTCCTTAGGCTTTGCAGGCATGTCCCTTGACTACTAAGCCATCTCTCCAGCCCTAAATTATACTTTAAAGATAACTTTTTAACTCTTAGAGATGGCTTCCTGTCCAACTTAAAATAAATCATTTTGGCTAGCTGTTGTTATCCACATCTGTAATCCTAGCATTCAAGAGGCAGATTGTTACAAATTCAAGGCCAGCCTGGACTACAGACCCAAACCTTGCCTCAAACAAACAAAAAAATATAACTTTTATGTTATTTATGAAAATAATAAAAGTTACATAATTAAAACATTAAGAGGTAAATTTTATATGGTTTTATGGTAATAAATAAGTAAATATATAAATATTTGTAATCTAAAGTTTAATCACATATTTTATAAACTAGAATAACATATTTGATTTCCAGTTTTTGATATAGAGCTGAAGATTTTTGTTTGTTTGTTTGTTTTTTGCATTTTCACAGTAAGGTCTTGCTCTAGCCCAGGATGACCTGGAATTAGTTTCGGGCTGACCTGAAATTTATAGTGATCCTCCTTCCTCAGCCTGCTAAGTGCTGGGATTAAAGGTGTGCATCACCATGCCCGACAAGATTTTGCATTTCTTTGAGTAAAACTTCTTAGATGTAAGTTCCAAATAATATTTTTGGTGTGACTATGCTGGTGCTATGTTTTCTTAAATGACCCTTAATTTAAAATTCCTTGCAAGGATTTTTAAAATATTTTATATTTGTATTTATTTAAAGAGAGAAACGGGGGAGAGAGAGAGAAAGGCTTCCTGCCACTGCAAACAAACTCCAGGCGCATGAGCCACCTTACGTGTCTGGGTTACATGGGTCCTGGGGAAGGTTCTTTGGCTTAACTGCTAAGCCATCTCCCCAGAACCCTCTTGTAAGGATTTTTAATGAAAAATCATTTTAAATTTTACTTTCTTCCCTTGCATATTTTAAAATAATCTCACACCAGATTTTATAGCATTTTTTCCTAACAATCTAAAGAAATCTGCTATATATCAAAGTAATCCTTTCAAGGAAAATAAAATATTTATTTATGTTCATATATTTACATCATACTTTAATTATGGAGCTAATCAACACCAAAGGAAAACATAGATAACAAAATTCCTGTTCTTCAATTATTCCCATTTCCTCCTCCCCAGCATCAAGCCTATTTCCCTGAACCTTTTCTGTTCTGCTTAGTAATTGCCTTCATCTCCACAGTGTCTCAGTGGGACAATAGCATCTCAGAGAGTATGATGTAAGCAGTCTAAAAATGTGCTTTTACAACTGATATTGACATTTTCTCTCTTCCATTCCCAGGAGAATACAGAAAAGGGCATCCCTTTCAGACATTGAGAAGCTTGTGGACAGGTGCATAGCTGAAATGATACTCTGGTTATTAAAATAGATCACTATGATGTAGGCTGGCCCATCGTGTAGTAAGACCTCAGATACACTGGGATGGAAGAAGCTTAGAACTCAGGGCCAACAAGCTATAAAGGCCTTCTATCTGCTAAAAACTGAAGGGAAGATGATAAACGGAGTGGGGAGTTCATTTAGAAAGACCCAACATGAACTTGCAAGTATCTTAGTCTGTTCCACTGTTGTAACAAACACAGTGTATCTGATGAGCATAGAGAGCCTTCTCTCACAGTTGGAGGAGCTGGAAAGATTCAGTCCAGGCTGTGGCAGGTGCACAGTCTGATGAGGGCTCATTTTCTGCTGCACAAATGGCTGCTTTTTTTTTTTTTTTTTTTTTTTTTCTGGGTCTTCTCATGGTGGAAAAGTTGGGGGAGATGAATTCTCAAAGAATGTCAGCTGCTAGGTAGAGACTTTTAGGGGAAATTAATTTTGTGGGTTGGAAGATAGAGACTAGAGGTATGGCTGCCTGTTTACAAGGCTGTTAACACTTCTCCAAGTCCTTTGTTTTTCTAAGTAAGGCACTCCAGAGAAAACACCAAAACCCAGCCAAAGCCATCAACCCAGTCTACACACTGCCAGATGACCTAGAATATGCATTGAAAATAATCATCTCTACCAGATGGCCCACAGAACACATCACATGTTATAATCTCTTCGGATGACATTCGGTACAATTGCATGCAATAATCTTGATTGCTCTGAATTGTACAACCTAAAAGTGTGCTGCCATAGATAAAAACACCCTTCCTTAGCTGGGCATGGTGGCCCACGACTTTAATCCCCACACTCAGGAGGCAGAGGAAGGAGGATCGCAGTGAGCTCGAGGCCACCCTGAGACGACAGAGTGAATTCCTGGTCAGTCTGGGCTAGAGTGAAACCCTACCTCGAAATACCAAAAAAACACCCACAAAAAAACCACACACAAAAAAACACTTCTTTTAGCTACCCTAATAATAAAAAATTTAAATAAATTGGAAAATGCCTCATAACATCCTCAGAAAATTCTTGATGATACAAGTCTAACACAAATTCTGTTTGGAATAATTGCTTTTTTTTTTTTTTTTTTTTTTTGGTTTTTCGAGGTAGGGTCTCACTCTAGTTCAGGCTGACCTGGAATTCACTATGTAGTCTCAGGGTGGCCTCGAACTCACGGCAATCCTCCTACCTCTGCCTCCTGAGTGCTGGGATTAAAGGCGTGAGCCACCACGCCCGGCTTTGGAATAATTGCTTTTAACTGAAAACAATAACTTTAATCAATTGTACGATTTCATCGCAAACCCTAAGTGTTCATATTTTATCCCCGTTAGACTAGCTGCACCTCCTTTTCTCTGCATAAATTATTCATTATCAACTCTAAAGTCTTGTGCATTTTTTTCTCTCCTGTCCCTGTCAGAAAACAAGGGAAAACCCTCCTCTTAGACTCTTATTGGCTATAGTGATCAGCATTTTATTCAAATACTATTTGAAGTAAATTATTTAAAAAATGCAAATTTTAGTGAGGCATATTTGGGTTATTTTACTATTTCATGAGCAGAATCATCAAGAAAGTGCATCAATAAAGCTATCTCAGTAGGATAAAGGGTTTATTAGCTCATACTCGTTTTGTATTACAATGTGTTTTAAAATGGGCATTGCATATTAAATATCTAAATGTCTACCTTTGCTTACCTATTTACCAATTGTTGCTCTTCCATCTGTCTACTGCCAAACCCCAGGCTCACTTTGAGAGAATTCAGAGTTGGGAGATGTTTTCAGCATGAAATCCTCTAGGGTGAGCTTAGGTACCTCTTTTGTAGAGGTCATGCTGCCCTGGCCAGTGCACCATGCTTCCTCCATTGTGCAGGTCATTCTGCCCTGGCCACTGCACCATGCTTCCTCCATTGTGCAGGTCATTCTGCCCTGGCCACTGCATCATGCTTCCTCCATTGTGAAGGTCATTCTCCCTGGAAAACTGCACTATGCTTCCTCCATTGTGCAGGTCATTCTGCCCTGGCCACTGCACCATGCTTCCTCCATTGTGCAGGTCATTCTCCCTGGACCACTGCACCATGCTTCCTCCATTGTGCAGGTCATTCTCCCTGGAACACTGCACTATGCTTCCTCCATTGTGCAGGTCATTCTCCCTGGACCACTGCACCATGCTTCCTCCATTGTGCAGGTCATTCTCCCTGACCACTGCACCATGCTTCCTCCATTGTGCAGGTCATTCTCCCTGACCACTGCACCATGCTTCCTCCATTGTGCAGGTCATTCTCCCTGACCACTGCACCATGCTTCCTCCATTGTGCAGGTCATTCTCCCTGACCACTGCACTATGCTTCCTCCATTGTGCAGGTCATTCTCCCTGGAACACTGCACCATGCTTCCTCCATTGTGCAGGTCATTCTCCCTGACCACTGCACTATGCTTCCTCCATTGTGCAGGTCATTTCTGACCACTGCACCACTGCACCTGACCACTGCTTCCTCCATTGTGCAGGTCATTCTCCTGGAACACTGCACTATGCTTCCTCCATTGTGCAGGTCATTCTCCTGGACCACTGCACTATGCTTCCTCCATTGTGCAGGTCATTCTCCTGACCACTGCACTGTGCTTCCTCCATTGTGCAGGTCATTCTCCCTGACCACTGCACCATGCTTCCTCCTGCAGGTCATTCTCCTGACCACTGCCATGTTTCCTCCATTGTGCAGGTCATTCTCCTGGAACACTGCACCATGCTTCCTCCATTGTGCAGGTCATTCTCCCTGGACCACTGCACTATGCTTCCTCCATTGTGCAGGTCATTCTCCCTGACCACTGCACTATGCTTCCTCCATTGTGCAGGTCATTCTCCTGGACCACTGCACTATGCTTCCTCCATTGTGCAGGTCATTCTCCTGGAACACTGCACCATGCTTCCTGGCAGGTCATTCTCCTGAACACTGCACCATGCTTCCTCCATTGTGCAGGTCATTCTGCCCTGGCCACTGCACCATGCTTCCTCCATTGTGCAGGTCATTCTCCCTGGACCACTGCACTATGCTTCCTCCATTGTGCAGGTCATTCTCCCTGGCCACTGCACCATGCTTCCTCCATTGTGCAGGTCATTCTCCCGGGACCACTGCACCATGCTTCCTCCATCATGCAGGGCATTCTCCCTGGACCACTGCACCATGCTTCCTCCATCATGCAGGTCATTCTCCCTGGCCACTGCACCATGCTTCCTCCATTGTGCAGGTCATTCTCCCTGGACCACTGCACCATGCTTCCTCCATTGTGCAGGTCATTCTCCCTGGACCACTGCACCATGCTTCCTCCATTGTGCAGGTCATTCTCCCTGGACCACTGCACCATGCTTCCTCCATTGTGCAGGTCATTCTCCCTGACCACTGCACCATGCTTCCTCCATTGTGCAGGTCATTCTCCTGGACCACTGCACCATGCTTCCTCCATTGTGCAGGTCATTCTCCCTGGACCACTGCACCATGCTTCCTCCATTGTGCAGGTCATTCTCCCTGGACCACTGCACTATGCTTCCTCCATTGTGCAGGTCATTCTCCCTGGACCACTGCACCGTGCTTCCTCCATTGTGCAGGTCATTCTCCTGGACCACTGCACTATGCTTCCTCCATTGTGCAGGTCATTCTCCCTGGACCACTGCACCATGCTTCCTCCATTGTGCAGGTCATTCTCCCTGGACCACTGCACCATGCTTCCTCCATTGTGCAGGTCATTCTCCCTGGACCACTGCACTATGCTTCCACCTTGGTGCAGGTCATTCTCCTGGACCACTGCACTGTGCTTCCTCCATTGTGCAGGTCATTCTCCCTGGACCACTGCACTGTGCTTCCTCCATTGTGCAGGTCGTTCTCCCTGACCACTGCACCATGCTTCCTCCATTGTGCAGATCATTCTCCCTGACCACTGCACCATGCTTCCTCCATTGTGCAGGTCACTGACCACTGCACCATGCTTCCTCCATTGTGCAGGTCATTCTCCTGGACCACTGCACCATGCTTCCTCCATTGTGCAGGTCATTCTCCCTGGAACACTGCACCATGCTTCCTCCTTTGTGCAGGTCATTCTCCCTGGCCACTGCACCATGCTTCCTCCATTGTGCAGGTCATTCTCCCTGACCACTGCACTATGCTTCCTCCATTGTGCAGGTCATTCTCCCTGACCACTGCACCATGCTTCCTCCATTGTGCAGGTCATTCTCCCTGACCACTGCACCATGCTTCCTCCATTGTGCAGGTCATTCTCCCTGACCACTGCACCATGCTTCCTCCATTGTGCAGGTCATTCTCCCTGGCCGCTGCACTGTGCTTCCTCCATTGTGCAGGTCATTCTCCCTGGAACACTGCACCATGCTTCCTCCATTGTGCAGGTCATTCTCCCTGGACCACTGCACTATGCTTCCTCCATTGTGCAGGTCATTCTCCCTGGACCACTGCACTATGCTTCCTCCATTGCGCAGGTCATTCTGCCCTGGAACACTGCACTATGTTTCCTCCATTGTGCAGGTCATTCTCCCTGGACCACTGCACTATGTTTCCTCCATTGTGCAGGTCATTCTCCCTGGACCACTGCACTATGTTTCCTCCATTGTGCAGGTCATTCTCCCTGACCACTGCACTATGCTTCCTCCATTGTGCAGGTCATTCTCCCTGACCACTGCACCATGCTTCCTCCATTGTGCAGGTCATTCTCCCTGGCCACTGCACTGTGCTTCCTCCATTGTGCAGGTCATTCTCCCTGGAACCCTGCACCATGCTTCCTCCATTGTGCAGGTCATTCTCCCTGGACCACTGCACTATGCTTCCTCCATTGTGCAGGTAGTTCTCCCTGGCCCTTCCCACCCTGCAGCTCACACATTGTGGAGGTGATTCTACTTGGTCCTACCTTAAGCTCTCACATTATGGAGGACCATTCTTCCTGGGCCTCTACACTCCAACTTCCCCCATATGCCTGCTCTTCATCTTTACTTGAGTTTATGACCCTTGCCTTACAGACTGGTTTTGCCTCTGTTTATTAATTTTGACCTACCAGATTTTGTGTACTGCGCCTGAAGTAATAGCCAAAGATAAGAGTACTTTAAGTACATTCATGGATATTTTTTAAAACATGAAATTATATTTTGAATACATTATATTAACTTTTCAGCAATGATAAACAGCCAAAAGGTTTCTGTTTAGATAAATAGCTGAAAATTTGTTAACCTAGTTTTCTACTGAATGAACATAAGAATTTATGAAATTCGTTCTTTAGGTAGAATCAATTTAAGCAGAATAAATTTCTCATAGGATGAAATCACATTTTAAAATTTAATATTCAAATCTAATAAATTCTTTGTGAATTGTGAAATTAAAACTCCCAAAGTGGAATATGACAGCATGTGTTTAATTCTTGAAAGTACATTAAATTCCCAACATACCAGCAAACCTCCTCTGGATGTCCAAACTGCTGAAAGGATAAACTCTCCTACATATCTGTCAGGTTGAAATTGGTAACACTGGGATTTATATATTTAATTTAAATCCAGAACCTCATTAAGAACTTCCATTATTTAGTAAGACAGTTTTAAAATTAGGTCCTATGCCCTACTAATGGGAGTACATTCCTTGTATAAATGACCTTTTGTCCCCATGATTTGAAGACTGCTCGACATAATTTATATAGAAATTTCACACGGCTTTACATTTCATTCATACTTGACAGCCTTGTACTGTGGCACTGGCTAAGCAGCTTTATTATGACATAAAAGTGGGTGTTTCCTTCAATCACTGAGCCTTTCACATGACACAATTAATGCAACTTGGGTGATGATATCATAACCTGAATTTTATTTCTGAGAATTATTTTTGTCTACCTAGGACTGTGTTGTAATAGATTAATTTCTTCTTCAAACTCATCTATTATTCTGGATAAATGAGATAAATAATGTGTTACTATACGACTTTACCTTGTGGTAAGTCCTTAAGTCTGTTCAGTTTAAGACAGGGTTGAAGGAAATATTCTTTGAATGAGAAGCTAGACACAAGAGAGTACATAGGAAAAAATTTTCAGAGTACAAATTCAGAATGTTTTGAGCTTATAGCTTTTATCTAAAACAATGTTCAACAATGGCAGAAATGTGCTGACCTAATCTTGGCTTTGAGTCACAGGTAAGTACTTACAGGAGCAACGGGAAAGATATTCCACCTCCTGTTCTTGATTTAGCTGCCTATAAAATGAACACAGGCAATACTTTGAAAGTTTGTTGAGTAAAAAAATTAAATATAAATTCTAAAATGTATTATGTGCATGTATTTGATCTATTTACATTGTTTTAAATACATTTCTAAAAAATAATTGCCTGACATATTGCTCATTTTTAGATTGGGAAATGCCAGATTTTATTGCACAAAGTTTAGAATTATATTCTGGTGTCTAACATTTACTGTTAGGAACTATAGCCTCTTATATATAAAAAGAGCTGATATGTTATAAGCCCAGAAAATCTATTGGTAATGCTTGCTCTATGTAAACTCCCAGGAAAAAAATCACTTGTAATTCTTATCTACTGAGGTGTTATAAGGATTAGTATTTGTAAAACATTTTAAATCCCTCATTGAGTATAAAAATCATTGCACAAGCATTTTTCTCAATCCACTGTAAAGGATATGCTTGGGAATTTATTATTAACTAAATGCTTTGTATAATCCAATTTAGTGAGATTGTAACAACTGACTGGCTAATATAAATTTTGTTCTTGTAATGTTTACTGATAGGGAATTTCATTATGCAAAGTGAACAAGAAGGTATTATAGTCACAAGGCTGGGGATGAACTACAGACCTCATTGTGAATATCCAGGGCTGTGGAAACGGCTCCATGGATAAAAACCCCCAGGCCTGTGACTCTGAGTACCTGAGTTTGAATCCCCAAACCCCATGGAACAGCTGTGCTGGGCTTCTGTAATCTGAGTGCACCTATGGCCAGAAAGAAGGAAGAGTTGGAAGAAGTTCTCAGAATCTCATGAATGGAGTGGTTAAAGGTCACAGAGATCCTGCTTCAAATTAAGCAGTAGAGGACCAGCCCGAAAGTTTTGCCCTGACCTCCACACATGCGCCATGACACTCACACCTGAACACATATGAACACACCAAGTAAATAAACAACAGATATCTGCACATAATTTGATTGAACAGTTTTTTTGATAAGTCACACTGCCAATGTCTTATTCCTAACTCTTATGCTGAGAATTACAAATACCATAGGCAAAAGTGTCAACGTCTTCAAGTTGCTGAGAACTAGTGTTGCACCTGTCTGCCCAAGAACTCTTATATATAGCATTTAAAATAATAATCTTATGTGTGAAGAAATTTGAAAAGTGATCTCTTCCACTTAATGGGACTATTCATTACTTATCTCTGTGACAGAATGCCCAACAGAACAAATAAGGAAGGTCTTCAGGCAGTTTCAGATATATTTCAGTCCATCAGGCAGGGAGAGTATGGAGGTGAAGTAGGAGCCTTTGGCCAAACCATGTCATGATGTTCCAGGAAGCAGCTTGGGAGGAGCTAGAGGTGGGGATACCCTTCACAGCACCACCCCTGGTGACCTGTTCTCTCTAGAGGTGGGGATACCCTTCACAGCCCCACCCCTGGTGACCTGTTCTCTCTAGAGGTGGGGATACCCTTAACAGCACCACCCCTGGTGACCTGTTCTCTCTAGAGGTGGGGATACCCTTCACAGCACCACCCCTGGAGACCTGTTCTCTCTAGAGGTGGGGATACCCTTCACAGCACCACCCCTGGTGACCCCTCTCTAGAGGTGGGGATACCCTTCACAGCCCCACCCCTGGAGACCTGTTCTCTGTAGAGGTGGGGGGCACCACCCCTGGAGACCTGTTCTCTCTAGAGGTGGGGATACCCTTAACAGCACCACCCCTGGTGACCTGTACTCTCTAGAGGTGGGGATACCCTTCACAGCACCACCCCTGGTGACCTGTTCTCTCTAGAGGTGGGGATACCCTTAACAGCACCACCCCGGAGACCTGTTCTCTCTAGAGGTGGGGATACCCTTCACAGCACCACCCCTGGAGACCTGTTCTCTCTAGAGGTGGGGATACCCTTCACAGCCCCACCCCTGGAGACCTGTTCTCTCTAGAGGTGGGGATACCCTTCACAGCACCACCCCTGGTGACCTGTTCTCTCTAGAGGTGGGGATACCCTTCACAGCACCACCCCTGGTGACCTGTTCTCTCTAGAGGTGGGGATACCCTTCACAGCACCACCCCTGGTGACCTGTATTCTCTAGCCAGGCCAGCCTCCTGAAGTCTCCACAGCCTTTGACACTATGCAGGCTGATGTTGGAGCATTCACACTTGAGAGTGTGGGAACATTCTAGACCAAATCATAAAAAAGGGGCAGCATTCCTTTGTAACCAACATCCTCTTGCCATGTGAAAATATGAGTCCCATTTACTTAGACAGGCCTATGTAGAAAACCCGAAAATACACATTTCTGAAAGGGGTTGAATTAGTGTTAAAATCTTTTTTAATCGAAAATTTTAAAAGCTTCCTTCCTCTAAGAACTATGTGATTATGTGCTTATGTCTCTGTGTGGTTGAGTATACATGTTTGTATGTATATATGTGCATGTGTATATGTGTGTATGTGTACGTATGTATGTGTGCATATGTATATGTGTGTATGTGTGGTATGTGGCATTAGACTCCTTGAACAGAAAGTTGAACATCTCAGTCAGCATTGCATTAAACGTGATAGAATCAGAGTAAATATGGACACATAATCATAATTTATTTTCTCATTTTCAACAATTTTGAACACATAAGCACATGGCAAACCATTTTCAAAAGTTAAACACACAAATTCCTGCTCTTAAAAGCAGAACCTTAAACACAATTCAATTAGTGAGCTGTTAAGCTTGTTTAATTAGTCATCAAAATTTGTCAGAATCTCCCCACAGCTGTTTCTCAGTTACTATTATGGAAATATTTCTGAGTATAAGACGCCAAGGTCTACATTAATATCTAATTTCCTTAAATGTTAACACCATGTGTCTTCCATAGTATCAGATTAACTATTTGATTTCTGGGAGAAAAAGTGGTTGCCAGGTTCAGGATCCAACAACTTGAGACCATGTAATTTAAGCAAGCACATCTCTTCTGATGTCCAGTGGTGGGAGTTAGGTAAGGAGAGAAAGATCTTCCTTGGACAGGATACTTTCTGACTGTTTGATAAAGCTCATTGTCCCAGCATTTCTTCCTCACTACTAGATAACTGCCAAAAAATAAAAAATGCCTCTATCCCTAGACTTGACTGTGGAAGGAAACACAGTTGGCTACAGGAAAATAATCCTGAGAAAAATTAAAGCAAATTGTCCTTTGGCATGAACAAAGTCAAAGTTAATCATAGAGTTTTCTAGATTATCAAAAGGAATTAGCCTATACATTAGAACTGGCTATTTTATATTTTCAGAGAAGATATAAAAATAAAACAATATTGTATATTAAATGAAAAAATTTTTTCCTTTAGGGAATCAAGGTTGATTTATTGATTTTTAAATATCAGCTTGTTTGATTTTATGTTTTGTTTGGAATAGAAGGCTGGATTATCCAAACAGTCTGGCATTTCTCACTGAAATGACTTGTGCCTCCACTTGGTCAGCACTTCACCACACAGAAATATATCATCTCCATGGAAACAGTGCATTTGCTATGAAAAAGAGAATCATTTTGAAACAGAAACTATCATGTATAAACATTCCATCTAGCTCTTTTGTACAAGGGAATCATGCCTGACCCTTCTACACGGAAGTTCTGTGTGCCACTAAAAATATCTAAAGTCTACTTATATCTATAACTCATTATTTTTATTTCCAGAAAGAAAACTAAAAGGTATTATGAATTACAAGAGTTTGAAGAGGCTGTAATGGCAGCACTCAGGAAACAAAGACAGGAGGATTGTAGTAAATTTGAGGGCTACCTATGAGCTCCAGACCAAATAAGTCTACATGTGAAGATTCTTTTTGGAAAGGGAAATTGTAGAAAAAGGAGGAGGAGAAGAAAAAAAGAAATGAAGGACAAGGAGGATGAGGAGGAAAAGGAAAAAGAGGAGGAGGAAGAAAAAGGGGAAGAGGAGTAAGAAGGAGGAGGAGGAGGAAAAGTAGTAGGATGGCTACAAAATCTTACACCTGGATGACTTCAGCAGTATATTTTATACTGCCGACAACTGAAATACATGTTCTTTCCAGATACCCAGGTTAGTACCCAAGGTAGGAACAGAAATATCATGGAGAGCTGTGTGTGGTGGCTCCCGGCTATAATTCCAGAACTTGAGAGGCTAAGGTGGGAAGACTGCCTTGAAGCAGAGGCAAGCTTGAGCTACACAGTCAATACCAAGGCAGTCTGTGCTACACAGTGACATGCTGCCTCAAGCAAGGAAACTTGAAAAGAAAGTGTCGAAAAGTCATAGGCCATGTGATTTATTTCATGCTTCGATAAGAAAGTGCCTTCCTGATGACTGTGTGGGTTTTATTTCAGATTGAATGGAGTTAGAGAGGAAAATGTCTGAGATCTAAGAGCACAGAGGACTTAAGCCGCATCTCTCAGGAAGAGGTGTGGGTTGTGTTTCTTCTTTCAAGAACAGTAATCTCATCATTTGTGCTTTATCCACTTGATCTTCCAAAGACTCCACCTCAAAATGTCAACATATTTAGGGATTTGTGTTTCAAAAACACATTTTTTTCTGAAGACATAAACTTTGGTCTATAGCATTCTGCCTTTGGTCTCATAAATGCATGTGCTTTTGTGGTATAAAATTCCCTCGTGCCCTTCTAGGGGCCCCAGGCTTCATTCACCCCGGTATCAACCCTAAAGTAAATGTAGTCTCAACATTTAAATATGAAAATACTAAACTAATTACCATTCATACCAACAATATTATAAAGACAAGAAAATAAAGACATTATATATACTTCTACCAGATAATGACATAGGAAGATTAATCATGCAACAGGTGAAGGTTCCTCCAAGAGCCGATTGGATGCTATCCCAACAGCCAAAGTTCTTTCCTTCTTTCTTTTTACAAGTTTGCACATTCTATCTATGTTGGCCTCAGGTTCCAGGTTCCAAATCCTTTCCTTATTGAGATCTCTGAGCTGGTAGAAAGAGGGAGACATTCCCTTCTGGAGAACTTCTCTCTCTCTCTCTCTCTCATACACAAACACACTATATAAATAAAGAGAGAACTAATATTCACCTTTGGAAAGTCCAGAGACATTCTTCTAATGTTACTCAGGTAACTTAAATTATTGAGGTGGTTATGAACTCATTTCATTTAATTGTCACTAATAAATATTACTAGAATATTGAACTTGAATGAGTATATTTTTTCATTTATTTATTGTTAATATTTGTAGAGAGGTTTACTTTCCATTGATGCATAAAATACTGACTTTATATACTCATATATACATATTAAGATTAATATAATGAACACAGTTGGAGTGGTAATTAATCTATGAATAAAATGTTATTACATTAATTGTACTCATCACTGTAATTACTTTTTGTTCATTCTTATTCTTCTCAATATCATAATTATTTTATAATTTTATTAACACTGTCATATCATAACTACCATAGTAATTATAATAAATTTGTGATTCATTTTTAGGTACTTAAACTATTTCTCAAAAGAATGGAGAAGCTGAAGTCTGCAAGAATAATTAGGAAATAGTTTAATTAACCAGAAACCAGAGTACAGACTGGGAAGAATTAATCAATGTCAGAAATACAAGCATGCCATAATTTTTTTAAAGAAATCTGTGTATTTTACACTGATTCTGTACTAGTCAATAACATACAAGCTATTGAATGGACTATTCCATTAATAAGCAATAGAAAAATGAAACATGGGC
Organism: Orientallactaga sibirica; assembly: GCA_036365145.1. NCBI lineage: Eukaryota > Metazoa > Chordata > Mammalia > Rodentia > Dipodidae > Orientallactaga > Orientallactaga sibirica. The sequence continues at coordinate 14,935,924 of JAEOAD010000032.1, forward strand.
TGAAGAGATAGCTTAGTGGTTAAGGTACTTGCCTGCAAAGCTAACGATCTGGGAGACACAGGTTAGATTCCCCAGTACCCACTGTAAAGCCATGCACAAAGTGGCACATGCATGTGGAGTTCATTTGCAGTGGCTGGAGGCCCTTGCATGCCCATTCTATCTCTCTCTTTCTTTCCCTCTCTCTCAGATTATAAATATATTTTAAAAAGGAAAATAAAAATGAAATGTTACCTATATGTAAAGTTATAACAATAGATTTTATAAATGAGGAATAATAAAATTGTACAGAAGAAATCTATATATCCCTGAAATAATAATATATTGGGATTTCATGAGGATACTAAGACATGGCCTCAAGTTCCCAACCAATTTTTGCTTCAAATAATTTTACAGATTTATTTCCTGAAATTTTATGTATGAGTTTGTATATTCAATTCTGAAACTAAAATTTAATTTTAAAAACCACTAATCTTGGGCTGGAGAAATGGCTTAGTGGTTAAGGTGCCTGCCTCCTAAGCCTAAGAACGCTGGTTCCAATCTCCAGAGGTTCCAATCTCCAGGTCCCACTTTTAGCCAGATGCAAAGTGATGCAAGGGCACAATGCCGCACTTGACCACAAGGGGGGGCGCACAAATCTGGATTTCTTTCTCAGCAGCTGAGAGGCTTCTGGTGCACCCATCTCTGTCTTCCTCTCCCTTCTCTGTCTCTCTCTGTGTCTCTCTCTCAAAAAAAAAAAAAAAAAACACTAATCTTTTTAAATTAATCAGTCTTAAATAGCATTCACTACTAATGCCTTGCTAATTTATTTTCAGATTTTTGGTTTTTTCTATTGGAATTTACTTGGCAAAACTTTAAAACAATGACCGAAGACATTTTTGTCCAACATTTTGTTTATTTTCAGAAATAATTTATGAATTGTAGCATTTGAGTTGATACCTTAGAGAATTTTTAAAGGGCACCCATGAATGATTTTTAAAAATCTTCTAAGTTATCTACATGGATGCAAGAGACTTGTACCTACTGAGGTCCACCACTCCTGTCATTCTCATTTCCAGAACCTCTGATTAATGAGTTCTGCAAGAATAATACATTAACCAGGGTCCTGAGATAGAAATAAATGATGGCCAGATAGATATGTAGATGATAGATAATACTAAATGATAGACAGATGATAGATGATAGGCAGACTTTATGAAGAGAATTGACTCACACAGTGAGGGAGGCATGGGGTGATGAACAGAGAGGGCCAATTCCAAGTCTAAATGCATCAAGATCAAGGCACTTACAGAGAAACTCTCAAAATGGGGCTGACTGCCTGAGAATGAGAAGGCTAAAGGGCTAATATAAATGATATTTTCATCCAAAGAACAGTGAGGGCCACATAGCCACAATTAAATAGAATACAAGAATATTCATAATGTTAGCTAACTGAGCTTGGTGTGGTACTTCAAAGGCAAGTTTAGCATCAGAAATACATCTGTTATTGGGGCTGTGTTCAAAGGGTCACTGAACAACTTTATACAAAATTAGAAATATACTGCTACTAGATATACAAAACATTGATTAGGAAACCTGAGAACAGGATAGAAGCATAGTAGAGGATAATTCCAGAAGCATCTAAAACGAGAGAACATCATTTCAGAGTCTAAAGCTAGATGACTCTGATATTAGGAGGATAACAGATGCTAAGAGGTGTTGTGACTAATTTCTGTTTTCTGCTAGTGCACGTTCTTCACTCTGAGGAATGCATTAATACCTCACTAGTCATAGCCTGTTAGACATTTTTTTTTTCAGTTTTAGTTGCAGTCACCTTCTTCCATCATTTGGTTGTTATCTTTGGAATAAATAAACACAAATAATTTCTACTCATAATAATAGAAGAATTAGGGACTTATGCATTCTTACAATACCCAAGACCTGAAGTATACTAAAATATAAAATGTTCTGTTTATATATTTCTTTTTTTAAATATATTTTTATTAGCTATGTATATAGTATATATACAGCCATGATGGTACTGTTTATATATTTCTTTACCCAAGAAAATAATCATCTTAAGAGACATTTTACTTTTATTCACTATCCCCAAGAGACCAGATGAACAGATTATTTTAGAAGATGGCTGACCAGTTGCTCATACTAATATAAGGGATAAAACTGACAAAATTAATAAAGACATGATAAAAAGATATATATATATATATATATATATATATATATATATATATATATGCATACATTAGTCATGTGAGTATAAGAAATAACAAGGGAGATGAGTTATGTTGGAATCAGTTTATGTTAAACATTTCTGTTTCCATAAGAAAATCAAGTTCTTATCTATTGACCAATTTTAATTCTGACATAACTGTTTGGAATCTTAATGGAAATGTTAAATAAACATAGCTGTGTCATTAATTGTAATTATACTGGTTGTAGTTACTACAAACTGGGAAAAATTACAATTTTGACTATGGTTATTAGAGCACAATCCATGTTATATAAATATGTAAAATAAATTATACAGGAAATAAGCCACTGAAGGTTTCATTGTAGGAAACTTGATATATCTGTATAGACCATAGTGGAAAGGATATCCTCAAAATACAGTTCAAGTTTTTAAAAGTGAAAGATAGCTAGCTAACCTCTAAAGCTGGAATTAGAACTGTTAGGGCTGTGAACTAGTTTCTGAGGCCTATGAATACTTTATAGGAAGTTTTGTAGATATGTACATTTTTTTTCCTAAGGAAAGGATACAAAAAAATCATTCTGAAAAGGTTCCTAAATCCTTAAATATTTAAAATTCTGCTATTTTCAGCATTTCTGATAAATGGAGCAGAGTTAACTTTCAACTTCATTTCAAATAGAGAAATTTTTATCTTTTGTTCATGTCAGAGTTTTTTACCTATCATATATTTTTGTGGTGGCACAGGCCTTTAATCCCAGCACTTAGGAGGCAGAGGTAGGAGGATCGCCATTAGTTCAAGGCCACCCTGAGACTAAATAATGAATTCCAGTGAATTCCAGGTGATCCTGGGCTAGAGTGAGACCCTACCTCAAGAGAAGAAGAAGAGAAGAAGAAGAAGCATTCATTTTGTTTTTTCAAGGTAGGGTCTCATGTCTCATTCTAGCCCAGGCTAACCTGGTACTCACTTTTTCTCATCATTAAGTGGTCAACCCCTACACTTCCTAATTATGTAAGGTCATTTACGAGAGCTCATCCCAAGGGAATATATAGAAGGGCTGGGCATGGATGGACATACTGTTGCCTAAACAAATGTCTGTTAGAGGGAGCCTCCATCCTCACCCTGACATGAAGTCACCAGCTGAGGACCAGACAAGCTTGGAGTTACACTTGGAGATTTAAAATGAGAATCCAAGCTGGAGAAATAGCTTAGAAGTTAAGGCACTTGCCTGCAAAGCCCAAGGACCCAGGTTCAATTCCCCAGTACCCATAAAAGCCAGATGCACAAAGTGGCACATGTGTCTGTGGTTCATTTGCAGTGGCTTGAGGCCCTGGCATACCTGTTCTCTCTCCTTCTATCTGCCTCTTTTCTCTCTCAAATAAATAAATAAAATATTTTTTCAAAATTAAAAATAAAGTGAGAATCCTAAAATCCCAACTGATGAAATTGCCAATTTTTTTAATGAATTACATTTATAGGAGGAAAAAACAGCTGAGAACAGAAATAGACCAGCAGTAGTTTCTCTATCATTTGCTTGTGTTTCTATTTTGTCCAAATATTTTGTCTATTTGTTTTACAAAAATTAAATCTACCTTAAATATTATAGTAAGATAGAGAAGGGGACATACTCCATAAAAGTGACAATATAATGGGTGACAGATAGAGAAAGACATAATCAAGACGATTCTAGGGAAGATAATTGATTTTAGTTTAAAATTTTAATGTTTAAAATGTGTAGGCCATAGGACTAAATTAAATTGAGAAATCTAGCCTAAAGCCAGGCATGGCTTTAATCCCAGCACTCAGGAGGCAGAGGTACAAGAATCGCCATGAGTTTGAGGCCACCTGAGAATAGAGTGAATTCCAGATCAGCCTGGGCTAGAGTGAGACTCTACCTCAAAAAACAAAAAAGAAAGAAAAAAGAAAGAAAGAAGAAAGAAAGGAAGAAGGAAGGAAAAAGAAATCTAGCTTAAATGTAGTCTCTAGTCATATATTTGTCACCTCTAAGATTACCATTTTGTGGTAGTAAAACATTTAGCATCCTCTCAGTCAGCTGGATTGAGATATGCAGTACATTGCCCTTAAGTATGATCAATATTTTGCCATAGAATACATCTGTAACTCCAGCTACAAGAATTTTTACTCAGTTCAGTAGTGGGTGATTTTATGTGTCTCAATGAAAAGCCATTATCCTCTTTGTAAATTCATATTATAACTTTAATAAGAGCAGTTAATAATTGTTGGGCAATATTTAACAATCAAGATGTTTTAGTAAGCAATGTGTTTGCAGTAAATTTATTCTAAAAAGCCTATCCTGTTGATATTTTCATTATCCTCAGGAGAGTAGAATTTTGAGCCAAAATCACAAAGTTGATAATTGATGGAATCAGGTCAAAAACTAAGGCTCCTTTCTGTCCCTGAAGACCCACTTGTTGAAAGAGTTCTCTTATGTAACACTCCAATGTCACTCCTAAAGTTTCCCTATGGTTTTGATACCACTTGAAGTTTATCTTCTTGAAAGTGAACCTAATTTAAATTAAATGAAATATCAGAATAGTGCACATTGTTCTGGACCATGCAAAAATTCTGGGAGGAAATCACTTAGATTGGCAAAGATTATCCATTGTGAAGCCAAGAATGTATTTGCTCTATTAGTTTTTGATTACTTAGAGGAAAACTGAAAATTTACCCTTATTTGAAGGATGGGTAGTAGATCTTGGATAGTGCACATATGGAGAACTTCCATATGCCAAAACACTATTGATAATTATTTTTCTCAGCATCTTAAAATTAATTGCTAGAAATTCCATTTATTACCTTATAGTCCTTGCTAATTGTTTTATCATCAAGAAAAAGTAGATGACAGATTGTTGTTATTGCTCCCGAAGCATGCAGAGACTTCTCACTTAGAATATCATCACTTGTGATTAGTTTTTCCTCCCGCTCATACAGATTCAAGTTCTATTAATAACATAATTACTTCTTAGGCTAGCTGGGATTTAAGGTGACTTACATCAGATTGCCAGAGCAGTGTTCATCTTAGGGGATGGCATCAATACATGTGTTTGAATTTCTATAAGACTGAACAGGAGAGCATTGTGTGCTGTCTAGCTGTTGACAAGGTATTTTGTGGATTTAGAGATTGTTTGAGGAAACATTTTCAATTTCAGAGGAATAAGAAAAATGATTTAAAAAAAACAGTGGAGGTAGAAGTTACTTTTCTACCACATGTGTGGTAACATTAACTGGAAACAAACCTCATTGGGGAATTTTATAGCTATGACCGAGGTATGCATCATTAGAAGAGGACCAGCACCTTACTGCAGACTTCATTTTGCTGGAGAAATTTTTATGCAGTCCTGCTTTTATAGGTACATAAAAAGAGGCATTCAAACCAAACTGACTAATAATAAATATTAGACTGATTTGTTTTAAAACAATTCTGTGATATACATATAATTTTACCATTTATTAAAGACAAAAGCAAATGTGTATACTAAGCAGATGGATATGCTTGTTTCTTTTTATATAAACAATTAAACATTGGCTGAATGGTTGATGGAGGACACAAAACATCTTCTGAAAGTTGATATTTTAATTTTATAATCTTCAATGCTGAGAACTCTGCTTCATAAAAAAAAAAAAAAAGACAGGCATAACTATAGGGCCATTCCAAAAATTGTTGGAAATTCTTTTCTAACCCTATACCAAACATTCTAATACAATGCAATCCAAGAATATATAATATGGACTTTAATTCATGCAGAAGGATGATTTAAAAAAATATCATTTTGTTTTCCATAATTAAACCATTATGTTTCAATAAGAGCAGAAAATTTTGTATGTACAGTAAAAACCCTGTAAGTCATAACATACAATAATCTTGACTCTGAAACTCGGTTTCTCAGGCATCAATCATGGGTAATGTGTGAACTGTCAGCAAGTGCAGTGTAAAGCAGACATACTATGTGTTCATAAGCAAGGCTGCAGTGATGACAGGTAAAGCAACGTAGGTGAGAACTTTCCAAAACACCTAAGATTCATTACACATCTTATACTGGATTAAATTTTGGTCATTGCACATTCAGAAAGCTCCTACTGTTGCCACATTTTTGAGACACTTATGTTCATTTACATGATTCGCATGGGGTCAAGGCCCACAGTGTTAAAAAGCTGTGCTTTCATGGCACTAGAGAGATTCACTAGGATGAAAGGGGAGAATATTTAGAAGAACAGAGGAATAAGGCCAATTGCAGGCTGGTGGCATAGTGGAAGGAATGCCTTTCATATTCTTCTATTCCAGGAAATGTTGGAGTCTACCTTGGTCAAATAAAGTACTTGTCAGTCACCAGAGAAAGGACATAAGATGGGGACATATCTTCACAATAAAATGATCATCATGAAAGAAGAAAATGGCTCAGTATTTATCTTTATGAGATATGCATACACATATTTTTTTCTTTCAGTTTCTAAAGTTGGGTTCGTTGCACCTCCACATTTCAATGTCTTATTATTCAGGCTTTTGTCACACTGCAAAATTGTCCGTGCAGGGTATTCATTACTCCAGAATGAGACCCAGGCTTAATTACAGACAAACATGTTGTAATGAAATATATGCTGTATTTTTCTAGAAAGCACCTGGAAGAAAATATATAATACACCCTGTATGAGCTCAAATTCAATGTTTATAGGAGGTTTACAGCTAAAAAAATATGTACTCATGAGAATAAAGACTATAATGTCTTTGGTAACTTCAAGATAAGAAGTATATTTGAGCATTGAGCTATAAAAGTGTCAACTGCTTTTCCAGTCCATCCATACTGCTATTCTAACAGATACTGCGCAAGAAAATGGAGAATGCTTTCAAGAAAAAGAGGTGTATCCTTTAGACTTTTATTTTATGCTTCCTCCCAACAAGTTTTGTGCCCCATAGAAATTTTAACTTGCCTATTATAATATCAAAGTGATTAATTCCATACTTTCACTTTGTGATAATGAAGGCATGCTTGATGACTCTTGATTCAGACAGAGAATTTAACAAGTAATTACTTGCTGATGTAAACTGCTGCCTACATCTGATTTATCAAGGATTCCTGGTTTCAAAGAAAGTACTCTCCAAAGGAAACAACATTGAAAAAAAAAAAAAAAACAAGTGACCAATTAAGTCTGTCACATTCATCATAGTTTTCAGAGTCTCATTTTATCCCATAAATACTTTATCAAGGCAATATAAAATGCTTTCATTGTGGAAAAATTCAAAAGCAAAAGTAAGGAAGTTAAAATAACCTGTAAACTTTACAGGTAGGTAAAAACACTATTTAAAATAGATTTTTTTGGCCAGCTGTCAAAGTAACAAGAAAACTGAAATACCAGGGCCAAGTGTCATTCCAATTGTAGGAAAACCTCACTTCCAAACTTTGTGCAAGGATAAACTATTACCAGAATATTAGAACAATCACACACATAGTCATACACACACACACACACACACACACACATGCAGACATGCCAAACAAGAATATTAAGAAAAAAGCTATAGAAAGGAAACATGAAATAAGAACTAAAACTTGAAATTGTCATGTCCTGTTGTGAGTGTGTGAGTGAGTGAGTGAGTGTGTGTGTGTGTGTGTGTATAGATGAAAGATACAACATATCTGTGTTGTTCTTCCAGCAGAATTAAGAGAGTCACACATCACACAGCTGAGTTTTCAAAATGGGAAACTCTCCTGTAGAAAATACTTATGTAACTTTATGACATAACAGAGTAAAGATTTCCATGGCATATTTTTTTAATCAAAACATGCTATCTTAATATATGCATTTGCCAATCTATAATATAGTTAATGAATGCAGTGCACATAGGACATTTAACTCACTATTTTCATTGCCTTTCCATCCTGTTTAAACATTGGGAACAGCTTCTTGTTTTGTCTCAGTGATGCAAAAATCAATTCTAAGTTAAGTCCCTCACCTTAAATTTGTTCTTTGTCAAATGATCAAGAAGGAATTAAGTGCTCTAGCTGAAACTATCTAGTTGGTATGGGAGAATTATGTGTTACAGCCTGAGCTTATAATGTAGAGCCTCCATTTTTCTTCTGAATTGGTAATTTCCTTTACAGGGTAAGTCACCATCCATAGTAAACACCAAGAGGTGACTCAAACACAAATGCTTTGGATTCAAGAGTACCACTAAGATCAGATCAAGACTAAGACCCACTCATCAGAGTTTGGCTCTTGAAATGTACTTGATGAAACCATGTGTTGTTACAAGGAGTGTTCTCAGATCATCAGTTACATTGCGATAGAAAAGATATAGCTTGTGAAATGCGATATATGCTCATTTATGTTTAATTTTAAGAGAAATAACACATTATACTATACATAAATTCATCATGATCCTAAAATAACATTTTTATAAATTGTAACCTTTATGAAAACTAAAACTTTGATGCATAATGTGTGTGTGTGTGTGTATTTGTGTGTGTTCAGTATAATTTGTGTTAAAGGGTAAAAAAAACAGGATTTAGGGCTGGAGGGATGGCTTAGTTGTTAAGGTGTTTGCCTGCAAGGTCAAAGAACCCAGGTTCAATTCCCCAGGACCCATGCTAGCCAGATGCACAAGGGGAGGGGGCACGTGTCTAGAGTTTGTTTGCAGTGGCTAGAGGCCCTGGCGTGTCCATTCTCTCTCTCTCTCTCTGCCTCTTTCTCTGTCAAATAAATAAATAAATAAATAAATAAATAAATAAATAAATAAATATAAAATATATTTTAAAAAACTAGGATTTATTTCCTCCCACTTCTATAGTTTTGTTGTTGTGTCCCCCAAAGGCCAAAGGCACATATGGAAAAAAAAGTTTGGTTTCCAATGTGATGTTATCAGGAAATGGTGGAGTCTTTAAGAGGTGGGCTTTTGTGAAACATCTTTAGAAAATGGGGCTGTTAAAGAGATTAACCATAGGGTAACTAAGATTGCTGGTTGTATAATTATGATCAGTCGCCATCTATCAACTTTACATCACTGTGAGCAAAGTCACTTTGTTTGAAGTGATGGGTAACTGGTCTTACAATTTCAGTGATTTCAGTTTATGGTAACTTGGCAATGATTCTGTGTGCGCTGACAGCAGAGCACAACATGGCTGACGTATTTACTCCTTACATGGCAGCTGTGAAGCAGAAGGGAAGACTGGAAGGAGCTGAAGTCCCAAGATTTTCCTCATGGGCATGCCCCCAGTGGCTCAACTTCCTTCCACTGGTTCCTCCTCTGTGTCCTCCCAAAGAAACAAGGCTTTAAACACACAGGCCTTTCGGGAACATTTCTGACCCAAACTAAAGCAAACACAAAAAGGCCAGTAACAAGTGCCATTGCCAAATTTTAACAGGAAAGATTAACATCGTTAAGAACAATGTGTTAATATCTGCTAAAGTGGGAGGCCAAAATAGAACCTGTATTGATTCCAGCTGGTGGTCAGATATTCATAAGAGCTGGGATGTAAAGCTTCCCACCATATCTCTTTGCTCACTGGCCTTATCCAGTGGCAAATAGACATTATTAACTTAACTGGAGGGGAAAGCATACAACCTCTTGGACACTGGTGAGTAGTAAACTCTTTGTTAGTGTACAGTGGTGCTGTCTTTATTATTGTTATGAATATTTACCAAAACTCTTCTTATAAACATAACTATGCATTGCCTAATTTCATGAGCTGAAGTCCTAGGACCCAGTGTGATGGTATTTTCAAACGAGACCCTTTTGAAGAAAAAACTTGGTTTAAAAAAGTTGTGAGATCTGAATCCTGTCCATAAGGGATTCATGTCTTTGTAACAAGAGACACTCATGTAAGAACGTAGTAACAAACCCAGGAAAAGACCAGAACTTAATCATGCTTTCATGTCGCGCTCGGACTTCTTGGGAGATGAAGTTCCATAAGTGGCCACACCTATACAATCCTGCAGACTGTTTGACTCTTGAGGGGGAGAGCAGCACAATTGTGATGAGATGGACTACTGCAGGTCGTGACCATTGGTAGTATGGGTTATCACAGTTTACTTATGGCTGGCTGCTTTTAACTTTTATATCCCCCTAGTCGGAATGTATTGATAGCAATGGAAATCTGTGGAAAAGACTCCCAATTTTCTGTACCTGCTTATATAATCCATCACCAATGTACTTGGTAGATGTTTGGAGTTACGACCTTCTTTATTCTGTGGCTATAAACTTATTCCATTGTTTAACATTCCATTCAAGGACATGGACACTCAGGATACATTATGTTCTTATTTCCTTCCAAGCACAATTGATATTTTATGTTTATATTGCTAATTCCCAAAGGAATAAGCTGTGGCCAGTTTTTTTTTTTTAATTTTTTGTTATGAAACCAGAGCCAACCAATACAAGTCCTGTAGAGCCTTCTCCAATGTCCCCACACATCAAGTTCACAATGTAAATGCTGGAAATGACACTATTATAAGAATTAACAAATTTTAGTGGTAAGAATTAATTTTGTGAGAGTGCTTACTGTGGACTGAGCATGTGGTAAACAGTTTCCATTCCATTCTCAGCTTCTACAACTCTGTAAGATGAGTATTATTATACTCACTTTCCATTTGCAGAGGGGCAAAATGGTTTAGCTATGTCTACTGAATACCCATTCCTCTGAATTTCTATATGTTGATTCCCTTGGATTATTATTCTATGGACATATGTTTGTACCATAATCTGTATTTTGCTACTAAAGACAAAGCTGGTTACCTATTATTATTTAGTTTGAAATGTGTTCAAAATTCCTAATAAGAATGAGATGGAGACATGAACATAACTCAACGTCTTGAGGTACGTATCAGATACTTTTTCATTGTTGTGACCAAATACCTGACAAGAAGCAACTTATTAGAAGAATGACTGAATTTGACTTACAATTTATGGGGGTACAGTCCCTAAAGATGAGGAAGGCAAGATGGCAAGAACAGAACAGCCCTTCTCCCACCTCCAGAAAGGGGCTGGAAGTAGGCTAGGGCTATGAACTTTATGTCCCACACCCAGTGACCGACTTCCTTCAGCTATCCCTTACTTCCCAAAGGTTTCACAATATCCACACAGTGCCACCAGCTTGGGACCAAACATTCACACATGTGTGCCCATAGAAAACATTTCACATCTAATTCATAACAAGATGACTCAGATAATCTAGTAATGGAGATGAACTCGAATTAAGAGAAGTCACACAGGGCATACAGGATAATGAACCAATTGAAGGTTGAATAAAGAGAGTAGTGTTCTTGATCTTCATAAGGTTGTGAGATTTCAGACCTATTGTTTAAAATTATCCAACAACTACTATTTTAACAGAGAGAGCTGTGACCTCAATCAAGCACAGCAAAATGTGAAAAAAAAGTATTGAAAGGAGTTTATGCCTATTTAATTTTCAGATCTGTCAGTAAGGTGTAACAACCTCAGAAATCATCAGAAGAAAATGAAATGTTAGTCAGTTAATAAGTAATAAAGTGTAATACCTAAATGAACTTAAAAATCTCTGAGAAAAGTGAATTTATTCATATATTAAATGTGCAGAATTACCAAAAGAATTATTAAAGGAAGATTAAAAATTAATAATTGTCAATTTAAAATGAAAGTTAACAAGTCATTCCCATTCATATCAAGAATGTAAATGATTTCAATGTCAGTATAAGTGAAAGGAGCCCAGAAGCCCTTTAAAATACACAAGATGATGAGAATGATTAAAATGAAGCCAATACCTGATGCTTGTTCCTAAAACACTAAGAGTGACATGTGTAACAATTGGGGCTTTTCTTCTGTTGGTGGACATGAAAATTAAAAACACAAAACACTGCAGAAAGCATGTAGCATAATTTACTAAAGATTAATAAAATATATTACCTCGATAACATATGGAGAAAGAAATGAACACCTACACTCACCTAAAATCTATACATGCCTCAAATCAATAATATTCATACACATCAAAAAGTAGTAAACAATACTACTTTATTCTCCACAAAATAGTTAACTGCCTTGGTATATAAATAAAAATGAACTTTTAAATATTAAAGTGACTTGTCGTGTGTAGCTACTTACATTTAGATTTAAAATCGCTAAAATTAAAATTGAGATCACCAGTAGTAGTAGTAATAGTTGAAGTACTCCATATACAAGAGGCCAGTATCCAAAAGACTAAGCCGACCCCTCATTTAAAGTGACTATTATGTATGGAATTTTGTTGATAATGTTGCCATGCATAAATGCTAAGGTGAGACTTACTTTGTGCTCTCAAAAGAGCTTTCAAAAAATGTGAGTGAAAACACATACACGGTGAAATTATATTTTTATCCGTGAATCATAATACAGCATTCCTGACAACCTGACACTGACTATGGGGAGGTAGATGAGGTTTATTATCTTTGTCCTTTGACTGATATACAGTGAGTGAATATCTGAGGATGGGAGAGTTGTAGATATGAAGCAGATAGAGGCTTCCCAACAAGTTCAATGTTACAGTAGGGAGGAATAAATTCTGGCATTCTGGGAATAGTAGGGTGAAAATAGTCATTAATAATGCATTTTACATCTCAAAATACCTAGAAAAGAAGACTTTGAATTTATTCACTATAAACAAATGATCAAGTTGAGGTTTTATTTGTCTATAAGCTAAGATGTTTTATCAGGGGTCAGTTAAGGAGGATCCTGGATGCTAGTAGCATTCCGTTTTTCTTTAATAACAGTAAAAAGAAAAAAAAAAAAAAACTATTTCAAATGTTCCATTATTGATGCATAGCAAAGCTACTCATTATTCTGTGTTGATTTTTGTCCTGAAATTGCCTCAATCCATCTATTAGCTCTGATTTATTTTATTTTTTTGTTGACATGTATGTGTGAATATGCATATATTGCATATGTATATTAATATATGCACATATTATCATGAAATGTACATATAGTGCTTATTTGATTTCTTTTCAAATTTGAATTTCATTTATTTTCATCTCTTTTTCAAAATCTCTCTTCTATTATTTATTTATTTATTTGACAGAGAAAGAGGTAGAGAGAGAGAGAGAGAGAGAGAGGGAGAGAATGGGCATGCTAGGGTCTTCAGCCACTGCAAATGAACTCCAGATGTGTGCACTCCCTTGTGCATCTGGCTAACATGGGTCCTGGAGAATTGCACCTAGGTCCTTTGGCTTTGCAGGCAAACGCCTTAACCACTAAGCCATCCCTCCAGCCCTTATTTCTATATTTTGTAACAAGCAGCTGACTAGGACTTTCAGGACGATACCAAATGCAGGAAGTGAAAGTGGGCATCTTTCCCTCTTTGTTCCAGCCTCACAGAGAAAGCCTCAGCTGTCCTTATTCAACGTTGCACTTACTGTGCGCTTCTGCTGTACAAAATTTATCATGTTGAGTCATGTACCTTCTATACATAATCTGCACAATGTTTCTATCATTATTCTATTATGAATTTTATTTGACACATTATTTGGTATCTAATGATGTCATCATGTTTCTATCTTCATTGCATGTGCTGAACCACCTTTGTGATTCATATTAGTTACTCTTTTTTAAGGTAATAGAATTAGATACATCTCGCTAAGAAAGGGAGAGTGGCAATCTGAGAATGTGAGTGGGACAGTGAGCTGAAAAAGGAGTAAGCACTCAGGAGATTAGATCAGTCATTCTATTCTTGCATGGGGAAGAATCTTTACCATGTGATTTACAATCATGTTCGTCAAAGACATCCAGAATTTGACCTTTTTTGCTGTTTTGTTCACTTTTGGTGTCATATAATACCAGCATTATAGAGTGTGCAAGAATTTCTTCCTTTTCAACTTTTGGGATAACTTGCATAAAATTCTATCAGTGAGCCTGGAGAAAGGCCTCCTGAAGCTCTACCTAGGCATCCAGTTTCACCAAGGTGGGCCTGGAGAGGGTTTCAAAGACAAGGTCAGGATGTAATTTCCTAGTCTTCCCCCAGATGGAGGCATCTCTCTCCATACTGCTTGGAGTTGGGGGGAAGAGGTGGGCTTGGCAACATTCAGACTTGATGACAGATGATTGATAGAGAGACAGGTTCATAGACAGATGATAGAGAGATAAATGATAGGTACATGATAGATGATGACAGAAAGTGGGCCGTGGGCATGGAAAGCAGTCATCTGGCCAGCTCTGCTGGAAAACCCATGAATGGGTATTGCAAAGCTATGAGATGCTTTCTCACATGCCCAAAATCTGTCTCACAAAAGTCTTAAGGAAAAATATAAAACTAAAATATTTTAAAATATTTAATCTATTTCACCTGAAACAGTAGCTCTTTCTTTGTATACATAAGGCATAAAGTAAAATTGCTAAGCAATGCTTAACTGTTTTGCCAATACATTATTATTTTTAAATGGAAGTAGGCCGGGAAGGAGCACATTTAGAAACATACATCAACACATTCAAGTAAATATTTCTCTGAACTGAATAAATATGTACAAGTTTAATATCACAGCTATAAAATCCATGTATTTATGTACTGATATAATTAATTTTAAAATTGATACTTTCAGGGCTGGAGAGATGGCTTAGCAGTTAAAGCACCTGCCTGCTAAGCCTAAGAACCCGGTTCCAATCTCCAGGTCCCATGTTTAGCCAGATGCAAAGTGACGCAAGGGTCACTTGCCCAGAAGGGGGTGTACACATCTAGAGTTCATTCACAGCTGCTGAGAGGCTACTGGCACACCCATTCTCTAGCTGTCTCCCTCTCCCTCTGTCTGTTTTTCTCTGTGTCTCTCTCTAAAAATTAAAAATAAATTAATACTTTCATCTGTTGTAAGAAATGGGCAATTTTTATGTTATCAGTTTTTGAAATAAAAAATAAAGTATTTTGGCTATTATTTATACTCATACAAGATACATTAAATCTATATTCTATTTCTTCCTATAAAACCTATTCCCATGATAATCTGGTTATCATTTCTAAATAAATTATACATCCATAAAGATAGCAAGAAAACATAGTGATGATCGTGGAAAGACAGCTCAGTTTTCTTACAACCAGGTTATGGATCAAACTAGAGTTAATAATAAATAATTTTTTCTGATGCCCTATAGATTCTCACAGATTAAATAATGACATGAATTTCAATGGTTTCGAACTTTGAGATATCTGTATGTACAGAACAAACCTTTGTTTTCTTTTCCCTGGATCCAAGATTTTTCTGTCAAAGTAAGCACTAATGGAGTTTGTGATTGGTAAAATTTATTTTATCTTTATTTATTTTCACCTGTGTGTGTGTGTGTGTGTGTGTGTGTGTGTGTGTGTGTGCTAGGGTCTCTTGCCATTTTCCATGAGTGGCTGAGGAATTGAGCCCTGGACAGCATGCTTTGCAAGCCAGGGCTTTTATCCATTGAGTCATGTTCCAGCTCCAAAAATTTAAAATACGACAATGATGTGTACATGCATTTTCATGTATGTGTGTATGTGTATGTGTAAGCATGTGCAGGTGAAAGTAGAGGACAGATACTGGCATCAGATATCTTCCTAGATCTCTCTCCACTATTCATGGATAGGGTGTCTGACTTGAAGCCAGAGCTTGCACTAATTTATGCGTGTAGCTAGCCAGCTTGCCCATAAACACTGGGATTACAGATATCCCTCCACACCCACCCTGCACTCACATGGTGCAGGCATCTGAACTCAGGTCCTCTCCACATGCTTGCATGTCAAGGGCTTATCAACTGAGCTATCTCTAAACCCCTAGTAATGATTCTGGTGTTGCATGAGAGGGAGTTATTACAGTGGCCATGTGCAAATCTTCCCATTCAAACCTATCAGAAGTCTCACTTCTTAAAATTTCCAAGAACAGGAATTTTAGATTTTTAATATTTACCTAATTGAAAAAACAAATTCAGAGAGGTGGAATATCAATTCCAATATAATTGGTTGATTTATCAAAATAATCAACTTACTTTGTTCAGAAATCTGTGCACTTATAGTTACTAGCTTGAGTTGTAAAATGTTTGACACAATATGTTCATTGATATATTTGTTGACTCAGTTTGTTTGACAAATTTCACACTTAACTTTCCTTAATTTCATACCAAAATAGTTGGGAGTACACAGCAAGTAATCATCTTGCTTAGGAAAAACATCAGTAACCAAATAAAGCTATTCAAGAAAGGAATAGAAAGAACAATTTGTTGAATATTATCTTTAGGTAGTCAGATAATGTCCTATATATGTGTCTTATATAAGAACTGGAAATGGAGCTTTTTTCAAGGGCAAATTAGTGTTTTTATGAATGGAATATGCATGGATTTGACAAGAATAATTATAATGTATATGAGAAAGGACTGTAAAAATCCAAGAAGAAAAATAGCAATTATTACCAAACTACTGTCCTCTGCTTCCCTAAACCCTTTCATGATCTGGGATTAGGTAATTACCAGCTTCATTGATACAGACAACAGCAACATCCAGGAGATGCTGGAGCAAGCACAGAAGATGGCCAGACAAAAATTGATAAACAAGGTTTGTCCCTCACTTTCTCTCTGATATGTGCATGTCTTTCTGCTGAGACCAATATATCTGTATTTACAGCACTTTATGTCAGAGCTGCATGAAGTTAGCACTGTTTCTGGCCAACATTCTATCATCATGTTCATAAAACAACTGTGTTTCTCATACCCTGGGCCAAGGTAGTCATTATATCCTAAGACAACTTTACATCTTAAAATTCTCTGAACACCCCAAATAAATTCTTATCTCAGATATTTTCAATTAAAATTAGAATATTAAAATTATTTATTGACTGCTATGGTGTGTTACAGCTTGTCTCACCAAGGTTACTATTCTGAGAGCATGGTTTGCATTGCAGTGACATTGAGGAGCAGTGGGCTTTTAAGAGGAGGGACGTGGTGGAATGTAATGAAGGTAATTGGGTCACACAGCCATGGCCTGGAGAATAGTCACAGCTTATTCTGGAAACCACCATAAATGTCTTAAGACTAAATTATGAATATTGGGCTTGAATTTCATACAAAAGTGATTTTATCAAATATTATTCTATTTTCCTTCCTCCTTCTTTCCTTTGTTTCTTCTTCCCCTCCCTCTCTCCTTCCCATCTACATCCACCACTGCATACTTCACACCATAGTCCTAATCAAAGCTATAACAGATGCCAGTGTCAGGCTTCAAATATCCTTAACTTGGGCTGGAGAGATGGCTTAGCAGTTAAGGCATTTGCCTGCAAAGCCAAAGGACCTTGGTTAGGTTAGATTCTCCAGGACCCACCTAAGTCAGATGCACCAGGTGACTGATGTGTCTGGAGTTCATTTGCAGTGGCTGTAGGCCCTGGCATGCCCATTCTCTCTGTGTGTGTGTCTCTCTGTCCCTCTTTCTCTCTTACTCTCTCAAATAAATAAATAAATAAATAAATCCTTAAATACAAATTGTGAACTAATAACATTTTAAAATGTTTACCATCCTCTATCAACATCTGTTATTTACATACTAAATATGTCCATTTTTTTTTTTTTTTTTTGGAAGAGACAGAGAGAGAGAGAGAGAGAGAGGAAGACAGAGATGGGCGCGCCAGCAGCCTCTCAGCTGCTGTGAATGAAATCCAGATGAGTGCACCCCCTTGTGGTCAAGTGAGGCATTGCTCCCTTGCATCACTGCATCTGGCTAAACGGTGGGACCTGGTGGCTGGAACCGCTGGAGATTGGAACCAGCATTCTTAGACTTAGGAGGCAGGCACCTTAACCACTAAGCCCTAAATATGTCCATTTCTAATAAAAATAAATTTTTAAAGAAATTACCATCCTCAAATATTTTGTTACAGCAATAGAAAATGCTCCTATTAAAAATAGGACACCAAATGGATTATATAAACTTGAATCACACTTTTATAACTTCATAGGTAAAGCAAATGAACTCCTATGTTTATACCTATAGTAGTACATCTAATATTTGTTTAATGAAGGTAAATAGAGTCTCCTATCTGGTTCTGGAGTCACTTCTTGATTTTACTTGATTGGAGTACATGAAAAATTGCAGCCTCATATAGTTACGGAGCTACATACAAAAAATATTTGCGTAGGTTTTTGAGATATTTACTTTTTTTTTTTTTAATGTTAGGTCCAAATTGTCTAGTGATACCTCATTGTAAATTAATGATGATGTATTATTAGTCAAGTGTTAGCCAAATACATTGTTCTCCTATATTAAAATATTTCAGTTTACCTTGTACATTGAGAGTACCATATTACAAGTAGCTGGTTAGCTTATAATAATTGTAATAGTGGAATACTGCTCAACACAATTTTAAGACATCAGAAACGCCTCCTGAGTTATACCTCCCATATTGTTATATGTATTAAAATGAAATTATTGGAGGTTTATGATTTTATAAGAGCAACATGCTTTGTAGAAGGTTAATGATGATGTATCATTATTGGGGAATTAGTCAAATACAAGGTTCTCTTACATTAAAATACAACAGTTTATGTTGTACATTGAGTGATACACCACATTACAAGTAGCTGGTTAGCTTATCATAATTGTAATAACAGCATACTTCTCAACACAATTATAAGACTTCAGAAATACATGCTGTATTATATTTCCAATGTTGTTATAGGCATTAAAATGCACTTATTGAAGGGTTTTAAGAGTAATGTGCTTCAAAGCTGGACTGACAATATTATTAAGAAAAACAGAATTTTCTCTTTCTGCTGTTTTATTTTGCTTTTGCCTGGAATTCACCTTCAGTGAACAATGATTACTCACACAGCTTGGTGATTTTTGCCAAGGCTGCTACATTTTTATCTACTATCATTTTGACCCATTCATGGAAATATCAACAGTCAAAAGAGCAAACCTCTCCATATCATTACAAAAATAGTTACAGTGCTAAGGACAATAGTAAAGGGCCTCAGGGACCCTGAGTAGTTCACAGAGCCTACACTGAAGGCTGTAGCATAAACTCTAAGAGAAATCTGAAGAGAACATATGATGCGAAATAAGAACAACTGCTTTCTCTGAGTGTATTGCACATGACATGCTATTCTCTGTAAGAAACAGTGAAAAGGCATTTGCCATAAGTATAGCTGAAAGTCTACTTCTGATTAGCTCCCATAACTGGGCTACACTGTGAAAATAGTGTGGTTTTTGTTACCACTCTTACTGAGGCTCCATTACTCATCCAATTTTTTTTTCCTAGAATAAACAAATTAAAATCCATGTATTAAGTCTCATTCAACCCGCACTTGTCCAGTCTGTGACAGAGTGGATCCTAGAAACTCTTTCATTACACACAGTGTCTTTGACTTAGAAATGTAACATGTGGAGAAACATCTGGACTTCTTTCAGCTGTTCATGCTTCTGCCAATGTAAGAACTAGACACAAAATATTAAATATTTAAACAAGGACTCAGGAAACACCACCGCAGAACAAAAGTACTTTCTCTTAATAATATTCAATATGGCAATAAGATGCTTTCAAGATGGATCAGCTGTTAAGCCCAGGTTCAATTCCCTAGTACCTATGTACAGCCAGAGGCCTAGAGTGGCATGTGAGTCTGAAGTTTATTTGCAAAAGGCAAGAGGGCCTGTAGTGCCCCATTCTCTCCCTGCCTCTCTTTATTTACACACACACACACACACACACACACACACATAAATATATAAGTATATATATATATATATCTATATATATATATATATAGATATATAGATATATAGATATATAGATATATAGATATATAGATATATAGATATATAGATATAGATAGATAGATAGAGAGAGAGAGAGAGAGAGATCTTCACAAAAACAATAGAGTTTAAAAGGACTCTTCCCATACAGTTGGAGACATAGCTCAGTTGGTAAAGGGAGAAAAAGAATGAAGGACAGAGGACCTTCAGTGTCCCTGACTAACTTCAGGATGTTAGCAGCTTCAGGCTCCTGCCTTTCTTATATCCTTATTGTTACACAAGGAAGAAAACAAACTATCTCACTTGCTTGCATTTTTGAGCTTGATGTGTTCTGATTTACAGAATTTTAGACTCAGCCTTGACTAATTCAATGCAGGGACACAAGGTCTGGGTACTCCTCAGCCTCAATAAACATGTATATAATTCATGCATATTCTCAAATGTAATTTACTTAGATTTTTAGTTGTAAATTTGACTTTCATAGGACAAAACCCTGTTCTGTGAGTTCCAGCTATTCAATCTCATGTTGAAAAGACCAGTTTGGAATCATTTCTCAATACTAAATAATTGATAAAATTGTTGCACAATTGATTTGCCCTTAGCAGGTGAAGGTAGCCATTAATCACGAAGACAGCTGAAATGATGTGCCTGCATATACTATGGTCCATCTCAGGGGTTTGTGAAGATAATGGTCACAGGTTGTTGATTCCTAACTGAAGAGACTGACATTATTTTTAAGAAATAATGCCATGTGGGCATGAGAAATGGCTTAGTGGTTAAGGCACTTGCCCGCAAAGCCAAAGGACCTTGGTTCGATTCTTCAGTACCCACGTGAGCCAGATGTACACGGTGGAGCATGTGTCTGGAGTTTGTTTGCAGTGGCTAGAGGCCCTGGTGTGCCCATACCCTCTCTCTTTCTGTCTCTGCCTCTTAAATAAAGAAATAAAAATATTTGAAAAATAATAATGCCATGTGGCAATGTTTGGTGTCCTCTTCTGAAAAGTCTACCTAATGTCTTGTAAAGAAAATGTCCAGAAGAGGGCTAGGACTTACTACTGGTAACCTAATAATGTTACATTTCAGTTTGCATATATGCTGAACAGTTTTTCTTTTGCTAATCCAACTCTCAAGATCATGCTTATGTTACCCCATCATCATATCTATAAGGTAGAGCTGAGTAAATAGTTCAGCCAGTAAAATGCCTGTCTCACAAACATGATGACCTGAGTCAATCTTAAGCACCCATTTGAAAGTATCAGGTGCGGTGTGTACACTTGTAGTTCTAGCGCTGGGGAGGCAGAGATAGGAGGGTCCCTGGATTTAATATAAGTCTGGAGCACATGGGTGTAATATTAGTCTACATGGATTAGGTATAACATATTGTCTAATTATGTACAAGTGGATCTTATATATTATTCCCAATAAATTATTTACTCTTTCATGAACTTTTAAATTTCATTTATTTAATATTTTATTTTTATTTATTTATTGGAGAGAGAAAGTGAGTGAGAATGGGTGTGCCAGGACCTGTACTCACTGCAAATGAACTCTAGATACATGCGCCAACTTGTGCATCTGGCTTACGTAGGTACTGGCAAACTGAACCTGGGGCCTTAGGTTTCACAGGAAAGCACCTTAGCCATCTTAAGCCATCTCTCCAGCCCCTAAATTTCATTGTTAAGGTTTTACATTTTTTACAATAGGCCATAAACAGGTCAAAATAGAAGAATATGATTTCTACTTTTCTGGTATCCTCTATATAAAAAATGAAGGAATTTTCCCCATGTAATATTTCCTAATCATCACATAATTTGCCTGGACAGGAATAATCTTCAGAAGGAACTGATGCTGTAAGAAAAATAATATCCTCTTATTTCTCAACTTGATATTTGTTATGATGTGTAATTCTTCCTTTCCAAGAATATAACCTTAAAAAATTTAGTATGTTGTGCCTTTGAATGACGGTAATACTGTGATTTTTTAAAATAAAATACATTTGCAGACTTTTGATAACTTATTGTGACACATACATTCCTTATGACAGATCTCAAAATATTCATTTACATGTCTTAAATATTAAAACTGAGAGCCCATGAACCATTCAATATCATTTCTGAAATTTTTCTTCCTTTCTTCAATTTACTTGAAGCTTACATTTCCAGTAATTTTTTAAATATATCACTTTTGGTCAAACACTTATGTATTCACTTAACTAACCTATTATTGAAAAATAACACATTTCAAAGCCTGGCGTGGTGGCGCATTCCTTTAATCCCAGCACTCGGGAGGCAGAGATAGGAGGATTGCCATGAGTTCAAGGCCACCCTGAGACTACACAGTGAATTCCAGGTCAGCCTGAGCTAGAGTGAGACCCTACCTCGAAAAACAAAAAACAAAAACAACAACAAAAAAAATCATCCTGGCCTGGACCATAGGCCTATATTCCTAACTACTTGTAAAGCTTAGGCAATAGGATCACAAATTCAAGGCCAATGTGGGTTACAGAGTGAATCCACAGCTAGCCAGGACAACTTAGTGAGTTCCTATCTTGAAGTAAAAAGTAAAACCCAGTGATCGACATCTTGCTTATCATGTGCTAGGCCCTTAGTTCAGCACTCACTACTACAAATACAAAAGTCATTTTCTATGACAAAATCTTAACTGAATTGTAGAAAGTGAAGTGTGTTCCAAATGCTCTACCGATTCCAGTGGTAAGGAGCTGGGTTATAATGGAGGTGAGAGGTCTGGAGGGACTGGAGGAACTCAGTTTGAAATATGGTCTGAAGTTGGGGTGAATTTTCATTTGAAAATGAAGTCACACAGTGATCTGTACAGTACACAATACAATTAACAACAAAAGAACTTTTCAGCCGGGCATGGTGGCGCAGGCCTTTAATCCCAGCACTTGGGAGGCAGAGGTAGGAGGATCACCATGAGTTCGAGGCCACCCTGAGCATACATATTGAATTCCAGGTCAGCCTGGATGCCTGGACCAGAGTGAGACCCTACCTCGAAAAAACAAAACAAAACAAAACAAAACAAAAAAAAAAAAAAAAAAAAAAAAAAAAAAAAAGAGCTTCGCAACAAATAGAAATGCTTTATTTGCCTTTTTTTCCTTTTCTACCCTGGCACCAGAAAACACATTACTTTCCCTTCCTTCTCAAGCATGTGCACACTGACTGCATCATCAGCCCCAAATGGCTTTTTCCATTGATCTTGTGGTCTAATTTCCATCAGGTCTCCAAAGAGCAACACAATCTTTGCTACTTGAAACTAGGGCAGATCATTCAGAGTGGGTGACTGGCTAGAACACTGGACCACTGGTGATGAACCTACTTAGACTTTGTTAATCTATCAAATCCAGCTGAATATTTCTGCTCCTGCTAGGTTATCAATTTCTACAAAGTTTGTAGTTCCTATCAATTTCATTTCAGTTTTGCTATCTTACATGCATACAACTGAAGGAATGAAAACTATATTTTCAAATATGATGCGTTGAAAAGCATCACAGTTAAATTTTGCTGTCCACTTGATCATATTAGAAATCAAGTAAGAGACATATCTTTGGGTAGGACTATGAGGGTGTTTCCAGAAAGTAATGATATTGATGGAGGAGAAAAACCTTTCCCTAGAGTGGGTGGCTCTTGTATATATAGTCATGAGAACACAGTGGGGTTTATTGTTTGTTTGTTTGTTTGTTTTGTTTTGTTTTTGGAGGGAGGGTCACTCTCTAGCCCAGGCTGACCTGGAATTCATTATGTAGTCTCAGGCTGGCCATGAACTCAGAGCAATCCTCCTACCTCAGCCTCCCAGGTGCTGGGATTAAAGGTGTGCACCACCATATCCGGCCACAGAGCTCTTTGTGTGGCTTCCTGAGCTGCTCATGGTTCCTCATCTACCCTGTTGCTGCTGTGCTTCACAGACATTGGGCTCCAGTTTCATCAGCCTCCCAACACGGACTGTAGACTAGTGGCCCCTCCAGGAGTCCTAAAGGTCTCCAGCACTAGGTTAGGACTGCTGAGACATGCAGCCGGGTGTTTTGAGCAGCTACCAGGCTCAGTGACTCTAGCTTTCAGACAGTTGTTGGTAGACTGCCCAGCCTGAATCCTGCAAACTAATCTAATGAATCCCCTTTACAACATTCATCCTATTCTTCTAGAAAGTCCAGACTAATACAAAGTGATAATCCAATAGCTGGAAGAGTCTGAGTCATTTTGTTGACTTCTAAAACAGTACTATATACAAAATATTCTTATAGTGGCTTTCTCTCAGTTTTATCTCAATCTCATTCCTATTTGGGGGAACATTAAGTCCCAATTGTTTGCAGTCAAATCCTTGCTTCAAACCAAAATAATCATAAAGAACACAATGATCCTTCGATTACTAGATTTCCTTGGGCTTTCCACCACATGCTCACGTCTGCTCACTCTGCTCTGATCATGGCTCTGCTCCATGCTTCCTACTTTGTCAAGGTAGTATCCTGCTCCCATTCTGTTCCTCCCCCTCCCGCAGCTCCTCTGATGACTGTAGGTTTACACTGTGATTCCATTCTCAAATCTACTTCTTTGCACACCAGCCTGCTCTTTCTAGTTATGAGGCCAAAATATCCAGGAAATTTTAAGATGGGATATTGATTTGAATTAAAATGGGATCTCAGTGCATAAGTGTAAGAGTATTATCATTAAAGACATTTCATAGTTAAATTACCTATAAAATCTTTTCCTAGTGACAAATCATACCTGCACACTATCCATCATAATGGACTGTCCCCATCTCTTGTATTACATCATATCACTTCATGATGCATTTTTTTGAGAGAGACACAGAGACAGAGAGAGAGGAAGAGGAAGACAGAGAGAATGGGCGCGCCGGCAGCCTCTCAACTGCTGTGAATGAACAGCAGATGTGTGCGCCCCCTTGTGAGCACGTGCGGCATTGCACCCTTGCGTCACTGCATCTGACTAAACATGGGACCTGGAGATTGGAACTGACGTTCTTAGGCTTAGCGGGTAGGCACCTTAACTGCTAAGCCATCTCTCCAGCCCCATAATGCATTTTTCAATCCAAAGAATTTGGACAATATTGTGTTATTTCTTTCCAAGGGTGTAGCAGACAGCTTCAGGTTTGCTGAGATGAACTTCCAGACCAGGCACAGTTATGGAGGAAGGGATATTATTTATTGAAGCTTACAGATCCAGGGGAAGTTCCATAATGGCAGAGGAAGAGGCCTGCTCTCCACAGGACCTGGCAAGAGAGAAAGAAAGCCAACCAGCCACCACAGCACACAGAGCAAAACTACAGCCAAAAGGTCACACAGCACACTTCAGGAACTCCTGCTAGGCACATTTGCATATCTTTACAATGGACTCTCAAACCCACACCTTAAGACCGGCCCCCAATGACATTGCCTCTAGCAAGGTGATTGAAGATACAAACTATAAAGTAATAAAACATTGAATATATTGGGGGACATATATTCAAACTAACACATTCCGCCCCTGGCCCCCAATATATTTAGCTACTGGCCCCCAATAGATTTATAACTATCACACATTGTAAATTGTATTCAGTCCAATTTCAAAAGGTCTCACAGTCTTGACCAACTTAAGATAATCCTGTAAAATCAAACAAGTTAAATACTTTCAACATGTAAAGGCACAGAGTAAAACATTTTTTAACTGATATAAGGCATAGCAAGGAGAAACTAAAACAAGCAAACTCAACCACCATCAACAGTCATCAAACTTCTGCAGTTCAAGTTCAATATAACCAGGGACTAACAGTCTCCAGGTTTTCCAATTCCACCGCTCCAACTGAGCAGGGTCGCCAGGGAAAACTTTCATCCCAGGCCAACACTGCACTCCATGGTAGCCCTTTTGCACAGTCCTGGTATATCAAAAACATCTTCAGGTCTCCATGCAAACCACGGTCCATCTTCCAAAAGGCTCTTCCAGCCTATTCCTGAGGGTCTTCATGCCCTGCCTTCATGCTGCATCTCAGCAGCAGCTCCTGGAACCGTGTGCAACTCATAACCACTCCATGCATTTTTCATGCTTCCAAAACTAATACCAGGTGTGCAGGACACAGCCATATTCTTAATCCAGGGATGAAATAAACCACAGCCTTGAAAAGCAGGTTCCTTCTCCAGTCAGCTCTTTCCAAGAATTTGCATTTTTAACAGTCTTTCCTCAGGCATCCTCTCCATTGTTTTAATGTAAATCAGTCATCAGGCCACCTTCCTTCCACCTTCCTTAAGATTGCTAATGTGTTGACAATACCAGCTAAACCAGTCTCAGTGCCTCTGCTTTTAACTTGCTTGAGGTTTTCCAACTTAAAATCTTAAAATCTCAGTTCGATATCTTCAGCCAAGCACATCAGTCCATTACAAATTTAACCTTGATCAAACTTTCTGGGCCTGGATAGCAGAACGTAGCCATCCCTTATGCCAGTAGCCCAGTTCCAACAAAGTCCTCTGCAGTCTTTCCTTCCCCTTAGAAACCTCATAAGCCAAGCCTCGAAGTTCAGTACTATCTGCACTTAGCATTCTCAAACTCTCATCAGAATAGTCCATAAAACTTGGCTTACCACTCCAGAAGGCATCTTCAGTTGCAAGCACCAAGTCCATGCCCATTCCTCCAAAACAAAAGTTCCAAAAGATGAATATCCACATGGTCAGGTTCATCTCACCCCACTCCTGGTACCACTTTACTGTAGCAGACAGCTTCAGGTTCGCTGAGATGAACTTCCAGACCAGGCACAGTTATGGAGGAAGGGATATTATTTATTGAAGCTTACAGATCCAGGGGAAGTTCCATAATGGCAGAGGAAGAGGCCTGCTCTCCACAGGACCCGGCAAGAGAGAAAGAAAGCCAACCAGCCACCACAGCACACAGAGCAAAACTACAGCCAAAAGGTCACACAGCACACTTCAGGAACTCCTGCTAGGCACATTTGCATATCTTTACAATGGAATCTCAAACCCACACCTTAAGACCGGCCCCCAGTGACATTGCCTCTAGCAAGGTGATTGAAGATGCAAACTATAAAGTAATAAAACATTTAATATATTGGGGGACATATATTCAAACTAACACAAAGGGCATTAAATGCTGTTGATAAATAATTAATATCTGCTCAGGACATTTTGTTATTTTTAGTTTCTTATATTACAATGTGTAGGGAAATTTCTCTTTTATTTTTAGTAATATTTTATTACTTATTCTTTGAGAGGCAGAGGCAGAGAGATAGATAGATAGATAGATAGATAGATAGATAGAGAGAGAATGGACATCCTAGGGCCTCTAGCCACTGCAAATGAACTCCACACATATGCACCACTTTATGCATCTGGCTTTATTCAGCTATGGGTGTCACATGGTGTGATGCTACTAGCTATGTGGCTTAAGCAACCCTAGTTAAGGAAACTGTGTAGCTCACTGTCCTCAGAGAAACATGTTAATAATACTGCATGTGCCTAACCCACCGAACTACCACCTAACTAAAATTCCTTAGTATAAGTGAAACATGTACAAGAGAAACACTTGTAAACATCTTAGTAAATATTGTTATTATTTTACATGAAGTTTCCTCTATCTTTCCTAGCCTCCTGTGCTTCTAGGCCACAATCTCCTCATTTCATGTCAAATTCTATTATCTACAAGCCTCCTGTACATGTTGATTTGTCCAATAATTCATTACCTCCCCTTCTCTCACATCCACATGCACACACACATACACACAGACACTCAGACAATTTTATTACTAACACCTTTTGGGTCCCAGAGCACTTTATTTCGATACTATTTACATTTCCATTGTCAATATAACTGGAACACACTTGTAGATGAACAGGCTGAGTTTTTAATTTGCTGGACACAGGGAAAGCGCACACTCTGGGAAGCCTGGGAGTGTTAGTAAGAGGATCTTAGACATGACTTGTTACAATGGTTCTGATACTGTTAGATGGTTTCAGAGAAGTTGACAAAAGTGAACTTTTGAGTGTTGTTAGAAAGTAGATTCCTTTATTAAAATGAATATCTGGATAAGTATATTTTATAGTGAAAGCCAACTAGATAAAATAAAATGTTGTACAAAGTAAAGACATAAAATCATTCATTTTGTCCAGGAAAGCAGAACATTTGGTGCATTGTAGGCTGGACAATAGTCACACTTGACTATGTTCAGATATAGTTATCAAGAGACCTTGTTTTCATCTCAACCTATCATGGTAACAGAGTGACTTATCTGATACTTGATGTTCTTATGAGTTATGTATGTTTAATAGAAGGACACTAAGGTTGGCAGTGACTACTAACCAGCCCCATCACAATGGGAAGGTTTGTGTGACAGTGTCAGAGTGCAGTCTGGATGTCAGGCTCATTTTCTTGCTAAACAGCTTGCATTACTACACGTTTCCTCCAAAACAGCTTGCTTGTTGGATTAAAGAATCATACATCATTGCACCTCTAGAACTTTTCACGGAACCAGGCATAGGATGGAAACAGAAGGAAGATCTATTGAATTCATATCTTTACCAAAACTCAATGAGTCTTTTCCCTCCGACAGAGCAAGGGAGCAGCACCATCATTTATTTTTCCATTTGTGTCTCTTCCATCACAATTATCTGGTTTATATACATAGCCCCAGAACACATATCACATTCCTTAACAAAAAGGACAGACTAGGGGGCTGGGGAGAGATAGGTCAGTGGTTAAAAGTGCTTGCTCCCCAAGTTCAGATCCTCAGCACCCATGTAAAGCAGAAGGTATAGTGACACATGTTTGTGATCCCAAATGTGCCCAGAGCAAGGGGAGGAGGAGTCAGGAGAATCCTGAAGTTCATGGGCCAGCTAGTCTGTCCTCTTCTCCAAGGCGATTAACAACAATGAAGCAGCTCCCATTCCAGGTAAAGGAAGAAGATTGACACTCCAGTGTTATCATCTGAACCTCCACTCATCTGGCACCAACTTGCCTATAAACAACAACCACAACCACAACCACAACAACAATGCACACACACACACAAACACACTCCAAAACTGGTTTTTAGAATAACAGCTGTGACTTATAATCAAATGTACCCTAAAGGATATAAAATCAATTACAGTTCATGATTAAATATTTTAAATTACAGCTTTATAAAGGAAATTTAACTTACAGTTCTGTTTTCTAATTAATTTCTTAGGTGTTGTTTTAATCCACAGTGTAATTATAGCACAGACTTTCTCTGACAAGCCTTGTAATGATCCTAGGTGTATTCACCTTGGAGGGAAGGGTACTACTTATGAAAATAAGAGCACAGCATCTCATATCTGGGGTCATGTTCTTCAGCACCAGCTGCTGACATGGTGATGATACATGGCACTAATAAATAATTAAGCTGACTTCTCTCCTTCCCCAGTCTCCACTGACAGATGAGGCAGGGCAGTATATTTCCAAAGCTCCATTGTACTCATGATACATTGGCGCTAAGCTCCACCAGAGAGCCTTTTCCCCAGGTGAAATATCACTCTGTCACAAGGCCTTAGAGATCTAAGGATGCATTTCAAGTCTGAACCACAGGCTTATTTGAGAGGCAAAATCAAAGATTTAATTTTTTTTCAATCCTAATATATCAAACATTGCAATGCAAGTATGTGATAGCTGAGAGGTCACGCAATCCAAACTCATAAATAATGTATTTTCCTAGCATTGTATACTGTATATGAAAAGGTTAGCTTACCGTTTGAGGAAAAATGCTTAAACTAAAGGCAGGCACAGTAAACAGCTATCCAGAAGAGTGAACGTGGCTATTTGCTTTGGGATGTATAGAGGCCATTCACGTGAGGTTTAAGGAAAACGGGCTCAGAACAAGAAAACAATAGAGTGAAAACTTTTTCGTTAAGGTAACTGTTTCCTCCAAAGTACAAAGCCTGTAGCTTCAACCCCTTAATATTTAAGTGAGGGTAAACACAACAGAATAAATGACGGTCTAAGGGTCACCTTGTTGGCTCAGTGACAGAAAAAGAATGTGAAAATTCTGGAATCCATGCTTGTAGGTTGGTGCATCCCTTTCAGAAAACACAGATCAGTTTGCCTCATGATACCCATCAGGTTTAAACAAATGACCAAAACACAGTTAATGCCAGATGGGTAAGAAAGCTGGCCCCTTCCCAAGGGCCCACACTGTGCCTTAATGACAGGACTTGGCTAGTGGGACCCAAGCAGAGCTTGAGTCTATCTCGTTCTCAACGTTAAGTGGACACAATGTGGAGAGCGCATCTAAAGCCCAGGTTATTTCTTAATTACCCTAGAGACTATGATTCTTACATCATCTTGCCATAGGAAACATTTCTTATATGAATGCCATTAAGGATACTGGAATAGCAGGAAAGAAAAACCAATATCATAGGACAATTATGTTTTTTTACTACCAGAAGCTAAAAATCACTTTACTTGTAGCTCAGAATTACAGTACTGAGTTTGGCTTTCACTTGGCCAGGTGAGGTGGATGAATACTGCAAGTTTTGGTGGTTAATACACCAGATACAAAATGATTGATGCATCTGGGCTATGTGATTAGAAACCTGTCTGGTCCCAGCCATGTGCTCTCTTACAACCCTCCGGCTATGTGCTTTTAGAAGCCTGCCTCTCTGGCTTTTTGTTAACCTGGCCTGTATTCCTGATTTTAGTCTGTTTAAAATTGATGTATACTACATTGCTGTACTTATGGAATATCGTGTGGTATTTCATTGCACATAAACAATTGACATGCATAATGGTTCAATCAAGGTAGTTAGCATATGCATCCTCTCAAACATTATCATTTTGATGTGGACAGTTCTATTTCTCTCTTCTGGCTATTATGAAATGTACAACAAATCATTTTAAATTACTGTCACCCTAATGTGCTGTAATACACCTGAACCCAGCTTGTCTCCTGAGCTTGTACCTCTCAAGTGAACTCTCCTTATCACATCTCTACCCTTGTCAACATTCTCCCAGGCCTCTTGTCACCATAATTCCATGTTAACTATCTTCAACACCTGACTTTTTATTCTGGATGCTCATAGATGCCCTGTTAAGGACTGGTTAAGGTCCCCATTTTGCAAGGTCTATTTTCTACTGCATTATTGCTTCATGCATTCCTAAAGCCCTGGATGAAACTTGCACCCTTTAAGAATGGTACAATGATTCTATAAAAATTATAATAAAGCTGTATCTTAAAGCCCTCCAGAACTGATCAGACAGCTGTCTAATCTAGGGGCCAGGCACTTGGAGGCACTGGGTGCAACAGAGTGCTTGGAGTAGCCATCAGAGGGTTGTGAAGATCGTGGCCCACTAGCCAATTAGGGGAAATTTCCATACATTAGCAATGGTGGAGCCATTTCCAGAGACAGCATGACAGGGACGGATTCACCAGTCCATATTCTCCCAGCCTGCTTCTTCTGTTGGTAGTTTACAGCCATTCTCATCACTGTTCAGCTGTTCCTTATTTGTGTTTCCCTAGAAAGTTACTTTGCATCTTGAGAATAAATCTCCATTCTGTCCAGGGCTAGAAATCAGTTTCTTTTGTAGTTGTGGTCTAGAGTACTTAACATTTAATACAACATAACTAAAATAAATTAATACACCTTCCAGTATCTTGAGCATATTATTTGTTCAAATATATACTCTACTATGTATACATCATTGATTCTATATTCAATACTTTAAAAAATCTAGTTGTTGCCGGGCGTGGTGGCGCACGCCTTTAATCCCAGTACTCGGGAGGCAGAGATAGGAGGATTGCCGAGAGTTCGAGGCCACCCTGAGAATACATAGTTAATTCCAGGTCAGCCTGGGCCAGAGTGAGACCCTACCTTGAAAAACCAAAAAAAAAAAAAAAAAAAATCTAGTTGTCCCATTCTAAAATGCTATTTCATCTAACTGGTTATAATTGACATTTTACTCCTTTAAACTTCAATTTTTTTTTAGAAACCTTTACTATTATTCCTCACATTATATCACTAAAAATATACTGCAGTTGGGACTTCCTTCTAGCAAACAATAAGCAGGTCCCTGCTAAGAGAATCCTTGGGATACAAGGCTCTACTTTAAATGTCTTTTTTTTTTCTTAGCAAATTCAATTGGTAAATTACATATGACAGTTGTTGAATCACACGGCTGCTATTTTCCTGTCCTGATGTCCACTAGAGAACACTGTTCTTGGCTACCTGACCCATCTCTGGAAACATGATTTCTAAGTTGCCTTGACACTATTTTCTCTATTGCTGCTGCCAGGTCTTTGGTGTTTTCACACTGCTCGGCAACCTTTTCCTCAGATCACTCTGTGTTCATTGTCTCAGCAATGCTGGCCATCACCTTCGTTTGCCCATATTATTTTCCTGCTAAATATTTACCATGCTCTAATTTTCAAAATCCAGAGTGGCAGTACATAAACATGCTTCCAAGATGCTTAGCATCACAAGTGTAACATCCCCCCAAACCTGCATGTACATCATCCCCAAAATGAGCCCGCTCAATGTTTCTCCCCAAACTTGGTTGTACATAAATTCTCTGTGCTTGATCATGGCCTTATATGCCTGCCCTAGCCTCACCTTGTAAAGCACATTCTCTCTGTTTAACTTCTGCCTGTCATATCACCTCAACAATTCCTGTTAAACTTTGATGGTGTCTTCTGAGTCTCTCCATAGAATCTATTGCTTGTAACTGACTACACATTTTGGTATAGGTCATCTTGGATCTCATAGATGTCCTCCTTAAACAGTCTTCAAATCATGTTCAAATGTGATCCAATTAAAAGTTATTTCATATCTTCTCAGAACCAATTGCCAACTGCCAATATTTTCAATTATTTTGTTCTTTTCACTTTTTTTTTTTTTTTGGTTTGTTTTGCTTTTTTTAGAACAGGATCTTACTTTGTAGCCCAGTATGGCATTGAACTTTCTGAAATCTTCCTGCTTCATCCCCTCAAATACTAGAATACAGGTATGAGTCATCATGCCTAGCCCCCTTTCTTAAAATAAATAAAAGAGAAGCAGCTCCAGCAGCAGCGGGGAGTTCCATGCAGCCACAGCTGTCAGGCTCGGCCTGAACAGCAGGATTTTAAAGCCAGTGGAGGGGATTTTCCAGTGACACCAGCCTCCTCACAAACTCAAGCAATGTGGAAGGAGGACAGCAGAGAGCAACGGAGCAGCATGTGAGGAGGAAGATCGCATGGAACAGCAGGCAGACTTCAGCCTCCATCCACAGCCTCCCCTCCCCCACTACCAGTACAAGCACCAGCAAGCACCAGAGACCTGGGGAAAGGAGCTCACCTACCCAGCACCCAGCACAATCAGAGCAGTGACCCACAGCCCCAGTCAGCATTCCTGAGCCCACAGAACAGCAAAGAGGGACCCAAGTGGCCATGCAGCATAGTTGAGATCAAAGCAGTCCCAAAAGGTAACTGGGATTACACCAGAGAAGCTTCTCTTTTCAGATGGTGGTGACCTTGGGATGACTCAGAAGACACCATGCTGAGAAGAAGGGACAGAGGAGTGCTCAGCACTGAAACATCTCAAACCCACCTTCCAAGGCTAAGGGTCCATTGTGGAAGAGGGGGCGGGGCGGAAAGAATGTAAGAGCCAAAGGAAGAGTAGGACTCCTTACAACGTGCTCCTCCAGACACAAAATGGCCTGGATACCCATGACCCCACAGTGCCTGATACTACCTACACAAGACCATAATAATAGGAGGAAAAGATCATGACATCAAACTGAAAAGAGAGACTGATTGAGAGGGGGAGGGGATATGATGGAGAGTGAAGGGGAAAGTGGGGGGAGGGAGGGAAGTACCATGAGATCTTGTCTACAATTAAAGAAGTTGTCAATAAAAACAATAAATTTAAAAAATAATAATAAAATAAAATAACTAAAACTATCTTACATCCTACTGTATCCTCATTCCATCTATTCTTTAAAGATTCATCTACTGAACGGATGGAGTACAGGCAGGCATTTAATAAACTTTTAATTGACTTAGAACATATCTTTATACACTTTTATTATTTTATTGCTTTAGTAGAGTCTTGAGTTGAGATTTAACCCTTTTTATTCTGCTACCTTTCTAGTTCTTTTACAAATGGTAAAAAGGGTATGAGGAAAGAAAAACTGATGTGTGGTATAATTAAAATTAATTAACAATGCATGAGGAAAGAAAAAGTCATGTGCAGTATAATTAAAATGGTTAGAAAGTATTTTTGAGACACACTGAAGCTGTTTTCAAGCACAATAACATCACTGCTATTCCAGAAAAGGTATGTTAAAAGAAAAAGGACAAAAATAAGATCTCATATCAGGTTTATAGGCAGCACATTTTAAATTGTTCTGTAGAAGTAAATAGACCCAGAGTAAATAGCATTCAACTTACAAGGATTTTGTGGTTAGAAATCGCACTGCACCAATTCACAGGAAAATGAGCTGCTGGAAATACAACACATAATTTATTAGTCTCACTTCTATTTATACTTGGAATTTTATAGTACAATAGCCTATTTCTGAGGAAATTAGGCTACATGTTAGATAATGTTTTCCCTATGAAAAAGGACTGAGATATGCCATTATTCACTTTAATTGATATATAACTCTTTTTTTTCTGTTTTGTTTTGTTTTGTTTTGTTTTGTGAGGTAGGGTCTTGCTCTAGCTCAGGCTGACCTGGAATTCACTATGTATTCTCAGGGTGGCCTCGAACTCACAGCAATCCTCCTACCTCTGCCTCCCAAGTGCTGGGATTAAAGGCATGCGCCACCACGCCCAGCTCATAATTGATATATAACTCTTATGAGTCACACCCTCCCCCTGCATGAGGAGAAAATCCATTAGAAAAATGCCTACCATGCTTAGCTGATTCTTGCAAACTTACCCAATCAAGCAGAGTTTAAGGGAAAAATGTATCCCTACTTTTCAGATAAGTATATATTTTGGTAACATGCTGTTGTGCTTTAAATGTAAAATATCCCCTCATGTGTTTGAACACTTGGTCCCCTGATTGATGTGCTCTTTTGGAAGGCTGTAGAATGCTAGGAGGTGGAGCCTTGCTGGAGAAAGTAGGCCTTTGACAGTTTTCTAGCCCTGCCTCACTTGCTGTTGGTTCTCTGCTTTCTAACTGAATGTAATGTGAGCCCTGATATTGCTACTACGCTTTCATTCCAATATGGAAAGTATTCCTTACAACTGTAAGCCACTTCCTTATAATACTTCTTCCTTATAATACTTCTCACTTCCTTATAATACTTCTGGTCTGGAATTTGGTCCCAGCAACAAGAAAGTAAATATTAAAAATGCTCATGAAAGTACTTCTGGAATAATGACCATTTAATAACTGTGACTTAGAACAGCCTTTAATAGGTATACAGCATTATGTATGGTTTAAACATATTTTTGACTTCCACCATTGTGTTCAATGTGAATCATATGGTAACAAAAACTTCATAAACCATTAATATAACATTTTCCACCTTCACCAATGTACATGTTGGTTTAAAAATAATTTTAGAAGGAGCCAGGTGTGGTGGCACATGCCTTTAATACCAGAACTCGGGAGGCAGAGGTAGGAGGATCACCGTGAGTTCAAGGCCACCCTGAGACTTGAATTCCAGGTCAGCCTGGGCTAGAGTGAGACCCTACCTCGAAACACCAAAAAAAAAATAATAATAATAATAATAATAATAATAATAATAATAATTTTAGAACGTTTTTCACTAACTTATACTGGGAAATGAGATACAAGAAAAGTATTTTTTTTTTTTTTTTTTTTATTGCACTGATTTCTACTCGCAAAATACACAGTACTGCTTTGGGATTTGAAAACTATGAGAACCATCTCCTCACCCTGCAGAGCAACACAACTTGGTTATACCTTCAGGTCTTTAGCATTTCTGTCTTAGGTCTGTGAATTCCTGAAATGTGCTGTGCTGAATAAACTCTAGCCCATTCACATTCATGATCACTGGCAATCAGGGAACACATTAACTAACTGGGTGAATATTTTAAGTTAGTAAGATCTTACTGTATTACTTTTACTGTACTTGACACTGAATTAGAAAAGAAGCCAAGACAAATTCATGTCGTGCAATTTAGTATTTACATGAGACCAAGGACAGAAAATATTAAAATCATTGTGCAGGCAATGTTTATTCATGTGGTGATATGAAAGTGTTGAATTCTGTTCAAATTCTAAACCTTCTTTCAGTTCTCCTGCAGATTAAATGGATCTCAGAGATTCTGAATCTATATTTTGTATTCTATGGAAGCCTGGACAAGGCTTATATTTATGAAAGGCAAGGTGACAAAAAAGTGAAACTCAGTAGAAGGGATGACCGTGTATGTTTTGGAGGGAATTTTGTATGCGTTGGTTCTCTTCTAGCCCACATTTGGTGGTATCTTGCTCTTGGAGACTGAGCTTATTTTTGTACCTGGTTTTGACTTGTTTCCCAGTTCCAGCAATGAGTTGCATTCCACTGAGTGGATCTGTTGGCCAAATCAAGAGCAGTTGGTTACCCACCATGGCTGTTTACCACTACTGCACTTGTATGAGCATTACGTCAAGTTGTTTCCTGCTGGGTATCTTAGACTGCAAGTTGTTTGGACCAATGTCGGACATTTTCCCCCAGTTGCTCGTGTAGCACCCTCTGGTACTAGACTAGCTAACTGTCTGGGGACTGACCTTCTTTCAGGTTCTGGCCAGGTCTCTCTGTGTTTGGTCTTACATACGTATGCTATCTTCGACAGTAGGGTCTTACCATTAACCTTTGGTGGGTCACCAAGAACTCTGACAGAAGTCTATCTTTTTTGGGGGGCGGGGGCGGGTTAACCTTGTAGGTGTCTCGGATCAAGAGCTCATTGTGGAGTTTAACCCCATGCTGGCACTGGGAGTTTCAAGTCTACACCTAGAAAGGTGAGGGAAGAAAAAGATAGATAATATTATAGAGGAAGTGAGTATAGAGAGGAGAGGTGGGAAGAGAGAAGGGAGAGGGAGAGAGAGAGAGAGAAGCAGGACAAGATTAGTGTTAGCCTTCATAATGCTCTCTCCAGATTCCTGTGGTTTGGGTATTCCCTCTGCGGGCCTGCTGAAGGATCAATGTTCTAGCCAGTTGTTCAGAGTAAAGGGTTTTATAGCATCTTTTCCTTTTGGGTCCCAATTGTATCCCAGCCCCTTGTCCTTCCCCCCACCCTCTCGTTCCCTCCCACCCTTACCTTCCCCCCATCCCACCCTCCCCCTTGTCTGGTCCTCAGAGTGTTTGTTAGGTTTGGCTGCATGTCACGTAGATTCAGGTTAGGAGTGACAGATAAACGAGACCATGTGACGATTATCTTTTTGTTCTTGGGTGGCTCCCAAAACCTCATCACTGAAACAGAACTAAAATGACCCCAAAGTGGCTCAGGGAAACTCGCGGAAGAGGGGGTGGAAAGATTGTTGGAGTCACGAGTTGGGGCATTATGCCCAAAGACTGGGGCCTATACCCCAGAACTCTTGACTAACCTCACAATGCACCACCCACATTCTCCATTGATGAGGGTCTCTTTGAAAGTGGGATGACAGGGAGGAGGACAATGGAACCAATACTATGAATGTAAAATCAGAATAATATAAATAAATAAAAAATAAATTAAAAAAAAAAGTGAAACTCTTTTGAGAACTTCTGCTTTGTATTCTATCAAAATGGTTCTGCCCATAGTCTTGCTTTCTCTCTTATATCCACTTAGAGGATTAGAAATTTAAGCTCATATTTTTTTGTAATTTTGCTTTTCTTTCTTTTCTAAGGGTAAGAATAAACCCTCCATTTTGGAAGCTTTCCTAATACTGATAATGCATAACATTCCCATTACTAAGACATAAGAGAAATTGCATTATTGTCAAATTGGATATAGAAATAACACATCACTTACAAATATAAAATGCTTGATCCTTCTATGAAAATTTTTTTTAAAAAAGACATATGTGCACTTATGAAAAAAGGGCAAATGACTCCAAGGAGTGTGGTCCAGTGGAAACAAAGAAATGAGAATGACCTTTGAAACTGTCCCTTCATATCTAAAGTTATCAGCTATGGCTGGACACTGCTAGATTCACAGGACTCAAGAGAGCAGAACAGAATCTCTGCTTTGGAAGACCTTGAAAACACAATGAAGGAGAGACTGGGCAATGGTCATACAGGCAAGTAAGTACCACTGCCAGGCATGTAAATGTCCCTGACAATGAATGACAGGGTTGTGCATGGTTTAATACTGGGCTGGGGATGCTGCTCAGTGGGTAGAGTGCTTGCCTAGCATGTACCAAGCCCTGGGCTCCATCCCAGCACCTGGGAGTGTGGGTCATTCCTGAAATCCCTGAACTGAGATGGTGAAGGGAAAAGGATTAAAAGTTCAAGACCATTGTCAGCTTCATGGGCTTATGGCAGCCTGGGATACATGAAACTGTCAAAACAAAACAAAGCAAAAACCATTCATATTTTCTCTAAGGCCAAGATGATAAGAAATACTTATTTTATTCTATCTGCCCTCAATTGACAGTGACAATATCGAAAAATAGAACATGCTGTTTTACTGAAATGCTGCAGTCCTCATCCATCTAGAACTTGAAGCAAAATTAAGTGTGAGGCCTATTTGTAAGGTTTGTTTTAAACATCTGAAAAGTGAAAGGATGACAGGAAACTGGGCAATAAAGAAACCACTCAGCACTGAATCGGGCTTTCATAAACTCCATAGCACACTATGGATTACACACAGGTTCTAGGAATCAGTAGTCACTTCTCTTGTATTCAAAAATATCTTTGCCTCAGCCCTCACAGTCCATATCTGACCTAATGAAACCATAACATCACATGCTGGCCATGGTTCAAATTCCTAATCATTAACTAATCATTAATCATAACTCAATCCACCACAAAATGAATTATGTTTTATCTGTGCATACTTTTATCTATAAGCTCATAATTAAAAGCCAATTCACATTGTCTTACAAATTTTAAAATACCTTACTAATAAGTGAAGTTTATGGAATCTTGTAGAGACAGTAAAATAATAGAAGTGTGCCTATGCTATAACCATATCTATAACCACATTATTTTCATATTTTCTCAAGTTAGAATAATAGAACCATAAGTTGATTGGAATGACTCTCATGTCTAACCCAGATGAAACCTTAAGAAGCAGTTCCTACTTCTGACCAAGATGAAGTACAAACACCACACTTGTTGTCTGCCTTATATCACTGAAAACTAGACAAAACCCATAAAGCATGGCAACGGTGTGGGTCTGACTCCCCTGGACATCTCAGTGAGCAGGTGTGGCAAGATACTTCCTCCAGGTGTTGGGATAGTAGCCCAGGCAATCCTACCATCTCATGGGTTCAGAGACCGGGGAGGAGAGTGTGGGGAGTAGAGACAACATACACTTCTGGTCAGAATCCAGCAGATGAGATAATAGAGAATAGTGAGAACTTTCTCAATCGTGATGGGAGCTGGACATTCAATGCGACAGATCGAGTCTCAGAGATAACAGAATGTCATGTCACTCTGTTTTAAAATGATCTTAGAGATCAGTAATGTAGGATTAGATAAAATCATAAAAGATAAAATCAAGAAAGACTATAGCA
Organism: Orientallactaga sibirica; assembly: GCA_036365145.1. Taxonomy (NCBI): domain Eukaryota; kingdom Metazoa; phylum Chordata; class Mammalia; order Rodentia; family Dipodidae; genus Orientallactaga; species Orientallactaga sibirica. The sequence goes on from JAEOAD010000032.1 coordinate 14,975,430, forward strand.
TACATAAATAAGAAGGGATCACATTTTGTTTTAGAGGTGAGCAGATAGCTCAGCTATAAAGTGCTTACTTCCCAAGCATAATTCTATCACCAGTATCCAAATAAAAATGCCAGGTGTTGTTGCATGAGCTTGTACTCCCAGTATTAGGAAGGTAGGAAAAGCTGGATCTAGCTGGGCATGGTGGTGCATGCCTTTAATCCCAGCACTCAGGAGGCAGAGGTAGGAGGTTCACCACGAGTTCGAGGCCACCCTGAGACTACATAGTGAATTGCAGGTCAGCCTGGGCTAGAGTGAAACCCTACCTCGAAAAACCAAAACAGAAAAAAATAAAATAAAATAACAGAAAAAGCTGGATCTCTGGATCTCTGGAGTGAGATAGTCTGGCCTAAATGGTGAACTCCAAGCCAGTGAAAGAATTTGCCTCAAAAAAACATGGATAGTTCCCTAAGGATGATAGCTAAGATTGTCCTCTGACCGCCACATACATGCACCCTGGCCTTGCACACATATAAGTACACATATGGATGCTGAATGCCATTGTTCAGAGGAAAGAGCCCCAAAGTTAAGTGTGAGTGAAAAAAAAAAAAAAAAAAAAAAGCAGAGTTTGGTGGCTCATACCTTTAATCCCAGCACTTGGGAGGCAGAGGTAGGAGGATTGCCGGGAGTTCAAGGCCACCATGAGAATACAGAGAGGAGAATTCCATGTCAGCATGGGCTAGAGCAAGACCCTACCTCAAAAAAAAAAAAAAAAAAAACATAGACCTACATACAGGAACTAATTGCTTAAGGTTTGAACACAAGAACATAAATACATATATTTGCTTTCACTTGTGTGAGTAAAATTTCATATGCTAAAACAATGAAAAAATTCATGTATATAGGCTGAGCAGGAATGAGAGTAAGGATATTGGCAAAGTGAAATTTTAATGTTTTCTGAGACATAATGTAATTTACATAAACATTTTTAAAATTACTCATGTCACCGCTTATGACTACCTCCTAAAAAACAGTTTCCATCTACTGCATGTGGCACACGTGGCATGTTCAAATCAGAGCAATATGTGCTGCATTTTCTTATTGTTGTAGATATACAAATAAGAAAAATGTGTTATTTTAGATCTCTGGTACCACAACTTGTATAATAAACCATTTGTAAGCCATGGGGAAGATAAAATACTTTTTCAATTTTTTCTTGTTATAAAATTATATATTTTCTGCAATTTCTACCTGCTAGTAAACATAATTAGTATATTAGTCAAACAATGTTTATAATAATTATCGTCACTCTTCCTTCCCAGCCTCCTCATTGTTTAGAGTACCAATAGCTCCTGTAGTTTGTTTTGTTTTTAAGGATGTGAATAAACACTCTATTTTGGAAGCTTTCCTAATATCGAAGATTCATAATATCACCATTACTGAGACATCAGTGAAATTGCATTAGAGTCAAACTGAAATTTGATGTAGACATAAGACATTACTTACATGTATAAAATGCTTGGCCCTTCTATGGAAATGTGTTTTTTTAAAAGATACACACACATCTATGGAGGAAGAACAGATGACTCCAAGTAATGCACTCGAGTGGAAACAAAGCAATTAGGCTGACCTTGGAAACTGCCCCTTTGTATCTAAAGTGATCAGCTATGGCTGGTCACTGCTAGATGCACAAAGTGCAAAAATTAGCAGAGCAGAGGCCCAGCTTTAGAAGACCTTGCAAACATGATGAAGGAGAGACTGGGCAATGCCCACACAGACAAGTAAATATCATTGACAGGCATGTAAATATCTTTGACAATGTATGACAGGGTTGCACACAGTTTAATACTGATGTGTCAGTATGAGACTTAGAATTCATTCTGGACTCTTCCTTAGAAGTACATGTTGGTGCAGCAACTCCAATAAGGATTTCTGAGTTTTCATTGGAGGACTGGAGTAGTTGGGCAGAGGGCTTCCTATAAAGAGTGATGGATTTAAGTACTGACAGGCTGTGGTATCTGACATTGTAACATCTCAGTATTGGTACACATGTCTAAGGAGACTGAGAGATATTCTGTATTGTTCTGAACCATTATTATGTGGTAATATCTTCTGTAGTAATGAAAAGAAATATAACATCTGTGGTGGTTTGATTCAAGTGTCCTCCATAAACTTAGGTGTTCTGAATGTTAGGATCCCAGCTGATGGGAATTAACACCACCTGGAGGCAGTGTATTGTGTGGGGCAGTGTGGTGGTTTGATTCAGGTGTCCCCCATAAACTTAGCTGTTCTAAATGCTAGGTTCCCAGCTGATGGCAATGTGGAAATTAACACCTCCTGGTGGCAGTGTATTATTGGAGGTGGGCTTATGGTATTAGAGCCAGTTTCCCCTTGACAGTGTTTGGCACACTCTCCTGTTGCTATTGTCCACCTTATGTTGGCCAGGGGGTGATGTCCACCCTCTGCTCATGCCATCATTTTCCCCTGCCATCACAGAGCTTCCCCTGGAGTATGTAAGCCAAAATAAATCCCTTTTTCCCCAAAAGTTGCTCTCAGTTGAGTGATTTCTTCCAGCATTGCGAACCTGCAACATCCAGTCATAATTTACTTAGAATATGTCTGATCGCATAAGATACTATACCGTACCACAAAATGAGTAGCTGTACACCAAATTAACTCCTCACATTTCTGGAGACTAAAAGTCTCAAATCAAGGTGACAGAAATCTAGATTTCACTTGAGGGCATCTCTCCATGACTAAGGCCAGCACCCCTCTTCCTAGTGCTCACAAGTAGGGGAGGGGAGGAGGAGGTGGAGGTCTTGAGAGAAAGAAAGCTGCATTATGGCTGTCCGTAAGAATAGTAATCATGTAGGATCAGAGCCTTAGCCTAGGACCTCATCTAACCCCATCTACCAATACAGTCTCATTTGGATCTGGGTGTAGTATTGAAGAAATACTAATATGTATTCCATAAGAAAAGCTATGAATTAAAAATGTGTTTTGGTATAAAAAAGTTAAATTATATTTCATCTCAATATTGTGGGATAAATGGTTATATTTAGGAAATTAAATTCTGTCTAAGAAAATTTTGAAACTTAAGAATTAATCAAATTTTTCCCAAATACCTCAGGCTTTACTCATATGTATCTGAAATGTAGTTGAAAAAACATGTATATTTACTTAAATAAATATCCCCACTCCTAAAGGCATGATTCAAAAATTCTATCGGGCCGGGCGTGGTGGCGCACACCTTTAATCCCAGCACTTGGGAAGCAGAGGTAGGAGGATCGCCATGAGTGCGAGGCCACCCTGAGACTACATATTGAATTCCAGGTCAGCCTGAGCTAGAGTGAGACCCTACCTCGAAAACCGCCCCCCAAAAATAAATTCTATTGGATCTATGTCCTGAGCATAGAAAATATTCATATCTAATGAAAATATTTTCTAGTAATGTTTTCAATGATTTATTCTACAAAAAACTGTTTTCATTGCAAACTTTTAAGCATAGAACCATTAAAGTCAAGAGTTAGGAATTTAGTCCAATCAAATAAAATTAAATGTTTGTTTACATTAGTAATAAAAATGAATTTGGCTTATTTTCAACATAAACTTAAAGAAAATTTTGTGACATGAAACACTAACTCACTGTGCAACTTTGTTCACAAGAATATTAGTGGATTTCTAGAGTGCTACTGAAGAAAGAGACCCCTATTGCATTCAATATATAACTTGGGGATAGAGAGAAATGTGGTTAATAGAATAGGCTATAGACTGCAAAGACCAAAGATGTGTGTTTCCTCACTAGACAGACATATTGATTAGCTTCTGATACCAACTTTCTCGATTTCTCACTTCTCCAATAACTTTTAAAGGGCATCACTATAGCTCTTCCTCATACCAATATTTATAAGGTATATTTTAAAATATTTCTCTATTTCTTTAAGTAACTAATATATTATGGTATTTTCCTTTTCTAATTTAACAAAGCTTGTAAATGAATTATATGTTTAAGATAATTCTTGGTATACATTATAGGAAATGCACATTTAGAAATACAACTTATGTGGACATATATGTTATACTCAATATTATTACATTTTTGGTCCTCCTTAATTATGCTCTATAGGCAATATATTATATGTATTTATAATATTCAGCAATTAAAAAAGTTTTACAATAAAGTAAACACAGAATGTGTCTTACTTTAAGGTTCACTTTTATTAAATAACCTCACATTCTTTTTTCATCTGGGATGGCTTGTCGCTGGAAATCTATACCTCAAAATCTGTTTCATGTTGATATTTTTATTAAACTGCTAATGACTAAAACCACTTGTAGGAGGGGCGAACTTGAAATACAACACGATTTATGCTCATGTTCTCCATGTGAGGAAGTTTGTATTTGTTTTGATTATGTGTCAGCAAAGAGATAGCATCCAAGATGACACAAGCAAAAATAAAACTAGTAGATCTGTTTATAATTTGGGGAAGATGACAATTTCTATAGAATGAGTAGGACTACGTTGGATTGTAGTAGATATTTCTAACAAACAATGGTTATTACATTTATCAAGATTTCTTATAGTCTAGCCAATATTTTCATTATGATAAAACCCATCTATCTGAAGAAATGGAAAACCATTTAATTTCTATTAAAAAAACAACAACACAGAAGCATACCCAAATGTAGCAAATTGTTCTTATGTGGAAGAACATGTAAATTACCATTAATTCCTTTGTAAAGGACTTGGTACAAGCAGTTCTACCTGTCTGGAATATGTAAGCAGATGAAACATACTTAGGCTCAGCATAATTAGGTTCTGAACTGACTACATAATTTCAAGTAAAATGCAATTTGTCACAAATTTGACCAAATACTTCAGCATGCATATAAAAATACATTTTCCATTTCTATTGGTAACAGAATAATATCAACACATAGAGAAAAACAGAATAGCCATTATATAGAACAAAGAGGTTTAGACCATAACAGGAAACCTTGAAATCTAAAGTAAAGCAATCCTAGTTAACCTGGCGTTCTGTACGAGTCTTGGCTATCTTTACAGAGAAAGACAGAATACCTTTTATACTGCCGGATTTTCTGTTGCCTATGAGACAGCAACAATTCCATAGGCATTTACTAGGGAAAGTGTTCCTGTTGACATTTCATGTATGAGAGGGTGGATCTGAGGAAAATTTAGATGCCTCACAGTACTTCCTGCTCTCATGAGTACAATTATGTGTGCTATATGGTTACTGTGTTTATGTTAATTGTTCACTAAAACCAAGTAGACTTGTGTAAACAACCCCAGTCAGATGGTTTGCATTCATGGACAAAAGGAAACTAAGAACCAGGCACAGAAAAGGTAATCAATGTGTCATTCACAATCTCAAGACTGGAGACTCTTTCCTTTCACATAAGGGTTTCCTGTGTAATTATTCCATTGTAGCAGCTGTCTCCAAGAAGAAAATGACCACAAGTATCACAGAACTATCTGTGACATGGCATCTCTATATTAATACTAAAACCTCTGGCTGTAAATTTCAACAAGATATTTGAAATAGTTCCCTTGGGTTTATTAGCATAACCATGCTGACACATATTCACACTGGAGGCTGCTGGTATTATGGTCAAGCAGGCATTTCAAATGTAAATCATTGTTTTATTGGGGATAAGATGTTTATGACCTTGTTTCATAGGAAAATTCCACTACATAAAGAATGCAAATTTGCAATAAAATTACTATTTTCATCATTACAGTCACCATCTTCACATTCATTGTAGGTAAAAACTGGAAGTAGCCTGATTGCTTGGCATTCATATATTCCTGAAATTTCTGAATATTCTTTTCTATTTAATACAAAAACTTAACCTGCAAGGAAGGCACCTGACAAATTACAAAAGCTAACCTTTATTATGGCCAAGAAATATGTTCTGATTGACTGACTACTGGCTTACATTAAGTATTTCATAGTTTCTTCTGTTTGTAGAATCATAATGAACATTAAAATATCTTAAATTTTAATTTTAATGGGTGGGTACCATTGCTTCCTATGCAATACATCAAGCTGTACTTTGCTCTTTTGTAAATTATGCCAAATGAATTGAATTCTCAAAAAAAAAAAAACATTATGCCATATGCTGCTCAGCTATGCTAAACTAATTAAGATAAATTGTTACACATTTATCTGTGTAGACATTGCCATCTTTTCCTTTATGTCATCCATGATAGGGACATACAATGCATCTGGACACCCATTATATATGCAAATGGCATTAAGACACCACCTTGTGTATCAATTGCATCTTTTTTCCAGATGAAATGGTTGCATATAGGATGCATACCTTTCAAATATTCCTTCATCTGACAGTGGAAAATCATGTTTTAATCATGTTCTTTTCAAATTTATTTAAGATTTTATAGTAAAATGCATCATATAACTCGAAAGCAATCTCATAGAGCATAATCATATTTTGAGGAGGTTTTATAGGGAGAAATGAACCAGACTTTAAATATTAGATATTACTTAATCCTCCATACTCTTTAATAATTCACTCTGAGTGAAGTTTGGCTTTGTCCACCGAATAGTTAAAAGCTCTTCCCACTTTCATTACTGATCTTAGTGTCGCCTGTGCTATCCACACGTTGTGCTTACTTCCTCCTCTCCAGGTTTGTTTTTGCCTCAGCAATGATGCTGTTCTTGCACGACTCTCACTAGAGCAGCATCTCTGCCTCCTCTTCTTCACGGTAACACAGCATCACCCACTCATGACTAAGGTGCTCATTTCCCACTTTGACTGATGTGAAGTGAAAGGTGTTTCTATGAAGCCTACATATCTTGTACCACATGGAATTCCATGCCTGAGAATCTAGCCTTTGCAGCATGATTTTAAAATGTGAGGAAGATATGAAAATAATTGTCACCAAAATAGAAAAATAAGCATTAATTCCTAGTATATTTGGAGAACTATAAATCCCAGAATTCATATCTATTGATGTTAAATTTCACAGAACATATTCCCATTTTTACACTTGATATAACATTGAAAACTACACTTTATGGGGAATTTAAAAACAACCTTTTGAATAACTATGTGAAAGCTCATTTTCCCAGTTTTTTAGCCTTTGACAATATAGCATTAACAACCAGAAGAGAATGGCTACCCATCATCCCCACAGGCTCCTGGAAGCTGCAATGTGGTCAGGGTAGAATGCAAACTTAATATTTATCTCAGTCAATACAATGCAACAAACATTGATGGAGCATCTGCTATGCAGCTAGAACGTTTCTAGGTGTGGAGTCAGTCTCAGCAGTAAGTTCTCAACAAGTGAGTTCACTGTCTAATACAGGGGACAAAAAGGCCACAGCTGCCTAGATACAAAAGATAGTATACAGCACGTTGACAGCAGGGTCACACAGTAAGCATGGAAGGGACTCCAGAGCCAGGTCTTTAAGGGTCTGTAGGAGTTTAACAGCTGGAGACAAAGAATGGAAATCTAGGGAAATTATATAAAGCCTGGAGGTGTGTGACTACATGGATTTATGTAGAAGGACTTGCATATTATAAGAAGGGAGCAGTAAAGCTAATCTGGGAATAACTATAGGAAATTCAGAATGCTTATCTTTAATTCAGTTATTTTTAAGTGGTATACTTTTTCTTTATAGCTTGTAAATTTGCATAAATCTTTTTTGCATTGCTCTTTTATTTTCCTTGTGAGAAGCAATTACACTACAGATATATTTTCCCACTGCAAATTCTAGAAAGCAGAATTTTAAGGGGGGCGATGTCCTCTTATATTTTTTCTAAATTTTATTAAACATACTGATAATAGTTATATTAGGTTCATTCTAATCTAGGAATATATTTTAATAAACTTTCCATTGATTGTATAATCAGAGAGCTATATACAAATGAACAATGAGCATCTGCCAATGTGCCTTCATTCTAGAAGTGAAAATAAACTGCAGTGAGATAGTGCCTCAGGTATACCATGCCCAGAGATGTGACCTGAGATAAAGAATACTGTACACTGTGTCCAGATGAGTATATCCAATGGAAAGGTGGCTGTAAATGCCTAGTTTCCCTTGCTCCTCTATGGTGTACTAAAAAGCCTTGTTTAGTTGTCACTCATGAAGGACTCAAATGAGTTTTCTCTCTTGGAAGGCTCTGAAGCAGAGTACTTTAGAAGCTTTGGCTCAATGTCAGTACATTCAGCCCAGCTAAAATGTCTGTGTGTTGAGGACCTTGTAGCCTCTCTGCACCCTGTCTTTGGAAATCTTCCCTTAGACACTAGCAACTCTGAGGCTCTGCTGTGGCCAAATAGATGTTTCTGTTTGTGAGGAGCTGCTTTGTTCTGCCAGGTGATATCCATTCCTACTACGTCTCTCAGAAGTATCAGGTTTACAGTATATTTACATTAAAAGTCACTTTGCTATTAGGGCAGTACAGCAAAGTTGAAAACAATACCCTAGATGCCTGCTCTGTACCTGACCTTGAAGGAAGCAATACTGATGAGATGATAATCCTGAGTCCACAGCTTGATCTTTCAAGAAGTCTTACTTCAGTGAAAAGCAAGAGAAGAAACTAAATCAACCACAAAACAAATGTGTCATCAAAATACAAGTGAACATGCTACCACAGAAATATCATATTTTCCTGTCTTCATTATGAGCCTGTCATAACCATCTTCTGTCTCTAAGCATGCCTCCTCCTTCTCACACTCCATCTTTCTCCTAGAGAAAATTTCAGAGATAAGAATTTTAAAGACTAATGATTTTATCTCTTGCAATTGGAATAGAGATTCTTCAAGAATTGTCTTATGTCAAGAATATTAAATAATATTATTCCATATATGGGTTTTATCTAGTCAATGGTGAAATTTCTTGTTTGAGAAGCTATTCTCTTTGTTTTTAGGTAAGTATTGTGAGAAACAGATGGCATAATCCAATTATTAGCAGTTGGCACAACAGGTAAGAAATGAGAGGAATTTAAAGCTATTGAACACCAGGGAACAATATTCATTGCAACACACAGGGAATTAGCCATAAAGCTCTCATTAGTTTTAATGAGGACGTGTGGCCAATCTGGAAGTGCTCACAGTACTCAGCACAAAGTCAGACAGCACAGGTGCTTAATGGTCAGAGGATTTAACATACTGATCATAATAGATGAAAAAAATAAACACACAGAATAAAAACCGATTGCTTGGAAAGATAAAAAGGTCTGGGAACAAAATTGTTGTTTTAAATGTGAAAATGTTAAGAAAAATTGGGGAGTCTGTTCAGCCAAACTTAGCTCCATCTCATTTAATAAATATATATTTTTGTTTCTTAATAGTAACAGATTAAAATATTTAGAGTTTTGGATTATTATTGAGTATGGTTCAGTTGTGAGAGCTATTAATTTTCATTTAAATGCTGGAAGGATGGCAAGCCACAGCTTCTGGAAAAGACAGTGCACTGCTGCAAAAGCAAAAGGGCCCAAGAGTGAAAACTCTCATGTGACTCTCTCACGAGTGAACACTAAATAAGATTTTAAAGCTCAAGGCAAAAGAAGTGGAAACTACAGATTTCCAGCCACCTGTCAACCTGGTTATTACACGAGTGTAGACACATAATACATCAGGTGCTATTCAATTGCAACTCACTTGTTTGGAAACAGTACACATGACATGCTATCTATTGCAGCCCATTTGCAATTTTATGATGAAAGCACACTGGTAGATCCACATTGCCTATTTTATATAGGTCTACGGTGATAAAATATCTGTTATTTTTTCTTCCTGTTAACTTCCTGTTATGAGTTCATTTTGCTATAATTAGTGATTTATAGGGAGAAACAGAGATGCAGCATAAGAAAAGAAACATGACAAAGAAAATAAATTATAGAAGAATATTTCTCATGAATACAAATTGGAAAGTCATCCTCAGTATGAAATACAATAAAAGACTCCATTGACATGTAATAAAAGGAATGAATCCTGACAAGGAGGTTTTATTGTATAGGTTACTTAACATTATACAATTCATCTCTGTGACTAAGCATGTTAATAAACAAAAGGAAATAAATCTTAATTATCTTCATAGATCCTAAATATGTACTTGACATAATTTAAAATTAAGCATCCATTAATAAGACATTATTAATATGATAAAATCATCTCTAAGACTTATACATACTCCATACTGGCTCCTAAAAGTAATGACAAAAGTCCTTCCGAGTAGACACCACATGCTTTAGCAACAAGACGCTAAGAAATCAAGCTGGAGCTGAGCTGGCAGCATCGTCCCTGCTGATTACCTGTCAGAGTGCTGGAAAGTGCTATTTAACATACTAGGGAAGAAAAGTCATCAACTGGTTTAAACAGCAGTGGACCTTACAAGCTACCTGAACTGCTAGACAAGCAAAAATGTGCCAAATGTTGCAATGGTGCATGTCTGTTACAGGGGAAACCAAATGCACTCTAATTCTATTTTAGGTCCACTCCGTGGGAGGGAATTCATGCCTACTGCTGAACACCTAATGAAAAGCCTATGACTAAGGAGATAACAAGTCCTGGGGGGGAGGGTGGAAGCTACTACTATTGTTTTGCTACGTGGCTATTTGCCCTCTAAATATTTATTTATATGCCCATATTAATGCTACTCTCACTTTTCTTTAGAGAAGCTTCTCTTTTCAAATGACTATGACTACTGGGGAGACTCAAAACTTACCAAAGTACTAAGAAGTGACACAAGGGTGTTCAGAGCTGAGAGACACTGCTATTAAATTCTCCAAGGCTTGGGGAAAACTGTGGAACAGGTAGTGGAAAGAATGTTAAGGACTGGTGGGATGTCTTAGCAGCTAAGGCACCTGCCTGCAAAGCCAAAGGATTCAAGTTCAATTCCCCAGTGCCCATATTAGCCAGATGCACAAGGTGGCTCATGTGTCTGGAGTTCATTTGCAGTGGATGAAGGCAATAATGTACCCATATTCTCCTCTCTCTCTCTCTCTCTCTGTGTGTGTGTGTGTGTGTGTGTGTGTGTGTGTGTGTGTGTCTGCCTTGTTCTCTCTAACATAAAGAAATAAATCTAAATACTAAAAAAAAAAAAAAAAAAAGTTATGTTAAGAGCCAAAGGAAGGCAAAGAGTGCTTTGCAATGCCGTTTTCCAGACACTAGGTAGTCATGGGCTAGTGACCTCACAAAGGTTAATGCTCCAGACAAAAGACTGGCATAGCAGTTAAGGCACTTGCCTGCAAAGCCCAAGGACCCAGGCTCGATTCTCCAGGTCCCACATAAGGCAGATGCACATGGTGGCACATGCATCTAGAGTTCATTTGCAATGGCCCTGATGCGCCTATTGTCTCTCTTTCTCTCCCTCCCTCACTGTCTCTCTATAAATAAATAAAAGATTTTTTAAAAATTACTTTGAGCCTTTAATCCCAGCACTTGAGAGGCAGAGGTAGGATGATTGTCATGAGATCGAGTTCGAGGCCACCCTGAGACAACATAATGAATTCCAGGTCAGCCTGGGCTAGAGCAAGATCCTACCTTGAAAAAAAAAAAAAAAAAAAAAAAGACTGGCATAATAAGAGAGAAAAATTGATAACATCAAAATTGAAGAGAAACTATTTGGAAAAAAGAGGGTGGGGTAATATGGGAGGGAGGACAAAGAAGGGTGATGGGATACAGTTATGACCATGGAACATTGTGTATATGCAAAGAGGATGTCAATTAAAAGTATTTAAAAATCACCTTCAGAGAATAAGAAAAAAAAAAAAAAAACTAAGGATACCTGTTAGAATCATTTTAAAGTATAAAGTCTAGTCAACCACAATGTTAATGAAAAGAATATTGAAACATCAAACAATAATATATTTAGCCAAAATGCCTTTCATCTCTTTACAGAAAAGAAGTAAATAATTTTAAGACTAAAAGAGATAACTGCTACAATTATAGATTCAATGATTTAATATAACATGATAGGGATATTATACTTCAAATTATCTGTGTATTTTGAGTAATCCAAACAAAAATCTATAGTCTGAATAATTATGAGCATTTATTATGTTTCTAAAAATTGTGTGAAAATTCAAAGTGCATAACAACATCAGAAAGAATCATCGGAAAGAATAGAACAAAATTGAAGAACATAGTTAGCAGAAATGAAGCCGGTTTTGGAATATGTCAACTTTCACCAGTGTATGATTGAGGTAGAAACAGAGCAATTTAACAATGAAATTAAATAGACAATCCATAATCAGAACACATGGATGTGATTTGGGGCAAAGACGATACTTCATTGAAGTGAAAATTATTTTCCTTTTAGTTAATTAAATATGAAAAAATATATACATTTTCATATTTATTACTGATCAGGAGATGTAAAACAAGTCACAATATGATATAACTATATAAACTGTAAAAACAATAAAAACAAAATAGTGAATATACACTTTTAGGAAGCACTATGAGAACCTTTCATCATGGAGACAAAATGCCTGAGGAAAATATAACTCAAAGGAGGAAGAGGGTATTTTTTTATTGATAATTTATTTATTGAGAGGGTCTCCTCAGTTCTTTAGCTCAGGCTGTTTTCAAACCCATCATCCTCCTGCTTTTGCCCCCCAGGTGATGCAATTACAGACATTCTCAAAGTTTCAGATGTTTCAGTGTGTGGCCATTTAGATCCATTGCTTTAGTCCTGAGATGAGGCAGGAATCATGACAGAGGAGGTGGGGTAGAGGCTGCCCAGGGAGACAGAGGAGGGGCCTACACAATTCATAGTTCTGAGCATAGTTGCCTTGATGTGAGAGCTCCACTGAGCTGTCTTCTAATAACTCAAACTGAATATAAATCATTTAAACATGGCACAGAAGAATACCAAAATATTCCAAAACATATAGAAAAGCACCTGGTGTCAGATGGAAACTGTTCTCTGCTCTTCACACCATAGTGGGGATGAAGATGGTTGGGACAAGTCAATTTCTATCTGAGCATCCAAAGACCAGATACATGGCCTATGAGGAAGAATTTTCAGATTTTGAGAAAACGGGTTCTCTATTAGTTATCTTTCTTGTCAATGGGACCCAATGCGACAGAAAGAACTATGGTAAACGAGAATTTATTTTGTCTTGTGGTTTACAGGGCTGGAGCCATCATAGTGAGGAAGGCATAGGAGAGCTCATGGGTGGCCGGATCATGGGGCTGGGACTCCCTCTGATATCTTGAGAGATAAGAAAGCCATGAGCAGAGAATGCTGGTTTGCCGTTTTCCCTTTTAATTCAATCAGGCCCATCCTGTGAGATAATGATGTAGCAATTACCTTCTTATAACTTGTAGCACCCGATCAGAAGCAAAAAACACAGAGGCAAATATTAAGGAAAGAAATAAATCCAAGCATAACAGCGTTGCCAAAAAAAAGAAGAAGAAAAAGATGCCAGGAGCCAACCCAGAAGTACCCAGCAACTCTTGAATTTGAATCTCCTCCATTTAAGAAAACAACAGTGTGAAAATATTGCAATGAGAAATGTCCTCTTTTTGAAAAAATCTGGCTTCATTTTATAGTACTGTGACACAGATTATATTTATTTTCAAATTCTTATGCTTTTGTTTTCCTTGGCAAGTTACTTGGTAATTCTAACACAAAACTTGTCTATGTCTCGGCTTTATGTGATAGAATTTCAAAGTGATGCATTTCATGAAAACAAACTCTTCTCCTATAGAAGCAACGGGCCTTTGGGAACTGATATTTCCACCTTTCACGATTCTCTTCACTACGTATTTGTACTTGGGAAAGCCTCCGTGATGCCCGATGCTGTACTGTGTAATTGCCATCACCTGGTGTCTTAGAGAGGCACCATTACCTATAGGAAAATGGAGTCTACAGGATCAGGTCCAGAAAGGTATTTCCGGGTGAGTCTTGTAAAATTGCTGAGTTAAGAAGTTAGGTGTGAGAGTCTAGGGGTGACAAGATCATTAGTGTTTGCTGGGAAGCTCACAGACTAGAAAAGCAACAGAGAGGGAAGGAAATTTAAGAACCTGTGGAGGCCAGGCCTCCATTCAATGTGCTCAGCCATCTGCACACATTTGCGATCCAAGGATCTGGTCTGAGGAACAAATCACCTGAAGTGGAAGAGAACCATATATGATAAGATATTTTATGGAATTTTTAGAATGGTTTTAATTCCCCAAATGGGAAAATACTAACTTTAGAGTATATATGAGCCTGGTCTCACATAGCAATTTTTTAAGCAAGATACAAATAAATTAAACTGTCTCCATGTAATTAGTTACACTCCAGAAGAGAACTTAAGAATATTTATAGAAATACAATACCACCATTCAATATGGTGCAGATAGTAATATCCAAGATTTAATGAAAATTGCCAAGCATGCGAACAAGCTCTCACAAAAGACTCAAAAGGTAATAAAAAGTCAATCACTTAAAACTGCTGTAAAATTGACACGACTATGTAAATTCACAAAAGGAGCACTGAAATGATTATAAAATATTTTATGTGTTCCAGAGTTTAAATTGTGTCATGACAAAAGACTACTTAATTTATAGAGAAAAAGTTAAATGGCTGATCATAAAAATTCACTATCTTGAAATAAGGAACATGTTAGAATAAGGAACTACTGTTTTTTCATTGTTATTGTTTGTTTGGTTGGTTGGTTTTGGTTTTTTTTGAGGTAGAGTTTCACTCTAGCCCAGGTTGACCTGGAATTCCCTGTGTTTTAAAGGTGGCCTTGAACTCATAATGATCCTCCTACCTATTCCTCCCAAGTGCTGAGATTAAAGGTGTGTACCACCATGCCTGGCAAGAACTAGTGATTTTAAGTTATAAGAGAGACTATCCAAACTAAAACTTTTTCAAATTTAAATAGTTGTTTATTTGTTTGTGTGTTTATCTTGGTGTCAGGGATCAAACTTCTTAATGCTCTAACCCTGAACTTCATTTCAGCCCCTGAAACAAATGGATAAAAATAAATCAATAAACTACCAAGAAAACATAAATGAGCTGTGAGATGATATACACCTGCATCATAGCACTCATATTTAGTGAAGTTACAAGAGAAGAGAGATGGAGGACATACAAAATACACTTGAAAACCAAGTTAAAGAATTCAAAATTTGAACCAAACTATATACATAGGATGCATGAGGCCAGCAAACTGCAGCAAGGACATCAGAAGGAAATCATACCGAAGAAAAAGGTTTAATAGCCGGGCATGGTGGCACATGCCTTTAATCCCAGCACTCAGGAGGCAGAGGTAGGAGGATCGCTGTGAGTTTGAGGCCACCCTGAGACTACATAGTGAATTCCAGGTCAGCCTGTGCTAGAGCGAGACCCTACCTCAAAAAACCAAAAATAATAATAATAATAATAATAATAATAATAATAATAATAATAATAAAATAAATAAAAATAAGAAGGTTTAATAAAGATCACAGTGAGTGTGGTGGAAAGTTATTCAGAACAATTCAAGGAGGAAGATGAGAGAGCACTGTCTCTGCTATGCTGAATGACATCTAAATGTCTACACCCAGAAAAAAAAAAAAAAAAATCAGAAAGGAAGCAAGAGTAATGTTATTTTCAGAAATCCCAAAAGTGAAAGAATTCATCATCAGTGGACCTGCTCTACAAGAAATGCACAAGTCATTGTTTCAGAAGAAAACTGGTAACAGAGGGAAATGTATGCAGAAAGAGAAAGTCTCAGACACTTTAATTGTGCATAATTACAGAAGATCTTTTCTTCTTTTTTTTTTTTTTTTGTTTGCAGCAAGCCAAACAGACTGCCTTTTTTATGTGAGAGTGAGATAGTGAGAGAGAGAGAGAGAGAGAGAGAGAGAGAAGAGAGAGAACTGGTGTGCCAGGGCTTCTAGCCACTGCAATCAAACGTTTTTAAGACTCATGTGTCCCCTTGTGAGCATGTGTGACCTTGCACACTTGCATCACTGTGTGTCTTCCTTACATGGAACCTGAAAAGCCAAACATGAGTCCTGAGGCTTCATAGGCAAGTGCCTTAACCACTAAGCCATCTTGCCAGCCCAAGATCTTGTCTTATGTTTGAATTATTGAAAAGATGATGTTATAACCAAGTGCACAGATGCAGTTTTGGCTTCTGACACTGGTTTAATAAGATGAATAATGACAATTGCATAGCGCCCAGGACAAGAGAAACAGATGTATTAGAAGATTGTACAACTGTGCACAATGGGGTATAATCAAGCTTAAGAGCAGAGTGAAGTCAATGATGTTTGCTATATTCTAAAGAAACCATACATCTCTTGCAGTTAGCTTCCTCTGGCTGGGAGAAAGCACTAGGCTAAGCAGTTTGTGGGAGGAAAGGGTACATTTTGGCTTGCAGACTCTAGGTGAAGCTCCATGATGACAGGGAAAAGAATGGCATGAGAGCTGGAGAGATGGCTTAGTGGTTAAGGCACTTGCCTGCAAACCAAAGGACCCAAGTTTGATTCTCTAGAATCCACATAAGCCAGATGCACATGCGTCTGGAGTTTGTGCACCTATTCTCTCTCTTTCTCTCCCTCTTCTTCTCTGTCAAGTAAATAAATAAATAAAAATAAAATATAAAAAAAGAATGGCATGAGCAGAGGCTGGACATAACCTCCTGCCACAACAGGTGGACAAGAGCAGCAGGAGAGTATGCCAAACATTGCAAGAGGAAGCTAACTAGAACACCCATAAGCCTGCAATGAACAAGACACCTCCTCTAGAAAGCTCCAATTTCCATATTGCCACCAGCTGGAAAACCAGAATTCAAAACACATAAGTTTATGGGGTATACCTGAATCAAACCACCATGCCATATTCTGTTTAGGATGCTGTAGCAAAAATACTATGGATTTATTTCCATTTTATGAGGAAAGGGTCCTTCATGAGACACCATACCTTTCAGCAGAAATATTGGAAACTGATAACTGCTGGGAGGAGAAGCCATTTCCTTTAGTGGTATAGTCACTGGAAGATTGCCCATTCTCCAGTAAGTAACCTCCCGCTCAAGACCATTGATGCAAGAGATCCTAGTTTGAATCAGTGGATTAAAGGATAATCTAAAGCACGGAAGTAGGATGGGATCTCCTGGGCATAAAAAGGGTTTCAGTGGGAGGGGGAGGGGAAGTGCCAGGGTAAGAAGGGGAATCAAATGCATTGTATTTACATATGAAATTGTCGAAAGTGGGTGAACTAATAACTTTTCAAAATGCACCCACTGGGAGGCTTGCAAACCACCTCAGTCTGAGTTCTGGAGAGTAGGAAGTACACAATTATGTGTTCAGTACATGAGTTGGTCTTTGGTCCACAGATCTCCACTTCCTGCTAAGTTCTCTCATCGCTGAAGTCACGAGGGAGCGTCTCCCATATCCCATTTATAAGGGTCTACCCCACTATCTAAATATCTTCTAAAAAGGTCCTCACAACACGGACTATCTGTGTGCACATCAATTTTTTTGCAGACATAAATGTATTCATTACCATATTCTCTAATTAAGAAATAATCATAGCTGTATAATTTAAGTCATGCCATCCAGACCTACAGGATTATAGAATGGAGTTATATAAAAATTCTTAAAGGACCCTTAGTTCAAGTTGTATCCAGGAATTCCTAAGTAGCAGTGTAGATCACACTATAGATACATAAAACATTACTAAAATAGTTAACATTTAATGTGTATTTAGCATTGTGATATTTTATACTATGCCTAATATGCATAAGCTATCTTCTTTTGTTGTCTAAGGAACCCTCTTATTTAGCTAAATGTTATTCTAATCTTATATCTTTAGAAATCAGTATCAGCACAAAACAGAGGGTAGATAGAATGGAGAAAGTGGTGCAGTAGCATCAGAGTGCTGTGTAGCAGGGGAGCTCCGAGCTCCATCCCAAGCACCATGGAAATAAAAAAAAAATAACAAAAGAGAGAGGAAGGGAAAGAAGGCAGGAAGAAGAGAGAAAGAAAGAAAAGAAAAGGAAGAAAAAGAAAGGAGGGAGAGGAGACATAGAAAAGACAGAAAGAAAGAAAGAAAGAAAGAAAGAAAGAAAGAAAGAAAGAAAGAAAGAAAGAGAGAGAGGGAAAAAGAGAGAAGGATGGAGGGAGGAAGGAAGAAAGGAAGGAAGGAAGAAAGAAAGATAGATAAAAAAGTAGGCTGGGAAGATAGCTGAGACGGTAAGGGCACTTGCTTGCAAAGCTTGCCTTCCCAGATGTCATGGGAAACTCTTTCCCTGGAGTGACATGAACATGTCTTCTCCCCAGATAGAGCAGAGACAATAAATGGACCAAAGGATGATTACATCAAAAGCAGTTTCAGTGAGCCAGTGAGCTTATTGGGGTTACTTACAGAGCAGGGTGAGGGGTTGCTTGTAGGAGCAATAGATAACTCAAAGGCAGCTGCACCACCATCACTGAAAACCCTATCCCAGGATGGTGAAGCTGGCTGCTCTTGAGCACACTGCACCACTTGCGGTGGCTCAATCACAGCTCAATCAGAGTCTCTAAGCAGTTGTTTCCCCTTTATATAGCCTTAGGTCAGGATCTCACAACCCTTGCCCAGACTGGTGGACTTTCAGAGTCTCCAGAACTTCCATCCTCCCCTTCAGGAAGGATGCTTCAGTTTCTAATTAACTTAACCTTGGGGAGCAGTTGTGTGACCTTTAAGCTTCAGGTCTCCAAGACTTGCCTTCTAAATCAGAGCCTCCTTTCTCTCATCCAAAGAGAATATTTCAATTTGGAGAAATCTGCTACACAACACCAGGTTTGAATTCCCAGTATCCATGTAAAGCCAGATGGACAAAGTGATGCCTGTGTCTGGAACTCATTTACAGCTGCAGTTCCTTCTTTCTGCTGGCAAATTACATATACATAAATAATCAAAAAGAAAACAAAGAAGGAAAGAAAGGAAAAGAAAGTCCCTTGAGAGTAACAACATCAAATCAAATTTTATTTTTCTTAGCAAAATATGGTCTGACAACTAGTAATGTAAAGATCATTTGTTTCAAAAGTGAAAGATAACAAAATATTGCCATTTACTCTAAGGCTTTTAGATAATGATGCACTCCATCAGTTACCCAGCTGGGCAATTTGGAGATGGCAGGCTGCTTTACTACTTGCACTCTCAATACGGCAGTCACAGCTTGTCTGTCCTGTACTCCCTTGCAGCTTCAGCTTGCACTAGTGACGTTGCCAACCGAGTTGTTTCTGATGCACTAGTTCTTAAGTGGTTGAAGAAACATTCATCTAAAATATGGCTTATAGTTATTTAAGAAAATAATAACCATACATTTAATAAGAAATTAAGATATTGGGCTGGAGAGATGGCTTAGCAGTTAAGGCGCCTGCCTCCTAAGCCTAAGAACGCTGGTTCCAATCTCCAGCGGTTCCAATTTCCAGGTCCCACATTTAGCCAGATGCAGTGATGCAAGGGCGCAATGCCGCACTTGACCACAAGGGGGTGCACGCATCTGGATTTCCTTCACAGCAGCTGAGAGACTGCTGGTGCGCCCATCTCTGTCTCCCTCTCTGTCTATCTCTCTGTCTCTCTCTCCAAAATAATAATAATAATAATAATAATAATAATAATAATAATAAAATTTTAAAAAGATATATGCCAGGCATAGTGGTACACACCAGCAATCCCAAAACTCTGGAGTATGAGGCAGAAAAAAAAATGGAAAGGATAAGGCCACCCTGGGCTCTGAAGGGAGACCCTGTCTCAAAACAAAAAGTATTAAAATTTACACAAATTAAACCAGTACTCAAATATTGATGTCAACTCTTTATATATATAAAAAAATGCCCAGTATTATATTGTGATTTTTAAAATTAGGTTCCAAATTATTATTTAAATTAAGTTCTATATTCAAATTAGGCTTCTCTGCATATCTTACACTTTTGGTTATAGTATTGGGTTCTTTCCAAATCCAGTGAGAATGGGTTAAAAATGATAAAGAGGGGCTGGAGAGATGGCTTAGAGGTTAAGGAACCTGCCTGCGAAGCCTAAGAACGCCCGTTTCAATCTCCAGGTCCCACGTTTAGCCAGACGCAAAAGTGATGCAAGTGTGCAATGTCGCACATGTGCAAAAGGGGCCGCACGTGTCTGGTGCACCCATTTCTATCTGTCTCCCTCTCTCTTTCTCTGTCTCTCTCAAAAAAAAAAAAAAAACAAGAGACCTTTTTGTTTTGTTTTTCAAGATAGGGTCTCACTGTAGCTCAGTCTGACCTGGAAATCAGTATGTGGTCTCAGGGTGGTCTTGAACTCATGGTGATCCTCTTACGTCTGCCTCCCAAGTGCTGGGATTAAAGGCGTGTGCCACCATGCTCAGCTCTGAGAACATTTTTCTTATGTAGCTAATGTGTAGCTATTCCTTCTGAAAACAGAAGAAGACCATAACTTCTTCCTTCGTTTGTCTGTAGCATTATCGTGTTGATTTTCAAACAGTTTCAAACTTTTCCATAATTGGCTGTTTGTAAATGCACTCCTTTATTGCACAAGAGAACTAGACAAAGCTGTACGAATCACCGTGTTACAGGACTGGCATTGCACTGTAAATTGAGCTGTGTCCGTCTGTTCACCAAATTTAACTACACTGAAGAAACCCTTCTGGGTTTTTGCTGATAGAAACCTTAGTGCACCTATGAAACTTCCTGTACTGAGCTGGAGAGTGGAAATTTGAACCAATGACCACAGCGTCATGGTGGAGTGGCTGAAGGACAGTGTTTTCCTACAAATCGCTGATGACTCCTTCAGTGTAACTTAGTGATGCCTCTTACTATTCTGAAAGCCAAATAGATAACAGCTCTCAGAACAAACTGTTTCCAAGATACAGGAAAAAAACCAAAACAAAACAAAACAAAAATTAACAGTACTGAATACTTGCCTTGAACATGCAGGTGTCTTTTGAAATTAATCATTTTTTAATTTAATGTGTTGAAGAGCAAATTATTTTGGGTTTATGAAGGCCAGAACAGAAACAGGAACAAAACATTGAAAAGACAGATTCTATGTTCAGGATGGTTCAGCATCCATTTTTTACTCACCTTTTTCAATGATCCCTCTTTTTTAAAAATAAAAATTTATTTATTTATTTATTTATTTATTTTAACAAAGAGAATGTGGCAAAGAGAGAGGGATAGAATGGGCACAACAGGGCTTCCAGCCACTGCAAACACACTCCAGACACATGCATCTAGTTTATGTGGGTCCAGGGGATTCAAACTTGGGTCCTTTGGCTTTGCAGGCAAGTGCCTTAACTGCTAATCCATCCCTCTGGCCTTCAATGATCACTCTTAATTTTATTTTTAGTTGACAATCTCAAGAATACATCTGGCCTTTTTAAACAGATATAATTCACTAGACTTTGCATGTAAATATCGATGTTTAAGAGCTAGATTTTATTTCTAAAGATACTGTTTAAGAATAAATAACTTCTAGCAAAAAGAAATACATGTGTGATTTTCATTTTGAAAGAGATTCAAGTTACATCCACATGAATTGACATAGAAATCCTGCCTTCACTGAGAAGGAGGATTTGCTAGGGCATAAACCAGGCACAAACTTGAATCCTGTGACAATAGCTACATGCTGAGTTAATGTAAAGAGAAATAATTTAAGCAAAGGAAAGAGCATTGCAGAGATACACAGGATAATAACATGATGACAAGGGTTGGCTTAGGGTCCTTTGTCGTGGGTGGAGATATCATCCTGCCCCATCGCATGGTTAAGTTTGTGAGGGGTGCTGTGAGCCTTTGAAGCTTAAAGGTCATTTCCATGATGGCATCAGTGCTTCCGGACATGTCCCTTCTGAAAATGCCAGTTTCCAGTGGAGCGCACTGAGTGGATTTGGGGGTTTTCCAGACATTATCTTGAGCACTTAGTAAAGGGATACCTGCCTGTGATTTCTGCTTTCAGGCTCTAAGCAATTTGACTTCATTATTCCATTCTTCCACTTAGCACTTACATTCAAGTCCCACTCGTGGTTCTTTTTGATTGCTATTCATCGTTCCACAAGAGCTTATTTACATGGGTGGGTATTCACATGCAAATATGATATCTATGAGAGAATTTCTCCCTCCAAACCTTTATCAGTATCATTATTCTGGGATAATGAATCATTCCATTTTATTTCAAAAAGAATATGTCAGTTTTCTCTTTTGTAGTCAGTTGACTACTACTTTCCCTATAATTAAAATGATTGTATTAGTATATGCCAACACTTAGCCAACCTTCTTGTGAAAAACTTTTCAATAGATGTTTATGAACATTTCACTCAGTTATCGCTTGTGTTCTTGTTCATGTTAGCTAATTACGTAAATCTGTGGAGAACTGAATCTTTCAGTTTAAATATCTCAGACTCATTCTAAGTGCCACGTCAAAAAGAAGTCAGTTGATCTTTGTAGTTTTTGAATAAAATAAAAAGTGCATATGTTTGAAATGAGAATGCTCTAATTTCAAAATATTTATGACAATTTTGTATCTATACATGAATGAGAACGTTGTGTAGTTGGTCATTTGTAATCTTCTCTACAGCCTTTGAGCAAGAACCTACTAAGGTTTCTCATTGCTTTATATGGAATTGATGCATTATTGTTTTCTGGTGTTGTTTTATAAAACTTAAGTAATTACTGAGCCAATCTTTCTTGGGACTTTTAGAAGATGAGGAGGAAAAAGCACATTTTGAAAGCAGAACTCATTTTAATGGGTCACTTGTGTAACAGATTACTGCCTGACTTAGTCTGAGTTAGGCTCTTGGGACTTAAAACAATTAATGCAATTTCTCTATTCAACTTTAATTAACACTGTTATCTATTGCTCCAAAGAGACTTTTTGCCAATTTCCAGTTGGCCTAACATGTTCATATTTGCTTCTGAACATTATGCAATAGCAGAATGTGTAGCTACCAACTGCCCACTGCCTTTGTTGCTTAAAAAGTACTGATACTCAGTAGTGTTAGAAAACTTATTAGATATAAAGGATTTTTCAGACACATATCACAGGTCCTGGTCCTTCTTCCTCAGAAAGTTATTAACAATCAACTAATAGTTAAACCAGATACACCACGCATGGGATCTGGGAATGGTTAAACCAATCTGACACACATTCTTGTACACATTGAAAAGTGATTCCATACCAATTAGTGAGGTACTTAAATTTTTGTTCCAAGACAGCTGGAAAGATAACTTAAGCCAGGCATGGTGGTGCATGCCTTTAATCCCAGCACTCGGGAGGCAGAGGTAGGAGGATCACTGTGAGTTCAAGGCCACCCTGAAACTACATAGTGAATTCCAGGTCAGTCTGAGCTACAGTGAGACCCTACCTCAGAAAACCATTTAAAAAAAAAAAGATAACTTAAAAATATCCTCTGATAGAGTGGGGTAGAATAATTTTCCATATTAATCATGTAATACTTTCTTAATAGTAATGTTTTATAGTGTTACTCAATTTTAATCAATAAGCAACTTTAAAGAATTACCAGGATTTTTTTTTTTTTTCGAGGTAGGGTCTCACACTAGCTCAGGCTGACCTGAAATTCACTATGTAGTCTCAGGCTGGCCTTGAACTCACGGTGATCCTCCTACCTCTGAGTGCTGGGATTAAAGACATGTGCCACCACACCTTCTCCCTGTAGACCAGCCAACTGAAAGCTGGAAAAAGCTGCACTGCATGCAGCCATATGGGAGACAGAAGTCATCATCAGTGAAAACAGTGGACACTGGAAAATTCAAGTTTGGCCAGACAGACCCAATGACCGAACAGGTGCAATAGTGGCATGTCTGCTCTTGGGGAAACTAACTGCTCCCTAATTGGACTGAAGGCCCCTCTATGGGAGGGAATACATGGCTGGTACTGAAAAATCTAATCAAAAGTCTATGGCAGGGGAAGTCATGAGCCTTAGGGGTATAAAACCTGCTCTTGTCTTGCTAAATGTATATATTATTTCCATCAAACTTCCATGAAAGCACTACACTTAATGTTCATATTCACGTCTTAATGTTACTCTCACTTCTGGTTAGAGAACTTTCTCTTTTCAGATGGTGATGACCACTGGGATGACCCAAAAGGTAACATAGTGCTGAGAAGAAGGGATGGAGGAGTGTCCAGCACTGAAACATCTCTCTCATGCCCTCCAAAGCTCAGGGTCCACTGCGGAAGAGGGGGAGGGAAGAATGTAAGAGTCAATCGAAGGGCACAACTCCTTACAATGCAACTGTCCAGACAGAAATTGGCCATGATATCCATGACCTCGCAGTACCTAGCAATGCCTTCACAAGACCCTCATAATAGAAGAAAAAGATGATGGCATCAAATTAAAAGAGAGACTAATGGACAGAGGGGGAAGAGTGGTGTTCTGAAGGGGAATGGGGGGAAGAGGAGGGAAATATCATGGTTTATTGTCTGTAAGTATAGAAGTTGTCAATAAAAACTTTTTAAAAAAGAATTAATGGGATTTTTTATTTATTTTATTTTATTTTTTTAATTATTAATTTTTTTATTGACACCTTCTAGGATTTTAAATGTACTCTTTAGACTCTGTAAAGAGGTAGGAGGATCTGAGTGAGTTTGAGGCCACTCTGAGACTACATAGTAAATTCCAGGTCAGCCTGAGTTAGAATGAGACCCTACCTCAGAAAAAAACAAAAGAAAACCAAGAAAAAAAAAAAAAAAGTATATTGACTAAACTTTGATCCGTCTATGGGGCAGTATGTGTACAAGAAGATTCCTTATCTAGTTCAGGAAGTACTCTTCTATCCCCATTTGTGTTAGTGTTTTTCTTATGGAAGTGAATTACATTTTTTTCTTTCTTTCTTTTCTTTTTTTTTTTTTTTCCTGAATCAGTTTATGTGACCATGTTCTTTTATCTTCATTCTAAGAGAAAGAGGACCAAATTAGAAGAGAGATAGAGAAAGTAGTTTATTGTGCAATCAACTCATTTTGTGAAACTGGTTATACAAGTCCAAAATCATGTTGTGGGAAGGACCGAATGAAAGAGCACAAGTTGATGCTACAGCCATCTATAGTAATGAGCAGAATTTCTCCTTCAAAGGTGGCTCAACTTGCTCCTAAAACCTTTCACCTGATTGAATTAGTAACTACAAGATTATCTAGAATAATCTCCCTTTGTTAAAATTACATTCTCTGATAACAGTCATAAAATATCCTCATGGCCCCCAAATGAGCGTTTTGAGTTAAGTGGGTAATACAGCTGAGCCTGGTCAACATTCCAAATCATCACACATCATTTCACATGTTTGATTTTACATGTTGCACATTTAGGCAAATATTGCTACCATAGTGAGTATTAGTAATTGCTTCTCACAGATGCAAACACGTTCATAGTCATCATCTTATTTGTTCTGTGGAATGAAGTTAGGGTAGGATTGAGCTTGCTTTAGAAATCAGATCCCTTAAGTGCAATGTTGTCAGTAATACCAATTAAGATATAGACCATAACGTTTAGAGCAAGATTTTATAGACTAAAGGAGCTCTAATATTTAATGCAGTGATTTTCAGAGTGTTAAAACTGAGCCCCTGTTGAAAATGAGAGAGCAAAAAACTTGATGTCACTTTTAATTTATCAACAGCATTAAACCAATAAAACATTACAGCAAAAATAAACATCATTAAGATCATCATATTTTTACAAAACACATATTGACTCCAAGAAATTAAAAAGGCAGGGCTGGAGAGATTGCTTAGTGGTTAAGGCAGTTGCCTCCAAAGCCAGAGGACTCAGGTTTGATTCCCCTGGACCCAAGTAAGCCAGATGCATAAGGCGGCACATGCTTCTTGACTTCGTTTGCAATGGCTAGGGCCCTGACACAGCCATTCTCTCTGTCTTTGATAAATAAATAAAATATTTTAAAAATACAAACCATGGAATGGGGGAGGGGAGGGAAATATCATATGTTTTTTGTATGTAAGTATAGAAGGTGTCAATAAAAAAAATAATTTAAAAAAAGGAGGAGCCTACTGCTCCCACAACGCATAAACCACAACCCCCTGGGGAATACTTGCAACCCCACTGAGGAGCGTTCCCAACGGAATGGGGATGAGGGAAAAGGGGGTACCAACACATGATGTATCCATATGAAACATGTTGTTAATAATAATAATAAATATTTTAAAAAGAAAAGAAAACAAAAAAATACAAACCATAGTTGAACTCCCTCCTGCCATACCCATGTATATATTCAGAGACTGGCATCCTAATACCACTGTAGTTAGTGCTCTCCAACCATTAAAAAATACCTGAAAGCCAGGCGTGGTGATGCACACCTTTAATCCCAGTAGTCAGGAGGCAGAGGTAGGAGGATCACCATGAGTTCCAGGCCACCCTGAGATGACATAGTGAATTCCAGGTCAGCCTGAGCTAGAGTGAAACCCTACCTCGAAAAACCAAAAATTAAAAGAAAGAAAGAAAGAAAGAAAGAAAGAAAGAAAGAAAGAAAGAAAGAAAGAAAGAAAGAAAGAAAAGTTAACTGAGCTCACATTATGGGAAGCTGAAATTTCAAAATTGGGTGGCTCTATTGAATTTTCAGCTGTCCCTCTTCTATGTCCCCTCACCACAGCAGCAGGAGCCCATGTGGGCCCAAGACAATAAGCCAGATTGATTAAGATCCCTTTGACCCTATGCCAACTCACTCTTGCAGGAGCTCAAGAGACACCCAAAGTCACCTAGATCTTTTCAAAATGAATCTGAAGATCCATCAACCCTCAACCCCTCAGCACTATCACAGTGGAAACTAAACTCCCAGTATAGCAAAGGAACCCTTAGATGAGGCTCAAACCTTATTAGTCACAAAATTCATTCCTTTCACTCTGTAGAGGAACCAGTAAGGAAGATAAGTATGACCAGAAAGCCAGGCATGGTGGCACAGTCTGTAATCATAGCAGATAGGAGATTAAGACAGGAGGATTGCAATGAATTTGAATCCAGCCTAGACTACAAAATGAGATCCAGACTATCTTCAGGAAAATAGTGACACTTCATCTCAAAACAAAACAACAAACAAAAATTACTGGCTGTAGTAATACTTCTGTTTCAAGTTTGGCATTACAGTTCAAACATCTAAGGAAATGCAGGCAGGTCATTAGCAAAGCAAATGATGCTCATATTTAGAATCCTCATTAGATCTGGTCATGAAAATGCTAATGATTATTTGACTTTTAAAATAATAAGTAGGAGCTGAGCGTGGTGGCGCATGTCATTAATCCCAGCACTTGGGAGGCAGATGTAGGAGGATCGCTGTGAGTTCGAGGCCACCCTGAGACTACTTAGTGAATTCCAGGTCATCCTGGGCTAGAGTAACACCTTATCTTGAAAAACAAAAACAAAAAACAAAACAAAATCAAATCAAATAAAATAAAAGGTAGGCTTTACTTTGTTAGGTTTGGGTAATTAGTGACGTCATTCAATAGTATATTGAACACTTTTGAGAGAAAAAACAAGACCTACTATTTTTAGATGCTAAAACATATTTCAGTAATTGTTTAAGTTAAAAACATTATTTCACTATAAGTGATAATATAACTTCACAAATAACAGGATAGTCATGATACTCAGTGACACATGTGGTAAAAGTTTTGAGTAGAGACATCTTGGGTTAGTTTTAAAACGAAGAGGATTAGGCTTTGACAACATGGGTTTGTTTGTTTGTTTGTTTGTTTGTTTATTTATTTATTTATTTATTTATTTATTTATTTATTTATTTATTTATATTTTGGGAGAGAGACAGAGAGAGAGGGAGAGGAAGACAGAGAATGGACATGCCAGCAGTCTCTCAGCTGCTGCGAACGAAATCCAGATGTGTGCGCCCCCTTGTGGGCAAGTGCGGCATTGCGCCCTTGCGTCACTTTGCATCTGGCTAAACGTGGGACCTGGAGATTGGAACTGGCGTTCTTAGGCTTAGGAGGCAGGCACCTTAACCGCTAAGCCATCTCTCCAGCCCAACAACATGGGTTTTTAATCAGATCCAGTCTCTGTACCTCTCTTACCTCCCTGGCCTCCTTTGTTGGGTGAAGAGTCCTGTGTGTGCTAAGTACTGCCCCATGGAAAGCAGATATTATAACCTTCCAGAGAGCACAATTACATATTTCTAATAGGTATTGACTGCAGTAATATGTTCTTATACATCAGGTGATCTGATCAAATAACACAACTTTAATATGGACATGACACATTAAACATATTTTTTATTTGTCAATATTGATTAAGTGATTATTTAAATTTGTGGGTGCTATGACCAGAAATATGAGAGTTAAATTAGTACATATAATGACCCTGGATAAAAATATATTAGAGTCCCTACATATATAAACTAATCATCTAAATTAGTCCAAATGAATCAATTATAAGGTCAGAGAAGATAATGGATGAATAAAACACAGACTGACATATTGAATTTTACTCTACTCGTTTTGCCCACCAGGGTATTCCTAAGTAATAAAATTCTAAGCTCTTTAAAATGTAAAAATATGATTGTAAATTCCTTTTTTGTGTCTCATTAATATATGTAATATCTTTCAACTGGACTTTAAAGTTACACCTTTTGGTGTTCAAACTTTAAATAGATGTCTTTCAACTTTAGGGCTTAAGTATTAAAACCTAAACTTTAGTGACTACTTGTTTCTCCTTTAATAAACTCTATATCCTTGAAATTACTATAGAGGAAGCCTGTGATTATAAATCAATGAATGCATTCTTTTGTCTCTGAATTTGTACTTTATGATTCATTTTAATCTTGTGTCATTCAAGTTCTCCTAAATTGGGCACACAGTGAAATATTCATTTTATGAGAACTTATCATTTTTTTTCTACTTGTCTGTCTATAGCTAAATGTTAATTACTTTTGTGTGCCAGTGATTTGGGCTATCAGATGCCCAGTTTCAGTACTTGTCTTGGTAGTTCTATAAGAAATTAAAACAAGAAGATTAGGATTAGGGATGAGAGGAAATACATCACTAATCTTTAAGTGAAGTACATTACCCTCCACATTGAGGGTATCCTCCAATTAGCTAAATACCTCACTACTACAAAATGACCAAACACGTCCTGGTGAGGCAAATTTTTCCAGCAGAGTGTCTTTGGACCTTATCTAAGTTATGGTTTGGACTCATAGTAGAACATTAGGTACCTTGATGTTCCATTCTAATACAGACCTACTTGGCAGATAACAGATTTGCCAACTTCCATAACTGAATGTTTAAATTCATCCATCTACCTATCTTCCATATATCTATGCCTATCTATCTATCATCTATCTTTTTCTGTCATCTATCCTTCTACCTACCTATCTATTTCTAATAAGGCGTTTGTTTCTCTTTTGAGAATCTTGATAACTGATTTGGATATTCTGAAAATTTTAGAGAAATAGGATCTTAAGGAAATTTTTTTTTAGTGGGAGCCTGGAGAGATGGCTTAGCACTTAAGGCGCTTGCCTGCAAAGCCTAAAGAACCATGTTAGACTCTCCAGATCCCATGTAAGCCAGACAGACAAGGTGATGCAAGTGTGCTAAGTCATATATGCGCACAAGGTGGCATCTGGATTTAGATTGCAGAAGCTGGAGGCCCTGGCACACAAATTCTCTCTTTCTCATAATTTTTTTTTTATTTTTTACATAGCTTATGTTGTTTCTGGAATTGATTAAAATCAAATATATCTACAGAGAGTAATGACTGTTTCAATTAGTAAAAAGAAATATATGAACACATGAAATCACTTATGATTTTTAAGTGATCATAAACTAAATATGTTGTCATGTCTCTGGACTGTGGAAAATTTGCAGAACCAAACAGAGGCAGAGTAGAAACACAAGGAAAGTTATGGGGTCATGGGAAGAAAAAAAACCTCCTCACCCAGGAGGCTGGTTCAAGCCTCTTGCAAGCTTGAAACAGGATTTCCAGTGCAAGTTAACATTAGCTTAAGGCCTTTCTCCCTTTCTAGCTACAAACCTACATATTTCTCAGAATCTCACCAACTCCCCCGCAACCACCTTTAGAGTAAAAGGATATGTCCTAAACGCTTTGTGAGTCCTAGTGGCTCTACCTTATCAAATAGTAACCCCATCCACCTCAAGAACTGTCTCATAGTCTCACTAATCAATCTTAGAAAGGAAAAAATAATAAAGGAAAACAAAAAAGCCAGGTGTAGTGGCACATGTTTTTCATCGCAGCACTCCAGAGGCAGAGATAGGAGGATTACTGTGAGTTTGAGAACAGCCTGACACTACACAGTGAATTCCAGGTCAGCCTGGGCTAGAGAGAGACCCTACCTCAAAAGGGGGTATGGAGAGATTGCTCAACAGTTAAGGCACTGGCCTGCAAAGCCTAATGACTGGGTTCAATTCTCCATTATCCATGTAAAGCCAGATGCACAAAGTGCTGCGTGTGTTTGGAGTTCATTTGCAACTGCAGGAGGCCCTGTTGCACCCATTCTCTCCAGTCTCTCTCTCTCTATATATATATATGTGTGTGTGTGTGTGTGTGTATGTGTGTGTGTGTGTGTGTGTGTGTGTGTGTAATTTATCTTTCTCTCTCACATAATTTAAAAATATTTTCAAATAAATAAAATAAAAACAAAAAAAGAATTTCTTAACAATTCTTTGAGATGTAAGTTGAGAGCCACCAAAAGGATATATGTCTAATGCGAAACCTCATGATTACCATTCTCCCTGAGAGGCTTAAACCCACATTGGCTATGTCTTGTACTTTTCCAAATGCTTGCCTTTTGAGTCAAGGTCTGTAACATATGAAGGAGGCTCCTTAGTGTGTTGTAGGTGACCATGTGGATCTGTTCCTCTACCCACCCGTCATTGACAAAACCATGATAAAATAAGGAAGCTGAATTTTGTGGTATTTTGGAGTTTATGCATGAGAAGGATCCCTGAACAAATTAATATTTCATTTCAAAAGAAACAGAATATCTCTTTGGGAGACACTTTCATGGTTTTCATTCAAGTAATGTTTCTCTTAACAAGTTACTAAACTTTTCATTAGTATAATCAAATGTGCAGATGATATGACTCGCAATTTTCCTCGAAATTTTAAAATTAAGCAACAATTATGATACGATTTCAAGAGGACTCAATTAAAATGAAGTAGTTTTTTTTATTCTTTAAACTATTTATTGAAAGCCAATTATGTGTAAATCAAGTACTGACACTTAAAAGAAGTGGAGAATGAAGAACATTGTACTCATTATTTTGACTAAATAAGACATAATTGTGTGGTTTACATACATTTGGTACCTTTGGTACTTATGGTAATAAGATTCCTGTATAATACTTGTGCAGTCAGTCCTAGAAAAATGTATACTGCTCTTGTTATATAACCTCAGCCTATCCGCCAAAGTTAAATGGTAAATTAAAGTAGGTGGTGAATGTGTCCTGTTCAGAGAAGTGTGGAGGCACAGAATAGCATCTTCAAGATTGTGTACATTTATTTCATGATGTCTTATGTAAGCAAGATCTCATTGTGTTACCCAGACTGTGTTTTTGTGTTTTTTTAATTGATTTTTCTTACCTGGACTATGGGGACTAACACTCCAATGAACTTGGAATGAAGATATCTCTTTGAGGAGATGAGTTTATTTCCCTTGAGTACACAGTCAGTGGAGTGATCCCTTAGTTCCATGGCACTTCTACTTTCAGCTTCTGAAAAACCTCCTGTTGTTTTCTACAGCAACTATCCTGATTCATGTGCATTTATTCCCAGTAATAATGTATATGTTTCTCTTTCATGTACACCCTGTTGCATCTGTTACTAACTGATTGCTGATAGCAGCTCTCTATCCTAATGGATGTGAGGTGTTACCTCATAGACATTTCAATTTGTTCCCTGATGGTTGGTGAGGAAATCTAGTTCATATACATGTGGGCAATTTGTATGTCATCTTTGGGGGAAAATGTCTATTACCATTATTTGCCTATATTACACAGTGATATTCAAATATGTTGTTTCCTTATGAATATCCATATGAATAGGCTAGTAAAGATATCAGATGAAATTGTATTTTTAATTTTTTTCATTGGATATATTCATTGAACATAGCCCTGTGTTATATAGTAACATTTTCACAAAGGTATATGTTGTACATTGAGTACATTCCCACATGTAACCCAACATTTCACACACACACACACACACACACACACACACACACACCCTTCTGCTACTCCCCTTTCTTCTCATAGGCAGGTTTGCTTTTACTTTTACGTTATATATACACATGATTTTATGTACCTATATAAAAATCTAGAAACCAAAAATGAGACAAAGCATATTTATCCCTCTGAGACTGGCTTAATTGGTTTAATAAGATAATCTCCAGTTGTATGCATTTTTTAGCAAATGCCATAACTCCATTCTTCTATTGAAAACCAAAAAGACACTTTCCTAAACATTGAGTCACTTCCAGCGCTGGGCATAATGCAGCATAGAATTAAATGTTCAATAAAGCTTTTGTGAGTCATGATCTACACGTGTGATATGATGCAGATACATGAATGATGATATAGGAAAATATGATGTCTGAAGTTTTAATCGTTGTGTTAACTTGATGAGGACATGTCCAGACATGTGATCAAACATTTATCTAGGTGCTTTTTTGAGGGCATTTTTGGATATAAGATTAACATTTGAGCTGCTGCATTTTAAAACAAGCAGGTGGTGATCTGAAATGTCCTGGGCATCAATTAATCAGTTGAAAGCAAGCAAATGGAATTTTTCTCAGCTCCATAAAGAGCATGTTCTAGAAAGACATTGTTGCTTCATGTTGAAGGCTATAACTGCGACTAATTCACAAGCATTGAACCTTTGCTTAGTTTTCTTTGCTCCTGCATATTAAGCCATCAGGTTTAGAAGCAGGCAGCTCCAGTTTTGAAGAGAAAAAGAAGCCTGTGAACTTTTAAATTAATGAAGCTACATAAAAGTGTTTATTATGATTAACCTACACTCTTTTTAAAATGTCTTCTAAGAGGTGCATTTGCGCATGCACATGTGTGTGTGTGTGTGTGTGTGTGTGTGTGTGTGTGTGGCGCACATGTGTGCAATGCACTTATTTGGGGGGCAGTTATTATTAAATTTAAAAGAGGGCTGGAGAAATGGCTTAGTGGTTAAGGCGCCTGCCTCCTAAACCTAAGAACCCGGTTCCAATCTCCAGGTCCCATGTTTAGCCAGATGCAGTGATGCAAGGGCGCAATGCCGCACTTGACCACAAGGGGCGCACACATCTGGATTTCGTTCACAGAAGCTGAGAGACTGCTGGTGCGCCCATTCCCTATCTGTCTCCCTCTCTCTCTGTCTGTCTCTATGTCTCTCTCTAAAAAAATAAAAAAATAAAATAAAATAAATTATTACTGAGAGCCTCTTGATTTATTCCCTGTGGCTTGCTCTCTAATTAGATAGACTATTTGTAGATGAACCCTGTTTTCTTATCGTTATCTAAACTGTATCCTCCAGAATAGCACTAAGCTGATTATTAAAATCTATAAATATCTTTTTTTAAATTTTTAATTATTTTTTATTTATTTTTGGAGAGAGAGACAGAGAGAGATAGACAGAGAGGGAGAGAGGGAGACAGAGATGGGCGCGCAAGCAGTGTCTCAGCTGCTATGAACGAAATCAGATGTGTGCGCCCCCTTGTGGCCAAGTGCAGCATTGCACCCTTACGTCACTTTGCATCTGGCTAAACGTGGACCTGGAGATTGGAACCGCTGGACATTGGAACAAGCATTCTTAGGCTTAGCAGGCAGGTGCCTTAACCGCTAAGCCACCTCTCCAGCCCTATAAATATCTTTTATCTGTCACAGATTAATGAATCTAGTAACACTGTTTCTTATATCCTATCATGAAGCTGCATTTTGCTCTCAGTAGCAATTGTTCAGATGGAAAGTGTGTGTGTGAGTGTGTGGGGGAGAGGTGCATGTTTTCAGCTGTAAAACGTGTAGGAAAGAAGCAAAATGGAGGATGCACACAAGAGAGAGATTCTGCCGTCCATGGCATGATGCTGAACTTTACGACAGTTACACATGAACAGCAAGACTTCAAAGTACATACGAGTGACGTTTCAGTGCCCAAACCCATACCTCATGGAGTTGATATTCTGAATATACTTTTATATTGAATATTTTTCAAATTACAATGAATATTTTTCAAAAGGATTTGTAGTCTTCTCCTACTACTGCTTTTTTAAAAAATCCAGTTCTGTGAAAAACAGAGGAGAAAATTGCTTTAAGAGCCAGCTAATGTTTTAAGAAGGAGCAGTAAGTAGACCTTTCATTACAGAGACAACTATACCACTGAATAGTTGCCTCCACAAGTTACTACTGGCAATCATTTATCTTCTCACAGGCTTTTGTGCAAAATATCTGAGAATCTAGCAATTATTTCATATCTGTGTTATATTTTTCTATAAGAATTTAGCATATTTAGAAAAGAAGGAAGACACAAATACATTTTGTAGGTATTAAAATGTAAATCAGGATGTCCTTTTAGGCCACTGGCACCTTTAAAAGATCTAATAATTCCAAATAAACACAGCTTTTCTCTGATTATACAGAGATCAGATCATGTGTTTCCTCTGCTATATAAATTCTAGGAACCACAAATGAGACAAAACATATGGTATTTGTCCTTCTGAGACTGGCTTAATTGGCTTAATATGGTAATCTCTACTTGCATCCATTTCTCAGAAAATGGCATAACTCTGAAGGATGTATTTTTTTATATTTCAATTCATTATTTTATCGCTTATCTTATGAACAAGTTATACTGGCTTTAATAATACATATGAGGTAAACTATTATTTTGTTTATAAAGATTTTTTTTCTTTTTATCTTTTTTCATTTTCCTTTTTTTGGGGGGAGGGTATGAGGTAGGGTCTTGATCAAGCCCAGGCTGACCTGGAATTCACTAGGCTGGCCTTGAACTCATGGTGATCCTCCCACCTCTGCCTCCCTACTGCAGGGATTAAAGATGTGTGCCACCACACCTGGCAAGATTTCTTTTTTTCTGGCTGGGAAGACAGCTCACAGGATAAAGTGCTTGCTCCATGGGCTTGAGTACCTGAGTTTGGATCCATAGAAGCCACATAAAGCTAGATGCTAGAGTGGTTTATGTAATCCCAGCATGCCTAGGGTGAGATGGGAGAATCACTTGGAAGCTCTTTGACCAGCCAGCCTGGCAAATATTGGGGTAAGCAATAACACAAGACACCTTGTCTCAAACAGGGTGAAAGGTGAAGACCAACACACCTAAAATTGTCTTGGGACCTCTGCGCATGCACAGTTGCACACTTATGAACACACATGGGTACACACACACATACACACACACACGACTTTTTCCTTTAAAAGGTATCATTCTATTTCCTATCCTGGGAGTGAGGCCTCAGATTAGCTTTTCATAATGAAACTACTTAGGATTCAATTTTCAAACAGTTCACATCACACATGGTGTTACATGCCTGTCCTGTAATTTCACCACTTGAGAGGTAGAGGTAGGAGAATCTTGAGTTCCAGGCCAGTTTGGTGTACCAAACCAAAACAACAGCCAAAAAATACACAACAGGGCTGGAGAGAGAGCTTAGCAGTTAAGGCACTTGCCTGTGAAGCAGAAGGACCCATGTTCAGCTCTTCAGGTCCCACGTAAGTTAGAGGCACAAGGTGACACAAGCGCACAAGGTTGCACATACGTACAAGGTGGCACACATGTCTGGAGTTCAATTGCACTGGCTAGAGGCTCTGGCTTGCCAATTCGCTCCCTCTCTCTCTCTCATTAAAAAAAAAAAAAAAAAAACAGAGCAAATAAAAATGGTTCAACGAATAGCAACAGCCAAGCTATTCCGTTTGTTGGTTGAAAGAGTTCTATAGCCATGAAGTTAAAGCAAGGTTGGAAGTAATGTCTGATATCATTACTGTTCCCTTTGATCTCTTCTTTCATGACCAACTGCCAGTTTTTCAAGAGCATGATCCACAAAGGGCAGACCCATGAATGATAGCATTTAATCATTGTTATCTAGGAGGAAGTATATGGAACTTAGAATATGATTTCTCAGGAATGATATACTTTTGATTTTGTGTACATTCAAACACATGTAAAGTTATAATTTTCTACCTATGCTTGAGGAAAAGGGAATTTGAGGCACATATCCTAGATTAACTGAGGATCAGACTGCAAAAGATGGGAGAACTGACTGTGGCAAGCGATGGATTCATCAACAAAAATGATCAACATTTTAATAGTTTTAACCAAGAGTTAACATAACCATATCTCATTTATACATTATTTATTATTTTTCATGAATTGCTAGAATTATAAATCAGTGTCATATAAATTAATACTAGTTATCTTTATAATCTCCACTGAATAGTTATACTTCCAAAGAATTACCCTGAAATAAAATCAAAACAAATATACTTTAAGCATTTAAAATCTGAGTGTTAAAAAGTGCTTGCTTGCAAAGCCTCTTGGTCAAAGTTCAATTCAGTACCCATGTAAAGCCTGATGTACAAAGTGGTATATGTGTCTGAAGCTTGTCTGCAGTGCTAGGAGGCCTGGGTCTGCCCATACTCTCTCTCTGCCTCATATAAATAAATTAAATATTTCTTTAAAAAATTTAAAACTTTATATTAAAGACAGAAAAAAGTATACATGTATCTAAATGAAGTACAGGATTTTTTAAAAAAATATTTTATTTATTGATTTATTGATTTGAGAGAGAGAAAGAGAGAGAGAGAGGAAGAGAGAAAGACAGAATGGGGGCACCAGGGACTCCAGTCGCTGCAAACGAACTCCAGATGCATGCCTTCCTTTGTGCATCTGGCTAACGTGGGTCCTGGGGAATCGAGCCTAGGTCCTTAAGCTTAGCAGGCAAACGCCTTAACAGCTAAGCCATTTCCCCAGCCCAAGTACAGGATTTTTAATATTTGTAAAAAAATTAATTCAAAAATGGGATTTTACTATACTATGGATAATAGTTTTCGGGCTGTAGAGATGACTTCGCGGTTAAGGCACTTGCCTGTGAAGCCTAAGGACCCATGTTTAACTCCCTAGATCCCACATGAGACAGATGTGCAAGGTGATGCATGGGAAAGGTTGTGCATGGGCACAAGGGGATGCACATATCTGGAGTTCCATTGTAATGGCCGGAGGCCATTGAATTGGTGTTCCAATTCTCTCTCTTTCTCTCTTTCTCTGTCTCATAAGGATGTGTGCCACCATGCCCAGCAAAAAAAAAAAAAAAAAAAAAAAAAAAAAAAAAAAAAATTAAAATATATAGATAGCAAATGTGTCAATGTCCTAGACTCAAAAAATGTTAATATGGTTCATTACATGGTAATAATGAATTTGCAAATAAAGGTCTTGAAATGAGGGAAGTGTTTGCATTATACTTTTTGGTGGTCCTACTATGACCACAAGGAAAGAGAGGCTGGACATCAAAAAGAGCTAAAAATACTCCACACTGGCTTAGCTTTGAAGATGAAGAAGCCATTAGCTAAAAGATGCACACTCCATCTGAAAGTGCTACAGGGAGGGGTCAGGCTCTGTCTGCACCCTCCAGCGGTTACACCAGGAGGTCTGAGGGAGGACAGGAGACAGCTAGCTTCTTTTAGGAAGTTTCAGTTAGAGACTGAGGAACAAAGAGAACCAAAAGATGCTACCATCCCCTGGCACAAGGACCTAAATGAAATTCCTGTCTGATGGGGACTGCTCTGTAGCGCCCCCTGCTGCCCACAATCTAGCATGCTACCTAAATAAATGGCCCGGGTGGACTGGCACTGGGGTCCTACTTTCAAATGTACAAACCAATCCGGTATTCCCCTAGCATACCTGAATTGAAGCTGAATCTGATGCTATAAAGGCTGCGGCCTTCCTGTCCCTTCCCCTCTCTCTTGGCACAACCCTTGGCATGTTGCCCTGGCTTTACACTGTGCTGCTCAGACTCCATGAGTCTGGCCTCTACCCTCACCCAGAGCACAGCATTGTTTCTTTCTTTCTTTTTTTTTTTTCTTTCTTTCTTTAAAAAAAAAAATGTTTCTTAATCTAAGCTTTTCTCTTTGCCTCTGTTTTGTGGTTTGGAATACTTTCTCACTTTGATTACTTGTCTGATCTCCAAATCTACAAGGGGCTTATTTCCCTTATACTCTAGATCTACCAGCGGGTGCTCTCACCAGCTCTAGGCTTGCTACCCTGGGGAATTTCTTGAAACTCATGCTAACCATATGAGTGTAACCCTCTTCATTACTCATTTCTCCTCTGAATCCCCTGGTCTCTGCTCTGATATCTGCCTCTTATTTTCCCTATTAACTTCTCTACACAGAAAAGCACATGGCAGATGCCATAGGGGTTCCTCCTAAATCTCTCTACATAATCTCCTACATTCTACTTTCCACGTGTTTGTGGCTCTAATCCCTCTTCAAAAGCCTCAGTTTCTCTTATGTGAGCTTTCCACTTGCTTTCAGCTTTACCCTAATCTCTTTTTAAAAGCCTCAATTTCTCTTAAATCCCAGCTTCCCTTAAATAAACCCACAATTCATGATTTCCCCCTAAGTAAACTTAGTAATTCTAAATTTATTCTTCTTGAATCCATCTTTTTAATTCTTTTTTAAAGGTAGGACAGAACCCAAAGCTTGGGGTTCAAAAATTCTGGGGAACCCTCTTAAAACCCCAAATCCTGCATCTTTATCATTTTAGCCTTATTACCTCCATACCAATAATATTATAATTTCTACTGATTTCTTTTTTTTGAGAGAGAGACAGAAATAAACAGAGAGAGAGAGAGGAAGAGTTAGAGAGAGAGAGAGAGAATGGGTGAGCCAGGGCCATTTCAGCCGCTGTGAAGCAACTCCAGACATGTGCGCCCCCTTGTGGGCAAGTGCAGCATTGAGCACTTGTGGCACTTGTGTCTGGCTAAACCAGGGACCTGGAGAATCGAATGGGCATTCTTAGGCTTGGCAGACAGGCACCTTAACCGCTAAGCCATCTCTCCAGCCCTCTACCTATTTAATTTCTGATATACTTTCTACTTATTTCTACTGACTTTTTCATAATTTGTTCCTGGTTATGTAAGTGTTTGTGGTCATGATACATTGCCAATGTAACTAATTCCTTTCCAATAGATCTTGGAGGTGCTTGGCCTCAAGGTTAATTAGATGGCACTTTGTTTACATTACAAAGCTGAGTGGAACATGCAGTGTTTTTTGTCACTGTTTAAGCTAGGGCCTTCTGCCAGCTAAGCATGTGCTCCAACAATGTGCTAAATCTCTAACCTGAAAATCTCTAACAGGCTTATTAGGCAATGTTAAGTAGGAAACAGTGTCAATGTGCCCACCCTTGGAAATGTACCTAATTCTCGTATTTATAATTGTGTGGTAGAATAAACACTTCTTTCCATCTTCGAATGCTTGTTATTTTTCTCACTGTCAGTCAAATCAATGATACTGTGAGGGAGTCAGGTAGCTTTGTTAGGCAATTGGGGTGACTGGGTCCCTGAAAGTAAAACGAAGAATGTCCTTGGTCTTTGCTAGAGATCAGAGAGGAAGCTGACTTCTCCTTATTACTTGCCTAAAGAAGTTCCCTAGCTTTGTTTTTCCACAATCTGATCGCCTCCAGGGAGGGAGGTCCCCTTTCCTAGGAATTCTAATCCTGATACTGTGGTTGGTCAAGTTCAGAACCTGCTATCCTGGCTGGCCTCTTCCTCAGACAGCCTCTAGCTCAGAGCAATCAGCTGTTTCTCTGGCTTCCCTGACCCAGAAGGTAAAGCCCACTACAGTATGGTTATAAATGCATTTGTGAGGGGAGGGCAAGTTCTCTGAGCTGCCTGACCACTCCTGAATCTCCAGGTTCTGGTGAGTTTCTCTTCATCTTGGCCCAGAGGAGAAGAGAACCCCTGACCTCTACTCCCACATGGCTCTGTACCCCCTCCTGCCCTCCACACAGCAGGAGCTCTTTGCACTTTCTTTTCCTTCCTCTCAAACTCCCTTTTTTACAGTTTTTCCAGGCCTACCATATGGGATCTCAGACCATGTGGATGTACCCATTTTCCTTCCCTTGGTTCTGTACTTTCCTTAATAAATATAATAATTTAATAAGTATCTTTTTCAGTCTTATTTTATCCAAATCGCTGATTAGAGGTATACACAAACTTAGGGTTTGGGGTTCAAGGACTCTATTTAAATACCTCATTTCATATCCAGAGGCATTACTTTCACCCCTACAATGACTGACTGCTGCTCTCACAATTCATAACCTACAACCCCATGGTGCATACCAGTAATAACACTGAGGAGGTCCCTCAGTGAAAAGGGTGCCAGTTGGGGGAAAATGATGGTACCAACATATGATGTGTCTATACAAAGTTTCTACTTACTAAAAAAATCCTTTTAATTTATATAAATAAATTATTTTTCATTTTCACATTCAACTTTTTAAAAAAATCAAAATGTTTCACATACAATTCAGATTTCTTATTTTCTTGAATAGTTGTAATTTCTCACCACATATTATCCTCAATGAAGGATGATCACAATTAGAAGAACTTGAAGATCACTTTGTTGTGTGTGCTTAAAAAAACTGTGTGTAGAGCTGGAGAGATGGCTTAGCAGTTAAGCTAAGGCACTTGCCTGCAAAGCCAAAGGACTTTGGTTCGATTCCTCAGGACCCATGTAAGCTAGATACACAAGATGACACATGCATCAGGAGTTCGTTTGTGTTGGCCAGAGGCTCTGGCATACCCATTCTCCTTCTTTCTCTCTCTTTTTCTCTCTCTTTCCCTCAAATGAATAAATAAATAAATAAAACCCATGTGTACATGCACACCTGAGTTTCCCCAGGCCTGTCATTTATACATTTTAATTAATTTAGTTCATACCACACCCCCTTTGGCAAACACCTTAGTGCTTCCTACATTCAACATCTCAAAGATTCGTAGTGAATAAACATAAGGGGACATGCAAAATACCCACAGGAAAACCCACCTTATTTACAGTTTTGTAAGTATTGCTTTTACCTGTCAGGAAGCATGGGGCATGGGCTTAGTATATTCAAAAGTGATACTATCTCTCAAGTGGGCTAGACTCACTCTACCAACAAGCTCTTATCATATCATTTGTTCCTTTAATCTCTTTCTGCTTGATCAGGAGTTCGCATTGCTTTCCAAATCTGATCTCTAAGTCAACCAAATAGGAAACTTCAAGGTCAAGTGCAGAGGCCAAAGGGACATTCCATTAGAAATGGCCATTGATGGTACCAATATTAGTTGGAAAAATGATGTGTGTTTGCTCAATGATATGTCTAACAACGTATACAACCAGTAAGTGATAGTTAATGATATTAGCATTATAGGCATAACTGATGGACACAAGAGAAAGCTAGGTTCTTTCACACAATTAATTAGGGACAGAACCCAAAGAAGGAATAAGGGATGCCATTTTGTTCATTCTGGCAAAGCTGAAACTTTCAACTGCTCCTGTCTCATCCAAGATGGCTGCCAGTGATGCACCCAGCACGACCTCCCTGCTTCTTCCTCACATCAGCCTCTCCGTCTGAGTCCAAAAAAGCAATCAAATATTGGATGAGCCCTTCAGTCTGAACCAAGCAGGTCTCTTTTTACACACCTGAGCCTGATCACCAGGCTCACCCTGATTGCATGTCTGAACCACATAAAGGGGGTTTGACCATGCCCCCTCCCTCCCTTTGCTCTGTGAGCTGGCATAAACACTCCCACCTGCATCTGCCTCTCCTTCCCGGCCTGGCTGTTCTTTCCCAGGCAGGACAGGAAGGGGGGAGTACTTATCTGACCAGTGTGTTTTCTGCTTGCGTTCTATCTCTGTCATGCTTTGGGGTACCTTCTCACTTTAATTACGTGTATGACTTATCTTTGATCACTGAGTCCTTCACTATTTCTTATTCCTCTCTGATTTGTTATTGGAAGGGGCTTGGATACATCCCTTACTCTGTGAAAAATGCTAATGTGCCAAGGGGTTTGGAGTTTGGAGTCAGAGATGGGACACTTTTTTTTTTTTTTTTTTTTGAGGTAGGGTCTCACTCTAGCCCAGACTGACCTGGAATTCATTATGTAGTCTCAGGCTGGCCTCAAACTCATGGCAAACCTCCTACCTCCGCCTCCAAAGTGCTGGGATTAGAGGTGTGTGCAACCACGCCCAGCGGAGAGACACTTTCACTTTATAGTGAGGGAGAGCACAATTTCACACAGAACTCAAGTATAGAGCATGGGGACATTTCTGTAGGATGAATTTTGGCTTATAAATTACTCTGACTGGGATTTTACTACAGGAAAATATAATTTAAATCATCAAAATTAACAAAAGATGGTTTCTTTCCACCAAGTAAATAAGAGTACTCATGAAGAAAAACAAGAGATGGGAATTTAGTTTGCACTTTTGAACTCGCAATTTTCTACTTGGTATAATTCTCATAGATGTTTAAGGGAAAATTAGAGCTGGCTACATTTAAAAATGTGCTTTCCAAAAATTATTTTAAAATTATTGAAAAAGTATAAAACAAGGAGAATAAATTACTGTGTGTTCTTT
Source organism: Orientallactaga sibirica (assembly GCA_036365145.1). Classification (NCBI taxonomy): domain Eukaryota; kingdom Metazoa; phylum Chordata; class Mammalia; order Rodentia; family Dipodidae; genus Orientallactaga; species Orientallactaga sibirica. Next base: position 15,017,955 of record JAEOAD010000032.1, read on the forward strand.
TGTGGTTGTAGTGGTTCATTTTTTGTGTTTGTTTTGTTTTTCGAAGTAGGGTCTCACTCTAGCCCAGGCTGACCTGGAATTCATTATGTAGTCTCAGTGTGGCCTTGAACTCACAGTGATCCTGCTACCTCTGCCTCCCTGGTGCTGTGATTAAAGGCGTGTGCCACCATGCCTGGCTAGTGTTTTTTCTTTCAATGAGTTGGTGGGGTTGACTTGGAATATTGACTACTATACCTTATTCTAGTATAACTTCTGAAGTGTCCAAGTCAAGTACTAAACATTATTACACAGAAATGTGCACAGTTACTGCTTGGAGGAACAGGTAACCTGAAAGTTATAGTCTAGAGTCCTTGTGGATGTTAATTAATTTGAATCTCCAGTCAAGAATCAAGTCCTAAAACTGCCCATAAAAAACTTTCTCAAATTTTGTAACTATTTGGAACAGATGGAATCTTTCACTACTCATGAGTGGCCCAAAATGGAGTGAGTCTAGTTGTTAGTCTCATAGAGATAAATGATGAACCCACCTCACAAACACTGCAGTAGTTATCAGTGTGGGGTCAGTGCTAATGTTGTTAAGATGGAAGAGGTTTTCTTGAATATACTAATGTTCTGATCTGGTTGAGACCCAGGAGAGAAATTTCAGTTCTATTGTTCCCTTTAAGTATCATAAAACTAAATTAGCCACATCTAAGCTTTTCCTCATACAATTGGACATGATTTTTACAGTATATGAATCTCCTCTTGCCTCCAATTCTGGAAACTCAATTAACAAAGGAAAACAATAAACTTTCCATTGCCTCAGTAATGGATGATCAAATGTTAATTGCAATATGTTTGATGTTATATTCCAAGTTATAAGCAACTTCTTTCTATACTAGTAATTAAGGTGATTTCTTGACAGTAAGCAAGGCCATCAACCTAAGAGACAGCCCTTTAAGACACAGTCTTGGTATTTACAAAACTGTCAAGAATAAATACTTCTTTAAAGAAGTAGTTTGTATTACTTAGGTATCAATGCTTTTTCAAATCACAAACATTGATGGTTCTGCTATGGATCTGATCATGCTAATACCTATGCCAGCAACATGTCTCCTTGCTCAGCATGTCCACCTTTGTTAACATTTTTGATTTTGTTATACATTAATATCATGTATTTTCTTTTCATATCTCTTCATAGTTTGATATTCAAAAATTTATCCCCCCTTCCTCTCTGTTCTTCTCTCTTCCTCCAGCCTGATTTCCTTTCTTCTTTTCTCTCCCTAAAAAAAGTGGGTTTGGCAGGGTGTGGTGGTGCTTGCCTTTAATCCCAGTACTCAGGAGGCAGAGGTAGGAGGATCACCACAAGTTCGAGGCCACCCAGAGACTACATAGTGAATTCCATGTCAGCCTGAGCTAGGGTGAGACCCTACCTCAAAAAAAAAAAAAAAAAAAAAAAAAAAAAACACTGGGTTTGAAGTCAGTTGATGGAGTAGAGGAAGGCCACCTTCCATGGTGCTGATAGGAGATTCATGACACACAAAATCAGGGTAAATGTAAACTGTGAAGAACAGTTATCAATGGATGGTCCACCACAGTGATTAGAGCCCAAAGTAGGAAGAGAGGTGAAACACAGGAGATTGGCAAGAATAAGAAGTAAATGATTTCCCAATGACACCAGAACCCAGACATTGTGAGGAAGGTGTGGGCTAGTTGCAAAATGAGGTAAGGAATTCAAGTAAGTTCACAGAGAAAAGGATCAGTGGAGAGTCTGGGAGCTTAGGAAAGTGTGTATAACATGGATGTAAAATTTCACTAGAAAATGAAGCCCACTAAATATGAATCCTAGATAAAAGGAAATGAATCTGGCAGCCCTCCATACAGAGCCTCAGCAGTTTAGGTACAGAGGGCAGAGAAGGGTTCCAGGAGCTCAGCAAGGCATTTCTTCAAGTCCCTTTGTGTCTAAAAAGGAGAGTAGACTCAAAATGCTACCCTTATTCTTCCTTCTCCACACTTTCTTTTGCTTTATTTCATGAAATGTGTTTACGTAAAGACATACTTAATATCTTTAATTTGTAGCCTTTCACTCAAACACCAATACAGTCTGTTATAGAAAGAAACACTGGGGGAAAAAAAAGTCCTTTAGTGTACCTTCCTTATGATATTATTGTATGAAATTTTATTTACAAATGCTTTATGAAATACTCAGGTGAATTTTGTTTGTTTGTTTGTTTGCTTTTGTTTTTCGAGGTAGGGTCTCACTCTAGCCCAGGCTGACCTGGTATTCACTCTGTCATCTCAGGTTGGCCTCAAACTCACAGCTACTCTCCTATCTCTGCCTCCCAAGTGCTGGGATTAAAGACATGCGCCACCAGCTTGGCTCAGGTGGATTTTTTTTAAACGTTTTTATGACACTTATCTGGGTATAGATAAAGGAACACACCACAATTCACAATCTCAAGTCTTCTGAGTAGTTTTTAATGAGATAGTATAATGAGAAATCTACCCTTTCTCTTTATAAGTAACCTTAGCTGTATGTGGTAACTGTATATAAGACCTAACTGACATATCTAAGCTTTACACAGGAATTTTTGTAAACAAAATCTGATTTTGAATATCTTTACCTATAGTCTTCTCCTGTCAGGGAAGGACAGCCACACCTTCTGGTGGCCCAGAGAGGATTTCCTGACATGTGGTTTACCAGAATAACCTCATGGATTCTTCCTTCCTACTTCACATCTCACAATCACTGCTGGTTGTTGGAATAGGAATGCTCTCTTTTGTCCTTGTTACAATATATTGTTGTAACTTGTTTTTATCTTGCTATAAACTATTCCTGCATGCCTCTGGCTTTCAAAATTCTACAGATAACAAGATCCAATATACACGTCTTTTTTTTTTTTTTTTTTTTTTTTTTTTTTTTTCCAGGAGGGAACATTTAAAGGCAGATTTGCTGTGTTGTGTATTGTGAACTGAAGTTCCCGGATTAAGGCTTTACAGATTAACTGATTAGAACTTTGAGAGTAGGAATGTTACAGCTGGAGAACTAAAATTATCTTTGGTCTGTGTTTTGTTCTCTTAATTGCTATGTATAATCACCTTTGTGACTAATCTGGCATTCCCACAATGACCAGGTGAAAGTATGGAATGCATTAACTTAATAGACCATTAGCTTCAATCAACCCAAGAGCTAAGATTGTCATCAGAGAGAATCTAAATGCAATAGCAGAGATTTCCCTGTTTGCCACAACCTGTCTACCTTGATGCCACCACCAGTAAGTGCACTGATTCATGACTTCTTTTGCTATGAGGTTTCCATGGTGGAACATGTCATTTGGAACAACTTCAATCTCTGTTCCTGGGCCAAGGACGCTCATATTTTCCTCTGAACAAGCTATTTCTTATTCCCTTTGGGGCAGATGATGTGCTTTGAGCCCATGCTAATATCTACTCTTGTGCTTCTAAATGGTAATCGTATCAGGAAGTAAAGGCTTGCTTCAAGAAGCCCAAAAAATTGTTAATTTAAGGTTTTGTTTCGCTTCCCATTTTTGTTTTACATTTTGCATGACTTTGCTTTTACCATTTTGCAGTGGCAATTGTTCCTCTTATTCAATCACAGTTCTGTTCCACCTATAGAGAAAGACGATTATGCGTAGTTATCAGAGCCCCTGCCAGTTTAAGCTTCCTTAATTAGAACACTACAGGCAGGGTATTATGGATGAAGGGTTAATAACCTTCCCCCCAAAACTAGAGGGAGCTAAAGAGTTAATAACTGACCTTAAGATGAGAAGGCCGTAAAGAATGGAGACATCCAGTCCTCCGTAGTCAACTCTGCTAAAGAGCCTACTCCGAGCAAATAACTTTGAGGCCTTATGTGCTTCCCTTGGTCCTGCAGCTGATTCAGTCTGATTACCTTGGGATCCTCCTTATAAGTTTGAAGCCCAGCCTGACTCCGGGCTTCAGCCTTCATTCTGCAGGAAGGCTGCTGGCCCCTCGCTGCACCTCTCAATAAACAGTCTGTCTAATCAAGTCTGGTGTTCTTTCTTGTTTTTCTCTTATACTTTCCTTACAATGAACACTGTAATCCCACATTTTCATAACCTGTGAGACTGTTTTTAATCATGACCCACAGGTTCATTTTAATTTTATTTATTTACCTTTATTTTTACTACTCAGGCCCTTTGTTGGTACAGGCACCCCGGTCATGTTGCCTGTTCTATAGACAGAATATTGTTTGGAGATTAATTTTACTATAGTCCTATGCTCAGTTCCATTGAAACTTTAGATGATGTATTTGATTTTCAAGCCATTTACTGTCCTTGGAGGCTCTCTGACTCTCCAGGTCCCGGGGGCTACAAAGAACAATTGTCGCTGCTCTTCTGTGTTTTGAAGACATGTGAATGAAAATGATTGAAGCACTTAAGATTTCTAAAGACGCTTTTATAATGTAGTACTCTACACTTACCTAAGTCCCTAAGTTCATGTTAATTCCAAGCAGGAGCCTGTGCTTAAAATCTTAATGGAAATTTATGAGTGAATGTATGATCTGAGCTGTGTGTGTTACTCCCAGCTCTACAAACAAGAGGCTGTTGGATTTTTTCTCTCAGAATTAATGAGAGCTCGAGGTGAATTTGGAATGCATAGGCTTCAAGATACTTTTCAACTTGTTAAAGTCATCAGGAAACACTATTTGACCCTAGCTTGTTTGTTTTGAAAGGACTTTATACATGTTCATTAGCCATGTCTTTTTGCATGAGATTGTAAGAAATAACTCAGCACAAATAACCACAGTGGAAACCTCAATAGAATATGATAAGCAGGGAGACACATGGCGCTGTTGTGTCTGAGTAAATACTTGCGAGCACTCTGTAATTCTGTTAGGCTTTGTGCCTGCAGTGTTTCTTTGCACGTCATCTGCATTTAAATGTGTACCATAATGATTCCATCACAGCTATCCGAACACTTTCACAGAACACAAGAAGCAGGTGTTTGAGGAATGGTAACTTCGGCATTTGCAGTACCTTTGAGCTACACTAAAAGACCACAGCAGACCAAAATGGAGCGATTGCTTCACAATTTTCACACGGAGTAGGAGAGCACCTATTTATTCTAGATGTCTCCCTCCTTCCCAGTTCTTTACTGCAAGGTAACAGGAAGGTCTGAATAGTGGGGTAATTACTGGGCTCACAACAGCAGTCAGAGCAAGCTAAGAAATAAGTAAGAACAGGAAATGAAAAGAAAGGACAAAGTTCTCAGCAACTATTGTATGCCCAGCAGTGTAACGCCATTCTGATTAGCATAACTGAGGAGAATGAGGCACTTGGAGGATGATTCAGTCCATAATAATAATTCAGAATGTGACAGTACTAGGACTTCAACTTCAAAGCTCTTATAGTCATTTAACTGGCTGCTCCTCCTCATCCAGTGAGATGCTGATGCTCTGGTTAGACATAGACAAGAAAATCAAGGGAACAAAGAACGGCTACTTGAGAGGGAGAACTAAAGTGGAGTGAGTAGGATCAGAGCAATAGCATAGCTTGGAGTAAAGTGTTGCCAATGTCTTAAAAAAATATATTTATTCAGGGCCTGAGAGATGGCTTAGCAGTTAAGCACTTGCCTGGGAAGCCTAAGGACCTCAGTTCAAGGCTCGATTCCCCAGGACCCAAGTAAGCCAGATGCACAAGGTGGTGCATGCATCTGGAGTTTGTTTACAATGGCTGGAGGCCCTGGCGTGCCCATTCTCTCTTTATCTGCCTCTTTTTCTTCTGTTTATCTGTTGCTCTGAAACGAATAAATAAGCCCATTAATGTCTTTTTACTTTGTATATACACTAATATTACTCTACATGTTTTTTGCAAAATAAAGAATATGCATTAATATTATAAAATAATATAATATGATTTTTTGTTTTTTGTTTTTGTGAGGTAGTGTCTCACTCTGGTCCAGCCTGACCTGGAATTAACTATGACTATGTAATTTCAGGGTGGCCTCAAACTCATGGCAATCATCCTACCTCTGCCTCCTGAGTGCTGGGATTAAAGGCGTGCGCTACCACACCCGGCTATGCTATGATTTTTTTAAATGTAGTTTGTCCAGAAAGATATAAATTTAAAAATCAAAATGATAGCAATTATTAATTTGAACATTTAGAATCTTCTAAAATTGAATGCATATTTCTAAAATTCCTGTTTAGGAAACAAATAGTAAATGCTATGTTCTCATGAATTTTTTCCCATTTGATTATAGATATATACTTATCATCCTCCAAGTACAGAATATTACTCATACCATGTTTTTGAGAAGATCCATATTACATCATAAGGAAAGCTGATCAGTCTTTCACTTTATTTTATTTTATTTTATTTTATTTTATTTTATTTTTTTGGTTTTTCGAGGTAGGGTCTCACTCTGGCCCAGGCTGAAATTCACTATGTAGTCTCAGGGTGTCCTCGAACTCATGGCGATCCTCCTATCTCTGCCTCCCGAGTGCTATGATTCACTTTTGGTAATCTAATTTTTATGCCCTTGGTAACAAATAAGCACGTTAGCACAAGAGTGTTATTTAAAAGCACAACATACATGTGTGCTTACATCTTCAACTACTTTCTGAATATATATTTCCCAGGTTTGAACTTATTGGTAAATATTATGTGTATTTTGATAACTAGTTTTTTTATTCACATTTTCGTGAATATATATAATGTATGTTGATCATTACCTTCGCCCATGTTGCCCTCTCATCCATCCTTCCATTAAAACCCTTTTCCAACAAGTCCCTCTTATATTTAGATTTTTTTTTTTTTTTTTTTTTTTTTTTGCCGTACTCCATTATCCCTGACAAAATATTGGTGGGACCAATATCATACAGTCATGTGTAGGTAACAACAGCCACTGTGATGTCACTGAATTCAGGTACTTCCTATACTGAAGAAAGCTTTCCAGAACATTTCCACCATCCCCTGGCGGTTACATTCTTACCTCCACGTCTTCTACACAAAGTTCCCTGAGCCTTAGAGCTGGTGTCCCTTGAGTGCTGTACACTCAACAGTCACCTAGTCTCAGCACTTTGACCAGTTTTGAGTCTCCCTGGTATTCACTATTATCTGTGGAAAGAAGCTTCATTGACCAAAAGTGAGAGCAACACTAATCTGTGGGCCTAAACAAGTATCTGTGGAGACAGAACATATAGCTGGACAACATTATTGAGCCATCCTAGGATCTCCATGTTCCACTCCTTTCTATTCTCGGGTGAATAATAACTGACAGTTTGGTTCACTGCCTTTGAAGTGTGTCCAAGACTACATCTCTGCCTGGGTTAGTCATTTACACAGATTCCTCCCTGCTTGTTAGTTCTTCTAAAGTCATCTAAAACCTCATGGCGCAAACACTCTTACCGAGTTTTAGGTTAGTTTCCTGGAGAGTTCTTATTCTTACTTGTCCTTTTACAACCCCAGAACCAAAATTACACATATTTAAGGATTTCTCCCACCTCTCTGCAGGAATTCATCTTCCTGTTTTATATAAATATAAACATATCTTCTATCAAACTGTTCTTTGCAAAGCAACTGAACAATAGTTTCTAACACTGTGTTTCACTTTCAGAACTTGGTGGGCATAAAAATCAATTTCCCCTTTCAAAGTATTAATGACTTGTGAAATTGGACCCAGAGAGATGAACTGGACAGGGCATGCACCATATTTCCTCCCTTCCACAGTTTCCTTAACTTAGACAACACTTGCACCCAAAATCACTCACAGCAAACAAAGAAAACAAAATATCTACTTTTCAGTGAAGACAAGTCAAATTAGAATAAAAATATGAATATGAAACTTCTTGACAGCCTTAAAGAATGCATCTGAGCAGCTGTGCACATCTGACCAGCTCCCCTGCAAAGCAGCCAAGCTGTTTATGTGGCTTCCTATCCATCCACTCAAGACCAAAATGAATTGGAAAGTGATATATTAAAATGTTTCAAATTTATAGGAATAATAGCATTGGATGCATGAGGGAGGTCATAAGCCAAAATAATGCCTCTGCGCGCCCTGTGCTATTCATGCTGGGACATTCATCTGGAATAAGGATTTTTTTTCCAGAATGTTCAAGCTTCATGTAGATCAAATGAATATGTAGCAGTTGTTGAGATTTGCAGATTTTTATATTAATAACTGGAAGATTGAGAGCCTGAGATACAATTGCATCACAATAACTATCTTATATGAAAACCAAATTGCTTTCCTAAAATTGTATCACAATCTACCAGGCGAGGAAGACCTTTGATGAATACCTGGAGTTTCTAAAACCTGTAATTGTTCTTATCCATAAATAATAAAACTGGAGAACTGTAAGAAGGTGAAGATTGACTGAATCCAAGTCTTCTGAGCAAAGCGTTAGCACAGCCTTCCTGACTAGGAGGACCAAGTCAGACAGCCCCCAAGATTCTTCAGCATGCCTTGCTACCTAATCTTACCCATGTGAAAAAAAAAAGGGAAACAAAGTAATTGTTGTCTTAATTTATTTTGGTTTTATGCATACTCTTTTCTTTGTTTATTTGTTTGTTTGGTTTGGTTTTTTTGAGGTAGGGTCTCACTCTAGCCCAGACTGACCTGGAATTTACTATGTAGTCTCAGGGTGGCCTCGAACTCAAGGTGATCCTTCTACCTCTGCCTCCTGAGTGCTGGGATTAAAGGCATGTGCCACCATGCCCGGCTTTTATGCATACTCTCTTTACCCTGGCAATATTTCACTGTGGGCACAGAAAATGCCTCTGTTGCTATCTGACCCAGTGACAACAGAAATGCTGACACATTCTTTCTGCATTCCTTCTGGATCTTCACATTGAAAGGGAAAAACAGTTCAGAGAGGAAATTCTGGCTGGCCTGCAGATGCTATTGGGGTTTTCAGGTCTGAGGCCCAAAGGCACTAGTCAGCATGCCATCAAATGGTGGCATGACATACTAAAGCTATTATCTGAGATAGCTGCCAGAATCATCTGGGGATTCTTTACTTAGCTGACCATGAACTTGGTCATGGCCACAGCACTCCTATCTAGAATATTGCTTCATTATGATAAGTAAGAAAATCGCATGGGATTCATGAAAGTCATGAAATCCTAGGTACTGTCGCCTCATATTCTATAACTCAATCTGAAACTGAGAGAAGATGGTGAAAAAATATTGTGAAGAAAAGAGGTTGTACATTGTGGGTAGAACTAACTCATGACATGCATTATATATAGATGAAAAGTAAATTGAAAACATGTTACATTTTAATTGGGGCAAGAAAGGAATGAATATGCCAGTCACAAGCTATGAACGTACCTCTCCCCCAAACTGGTTCATCACTGGTAACAGTCAACATGGTGCCATTTCGATCAGGGTAATACAATAATACTTCCTCAAAAGGAGAGCGCCTTCTTTTGCCCTTTCTTTTCTAGTCTTCTCTCAGGTGGGACATATGCTTTCAGGGAATGTTATCATATTTCTGGTAGAAAGTATTTTAAGTTCTGTTTATATGAAGCCTTTCTCATTATTTTTAACTCTTTTCTAAGTATTTTAGAATGTGAACAGGTTTATGTAGAAAAGTAAACTTGTACACTGAAGATAAAGATCATTAGTGAAGGACCTGCCTAGCATTCTTCCTCATAACCCTGGATCCAGAAAATACTGGAAGTTATCTTCCCACATAAAGGAATAACTGAAAATATAAGAGAGATTTTATGAAATAAGCACTTCAAAAGGTGACAAACAAGGTCTTTTCCCAGGAAGTTATCTATATAGCAACTCCCCATTACACTTAGGAAGCAATAAGGCAAAACTCTATTGGTCAGAAGACTTGAGACAAGTTTGTTCTTTTATTTATTTATATATTTATTTTGGTTTTTCGAGGAAGGGTCTCTAGCCCAGGCTGACCTGGAATTCACTGAGCCACCATGCCTGGCTTTGAGGCAAGTTTTATTCAAATATTAAAATAAATAGATTGTTTAAGCTATTGTGATATATGGTGCAAAAACTGAAGGTCTTGGGCTGATAAAACAGAAATAAACCTTGTTGCAAGAAGGATTTCTTTTTTTTTTTTTTTTGGTTTTTCGAGGTAGGGTCTCACTCTGGCTCAGGCTGACCTGGAATTCACTATGTAGTCTCAGGGTGGCCTCAAACTCTTGGTGATCCTCCTATCTCTGCCTCCCGAGTGCTGGGATTAAAGGCATGAGCCACCACGCCCGGCCAACATTTCATTTCTTTTCCAGGAAATGAAAAAGTCCACAGGATGCTAGGATGTTTGAGTATCTTTTTAAGAGAGAATGGGTATGCCAGGACTTCTAGCCACTGCAAACAAACTCCAGATGCTTGTGACCCCTGTGCATCTGGCTCACGTGGGTAGTGGATAATCAAACCTGGGTCCTTAGTCTTCACAGGCAATCGCCTTAACCGCTAAACCATCTCTCCAGCCCCTGAGTATCTTTATACTCTGCACATGAGGATATCTCTGAGCTGGCAGTACCTGGAAGGTTGTACCATGTTAAATCCTAATCTTCCCTAATACAAAACAATAATTAATGAATTGGGTATTCATGGTCAAGAATCAGACAAAAATCACTTTGTTTGAAAATATAGAGGGACATAAAAATGATTATTTGGGGTTGGCAGTTAGAGCTCAGTGGAGGAACAATTTCCTAGCAAGTACAAAAACTGGGGGTTCAATTCCCAGCACCAGGACAAAAATAAAATCCCATAAAGTAATTTGCTAAAAAATTAAAGAAATGATTGCCTGTGGGAAAAAGAAAGTGGTGGTACTCTAAAAAAACTCATTACAATTTTAAATTAATATGCAAGCATGTGTATTTTTCTTCAAATAAAACTAAATTTTAGAAACATTTTAAATACCATACCAAATGAGCACACACATATGCACATATTTAGATGTCAATAGACTAACCACACAACAGGTTTCAAATTATTCCCAGAACATTTTGAATTCTCTTGAAATTACTGTGTCTTACATGAAATTATATTGGTTTCACATTTGAGTTGAAGAACAAAAGACTAAAATATTTGCTCTGCTGTAGAAAGAAAAATGCCTCTTTAAAGCTAATGAAAGAGAAGTCAGATAGGATATTCATCACTACAGAAAATATGACAAAATTCAATGACAGTAATTTTTACCAAAATGGATGGGGATTCAATATAAGGTAAACTGCTGATATACACATATAAACCACTCATCAAATATTGACAAGAATACACCTGCTTGAAAAACATTATGAAAAATCTCTATTCCCCATTTCACAATTAGAAAGATTATGGATGACATTGAGAAATATTATTGATTGAAATTATGCCCTAAATAATTTACTTAAAACCTACAGCATTCAAAAAATTAATACAGCCGGACGTGGTGGTGCACGCCTGTAATCCCAGCACTTGTGAGGCAGAGGTAGGAGGATTGCTGAGAGTTCGAGGCCACCCTGAGACTACATAGTGAATTCCAGATCAGCCTGGACCAGAGTGAGACCCTACCTCACAAAACCAAAAAAAAAAAAAAAAATTAATATAGACATTTTGATTCATCATTGAGGAATTTAGAAACATTTCCTGAGGCCACATAAACTATTTTAAAAATATATTTTATTTATTTATTTGACAGAGAGAGAGAGAGTGAAAAAGAATGAGCAAGAACATGCCAGAGCATCTTGCCACTGCAAACAAACTCCACACACATGCATCATTTTGTGCATTTGGCTTCATATACATACCGGGGAATTTGATCGGAATCATCAGGCTTTGTAAGCAAGTGCCATTAACAGCTGAGCCATCTCTCCATCCTCTCACATATACTTTTTAAAAATATATTTTATTTGTTTATTTATTGAGAAAGAGAAGCAGAGAGAGAATGAGAGACAGAGAGAGAATGGGCACTCCAGGGCCTCCAGCCACTGCAAATGAACTCCAGTTGCATGTGCCTCCTTATGCATCTGGCTTACATAGGTCTTGGGGAATTGAACTGGGGTCCTTTGGTTTACAGACAAGTACTTTAACCACTAAGCCATCTTCTCCAGCCCACATACAGAATCTTGATTCAGTGTACTCATAAGAACTTCATTCAGAAGTGGGGTGAGGGCCTAGAAGATGGCTCAGTAGATAAAGCACTTGTCACACAGGGTGACAAATAAATGTTTAGCACCCACAAAAATGCTTAGTAGACTGAGTGGCCTGACCATAATCCCAGAACTATGTGAAGTCAGGAGATGCCCATTGCAAGCTGGCTAGATAGGCTAGCCAATTCAATGAGCTCTTGCTTTCATGAGAGAACCTACAGCAGGCTGCTTTTCCTGCCTTTATGGAACTTCCCCTGGATCTGTAAGCTTCAATAAATAATATCCCTTCCTCCATAACTGTGCCTGGTCTGGAAGTTCATCTCAGCGAACCTGAAGCTGTCTGCAACAATTACCTTGATTTATATGACCTGTAACAGGTATGGAGGTCCAAGTAGTTATAAAAAAAAATCTACCCCCAAAAAAGTCCAGGTCCAAATGAATTTACTGGTGAATTTTACCAGACCTTCATGGAAGAATTAACACCAATGCTTCTCAAACTTTTCCATAAAATAGAAAAAGAAGGAATCCTACCAAACTGCTTCTACAAAGCCAGCATCACCATGATACCAAAACCAGACAAAAATACAACAAAAAAAGAAAATTATAGACCAATCTCCCTCATGAACATAGATGAAAAACTTAACAAAATATTGGCAAACAGAATACAAGAATATATCAGAAAGATCATTCACCCCGACCAAGTAGGCTTTATCCCAGAGATGCAGGGATGGTTTAACATATGCAAATCGATAAATGTAATACATTATATAAATGGACTGAAAGACGAAAACTGCATGATCATCTCATTAGATGCAAAAAAAAAAAGCATTTGGTAAAATCCAACATCCCTTCATAAAAGTCCTACAGAGACTGGGAATAAAAGGAACATATTTTAACATAATAAAGACTATTTATGACAAACCTACAGCCAACATAATACTAAATGGAGAAAAACTTGAAGCTTTTCCACTAAAATCAGGAACAAGAGAATGGTGTCCACTGTCCCCACTTCTATTTAATATAGTACTGGAAGTCTTAGCCATAGCAATAAGGCAAGAGACACTCATAAAAAGGATACAAATTGGAAGGGAAGTGATCAAGTAATTATTACTTGCAGATGATATGATTCTATACATAAAGGACACTAAAGACTACCAGCAAACTGTTAGAGCTGATAAACACCTATAGTCATGTAGCAGGATACAAAATAAACACACAGAAATCAGTAGCCTTCCTATATGCTAACAACAAACACACAGAGGATAAAATCAGAGAATCACTCCCATTCACAATTGCATCAATAATAATAATAATAATAAAGTACCTTGGGGTAAAACTAACCATGGAAGTGAAGGATCTCTACAAGGAGAACTTTAAAACACTCAATACAGAAATTGCAGAAGATACTAGGAAATGAAAAGACATCCCTTGTTATTGGACTGGAAGAATCACTATTGTGAAAATGTCAAAAGCATTTTACACATTTAATGTAATCCTCATCAAAATTCCAATGGCATTCTTCATGGAAATAGAAAAACAATCCAAAAATCCATTGGGAAGCACAATAAAAACGTCAAATATCTAAAACAATTTTAAGCAACAAAATTAAGGCTGGAGGGCTAGAGAGATGGCTTAGTGGTTAAGGTACATGCCTGTGAAACCTAAGGACCCAGGTCTGACACCCTAGAAACCACGTAAGCCAGATACAGAAGGTGATGCATGTGCATAAGGTGACACACAGGTCTGGAGTTCAATTGCAGTAGCTAGAGGCCCTGCCATACCAATTCTCTTGCTCTGTCCTTCATAAAAATATAAAAACGAGAGATTTTGAGATAATTTAAAAATAGTAACCAAGGATTGGAGGGATGGCTTAGTAGTTAAGGTATTTGCCTGTAAAGCCAAAGGGCCCAGGTTTGATTCCCCAGGACCCATATTAGCCAGATGCATAAGGGGGCACAGGCATCTGGAGTTCATTTGCAGTGGCTGGAGGCCCTGGCACACTCATTCTCTCTCTCTTCCTCTTTCTCTGTCAGGTAAATAAATAAATAAATAAATAAATAAATAAATAAATAAATAAATAAATAAATTGTAACCAAGATACATGCTCTTTGAAATTAAAACATATCAAATATAAATATACAAACATGCTGAAGCCAAAGCAAAGAAGAATATGTATTTCTTGTAGACTAATGAGAAGAAACCTTAAATAATTCCATGGATATAGCATCATGACATTTCAGAATAGATATAGAAATAGAGAATTCTAAATGTATATTACTTTATTACAAAATTAATAAAGAAATAAATCCGAGAAAACTTAAGAGAAATGTGGAAACCGTAGTTACTGATGGACATGTGGGCAGGTCTGGGTCAGAAGTCACTAGATCAAGTAGATGGAAAATCAGTGAAGAGACAGAAGAGTTGTATGGTTCTATCAACCAACTTGACCTTCTTAACATTTAGAGAATATTACACACAAAACAGCTATGTGCACATCTTTGAACTATACATGGGCTTTCCAAACACAGACCATATAAGGAATGATAAAATAACTTCATGAAAGTAAATGGAATAAAATGATAAATATAGGTCTTCTGTACATATTGGCTTTAAATTACAAAGCAATAAAAGCATACCTAGAAAACCCTAAATATTTGAAATTTAACAAGATGCTTCGAAGTAAGTAATATTTCAAAGAATAAATGCCAAAAAGTTATAAGCCCTTAAATAGAATAAAATACACACCCAATGCATCAAAAGTGAGGTCTTTAAAAGAGTATTTTATAAATTCATATAGCACAAAGGACAAGGTCTTTAATTAATGGTGCACAGAAGGCTGGATATCCACATTCAGAAGAACAAAACTAGATGGCTAGCTCTCCCATGTTACAAGTAAAAACTCAGTATCAATTAAAGACACACATAAAACTTGAAACTATGAAAGTCATAGAGGAAAACATAGGGAAAATTATATAGGACAGTGGTATTGGCAAGGATAATTGGACAATATACCCAAAGCACAGGAAACATTAACTGAAAAAGACAAATAGAGTGATTCGATCAGATTAAAACATTCATGACATCAAGGGGAACATTTAACAAGGTGAAGAGACAGCCTACAGAATCAGAGAGAATATTTGCAATGTCTTCTTGGGGCAACTCCAAAGCAAAACAAATGTGTAAACCCTCACTTACCAATCCAGTTTAAGATGATCAATTGGCTGTTACACTGATATTTCTCAAAGAAAAACAAATGGTCAACGGGTATATCAGGGGGTGGTCAACATTGCTAATCATCAGGGAAATGTAAGCCAAAAATCACAATAAGGTTGGGTGTGGTTGCACACGCCTTTAATCCCAGCACTCAGTGAGGCAGAGGTAGGAACATCACCATGAGTTCAAGGCCACCCTGAAACTACGTACTGAATTTTGGGTAATCCTGGGTTAGAGTGAGACCTTACCTCAAAAAAAAAAAAAAAAATCACAATGGGCTATCAAATCATCTCAGTTACGCTTACTGTTCTTGCTGGGGATTGGGGTTGATTAGGTGTACTCCCATGAACTTCATTCCTAAGTGGGTGAGGGCCTACGGGATGGCTCAGTAGATAAAGCACTTGTAACACAAGTGACAAGTTAGGGAGGCCTCATTTTTAGGCAGCTAGTCAGGGTTACAGGACCAAAAGGGAATAAACAGATATTGTTTGTCCCGACATAGCCAATAAACATAGAGGTCTAAAGAAAACAAGATCCACAAACTGAAATCCACAAATCCCTGACTCACATTGACCCATCAAAAGGTCAAACACCCTGACTCACACTGCCTCACCAGGGCAGCTGGCCCATACCATACAAAGTAACTATTCTTTCCTCTAACTCATCAGTCTATCAGGCATCTCCCACACAAGTTCAAAGCAACCAATCCAATCCACTCTGATTTGCCACCTAATTTAATCCTCAAGGGTATCAAATCATTAGCCTACTAGAAGCCTTCCTATACATTCAACGGAACCAATCGAATCCACTCTGACTTGATAGCTAATTTTCAGCTGAGGGGTATAACCACTAACCCCCAGTCCAAGTCATTGTGCAGCTGCCCACTGGAAACCCTCCTGCCTCTGGAACCTTTCTGCTTTTCTTTCACTTTCTTATCTAATAAACCCTGGCTTAACTAGCCCCTTTGCTGTATCTGTATGTGTCATTCTTTGAGGTTGCAAGACAAGGAACTCTAGAGCCACTGGCTTGGGGAGTTTTACTGACTATTGAATGTCAAGTGTTCTAACCCCTGAGCTAAGCCTGTCCAGAGCTGAGAAATGCTCTCAAAACGCATAACATTGTCAAAAAGAGAAAGAGAGAAAAGAAAATACAGATAAAGGAAGGAAGTGCTAGTATGTATATGAAAGAAAATGTCATCCTTGGTGATTATTAGTAGGACTACAAATTAGAATAGTCATTATGGAAAACAATATGGGGTTGCCCCGAAAAATAAGAACAGAAGTACAGGAGCTAGAGAAATGGCTCAGAGGAGAAAGTACTTGCCACTAAAGCTGTAGTTTGACCTGAACCTGATCTTCCAACCCCACATGAAAATGTAAGAAACCCAGGCTTCTGTAATCCGTGCAAACTCATGCAATAGCAATGTGGGAAATAGAGAGGAAATTTTCCCCAAAGCTCATGGTGAGCACAATAAAGAACAGTAGAGTAAGAGTCCAGAGCAAAGACCCTTGTCTGAAATGATGTGGACAGGTATAGGACTGAGCTACAGTGAACCTCTGACCTTCCCATGTAGGAGCATGGGTACCTGCACATACACACTAACACATGGGGATACATACACATGTGAGTGCATGTGTACACACATACACACACCCACACCCACACCCACACACACAAATAATAAAAATAAAATATAAGATAGGTACTATATATTTAAGTAATTGAACCACTGCATATATATCCAAAGCAATGCAGTCAATATGTTGAAAAAATATGTAATTGCATCTTATTACCATAATATTAAAAATTATCAAGAAATAGAAACTAGCTGGGTGCACACCTTTAAATTCAAGCACTTGGGAGGCAGAGGTAGGAGGATCACTATGAGTTCAAGGCCACCCTGAGGCTACTGAGTGAATTCCAGGTCAGCCTGGGTGAGAGCGAGACCCTACCTCGAAAAACAAAAACAAACAAACCAAAAAAAAAAAGGTAGAAACTGTCTAATTACCCATTAACTGATAAATGGCTCAAGAAAAAAGTACAATTTATTATGTTATATATAATAGGTAATATTCAACCATTTATAAGTACAGAATCTTATAATAATTTGCAGAAAAACACAGATGGAACTGAGGATATTAAGTAAAGTTGAAAGCCCAGACACACCTTCTCTTCATACACAGAAGTTACAAAAGTCAAGGTAAATACAGAATAAATCATTAATAGAATCTGGATAGGACTATCTTGGTTAACAGACACCAGACAAAGTCAGGTAGAAGGAGCCAGCAGAGGTCTGCAGTGCAGTGGTATCAATAGGGCTGACAGGAACTGTTAACTACTTGATGAAGAGCTGGACTAGAGAGGCCTAAGGTCTCCAGAGGAAGAATGATAAGGAGATAAAACACTAACTACTCTGAATTGATGGGTAAACACCGTGTATATGTTTTAAAATGTATGGATGTTTAATTGACTTATGTTAATAAAAATATAGCAGATTAAAACTAAGGCTGAGGACATTCATGAATATATGGAACATGTTTAATCATATTCTTCCTGACAGCAACAGAAAAGAGCTGAAGGTCACTGTGTTAAGGCAAGAAATCCAAGCAGAAACTACACTTCTTGGTCTCATCCACATGTGGAATCTAAAAACATTGATCTCTAGAAACTGAAAGCAGTTTAGCAGCTACCAGAGAACTGGGAAAGTAGAGGTGACAAAGAAGTGAGAAGACATTTGAGCAATAAGAGATAGTTGTGGTTCTTAGGGGAATTACATCCTGATGGCTTTTGATTGCATAGCAAGGTGATTATAATTGATGATAACTTAGAACATATTTTAAAAAGCTAGAAGGAAAGATTTTTGAGTGCTTTATAACAAATACATTGAAACCCAGAAGTAGGTATAATTTAAATATATCAATTATTTCTTAATCCCATCAGGAATATTCTTTATATGCTGAATCCTACCAAACATTTACAAAGAAAATAATTTCTGGGGTGGAGAGATGGCTTAGCGGTTAAGGCACTTGCCTGCAAAGCCAAAGGACCTCAGTTCAATTTCCCAGTACCCACATAAGCCAGATACACAAGATGGCACATGCATCTGGAGTTTGTTTGAAGTGGCTGGAAGCCCTGGCATGCCCATTCTCACTCTGCCTCTTTCCTTCTCTCAAATAAATAAATAAAATAAAATACTTTTTTGAAAAAATAAAATAAAATATATATATTTTTAATTTTGGTTTTTCAAGGTAGGGTTTCACTCCAGCTCAGGCTGACCTGGAATTCACTATTTAGTCTTAGGGTGGCCTTGAACTCATGGCAATCCTCCTACCTCTGCCTCCCGAGTGCTGGGTTTAAAGGAGTGTGCCACCACTCCTGGCTGAAGAAAATAAAATAATTTCTACATCAGCTCTTTTATAAAACATACAATAGGGCTGGAGAGATGGCTTAGCGGTTAAGGCGCCTGCCTGCTAAGCCTAAGAACGTCAGTTCAAATCTCCAGGTCCCCCGTTTAGCCAGATGCAAAGTGATGCAAGGGCGCAATGCCATACTTGCCCACAAGGTGGCGCACGCATCTGGATTTCGTTCACAGAAGCTGAGAGACTGCTGGCATGCCCATCTCTATTTGTCTTCCTCTCCCTATCTCTCTGTGTCTGTCTGTGTCTCTCTCCAAAATAAAAATAATAAATATAAAAAAATACAACATTAGAAAACATTCAAATTATTTTATGAGGAGAGAATAAATACATGGATTTATATAAGCTCAATAAATAGAATATTTTTAATTCAAATAATATATTCAAATAAATGTATACATGCATATTTAAGCTCTTATGCTCTATTATTAAAATATATGAATGTTATTTTTGGAAATTACACTTTGATATTATGGATTAAAATTTAAAATGGTCTCATAGGATTTAATCTTGAAAATAATCATAATAAGACCACTCTGACTCTGAAAGTCACATGGAGTAGAAAACATAAATTCTTCACAGCAGGTAAAAGCTATTGTGTTTTATCACTTTCCTGATACCTGATCTGCATGAGGACATCAAAAAAGGTACTAAGCATTTCTGGAAATGATGTAAAAATATATAGTCATTTTTGATAGCTCTATTAGATTGTTCAATCCAACCACTAAGTATTAGGTAAAGACATTATTCCAGCAAATTTTCTTGCTCAGAATGGCTGAGGCAGAAGTTGGTATGTGAAATGTCTAAAACATCTAAAACATTGCAAAAAATTCAGACACAAAATATTAATCTTAAGAGACTCAAGATAGATTGAAGAAGCTGAGTATAGTCCTATTGGGAAAACCAACTATTATTGTTATTATTATTATTATTATATAATAATAATAATAACTGCAATTACACACTAAAAACTGTTGGGCATGCAAATAGATAATAAGAGTACAATTAAATCTCTAGGCTAAAGAATCATTTTAGACAAACACCAAAGTGAATATGCTGAGTATGAAATCACTGGCTTCACTGTAAGAAAAAGGGGAGGATCTCTGAGATACTGACACTCTAGAAAGTGCCTACAGAGAGAGGGCTGATGAGACTGGATGAGACTGTAGTGAGTCGGTGGTACAGAGTGACAGCAGGCTCAGAGCATAGCTTTTTCCACTCCTGGTTTCTGGATTTCTGGACTGAAGGCTTCCTGTAGCTTTTCCCAAATGGAGGTGACTCCTGCTTGAAGATTCACCTCTTCTTTCATTTTCAAGTTTAAAAAGTGGAGAGACTTCCTACCCAGCAGTAGTGGAACTCCTTTGTACCTCTGCACGTTAATAGGGTATCTTTATTGCAAAACATGATAGACATACATGTGAGAAAAATTGACAGAGTGAAGGAAAAAAGAGAAACAGCAAAGATCTCCAGGTAAAGAAAAGGTTAGCTAAAATTTCATAGCCTGAAGGTAAGTTTGGACAATAAATATCTGTCCCCTGAGACATTTGGGAATATATCACTCCCGTTTTCTAAAACATCACTGTAAAGGTGAATCTTCATTATCAACTTAACTGGATTTAGAATGACCCTGAAAAAGCACCTCTGGGCATATCTGTGGAAATTTCCATAGAGCTATAGCAGGTGGGGGAAGACCTACCCAAAACGTGGGCAGCACAATCCCATGGGCTGGGGTTGCAGACAGAGTAGAAAAGAAAAGAAGTAAATAAGGTGAGCAGCAGAGGTCATCTCCCTGTTTCCTGACTGTGGACAAAACATGACCAGCTGCCTCATCCTCCTGCCACTATGCCTTCCCACATGGTAGACTATATCCCCTAAAACCAAGAGTCAAAATATACCTTTCTTTCTGTAAATTCCTTTTGTGTAGTATTTTGTTACAATGATGAAAAAAATCAACTAAAAAAATCACCATCAAATTACAAAAAAGCATCGAAAAATTTAAATGCCTCTTAAAGTATACTCTCAAGAATTATATTTGTACATTTTTGTACTTGCATATTTTAGAAAGAATGCTTAATGTATGAAAATGAAGACTAACTCAATCTCTCAGAACCCACTGAAAGATGCACATATTATACTAAAACCTACTTTTGTGCCATGCATTATAAATTATATTATTGTCATCTGTAGCAGACAGCTTCAAGTTCGCTGAGATGAACTTCCAGACCAGGCACAGTTACAGAGGAAGGGGTTTATTGAAGCTTGTAGATCCAGGGGAAGTTCCATATGGCAGAAGAAGCTGGCCTGCTCTCACAGGACCAGGAGAGAGAGAGCAAGAGAGCCAAAAAGCCAAAAGCCAAAAGCCATACAGCACAGCACACTTCAGGAACTCCAGCTAGGCACACTTTGCATATCTTTAGATTGAAATCTCAAACCCACCACTACACCTTAAGATATGCCCAGTGACACTGGCACCAGCCAGGTGATTACAGATGCAAACTATAAACTAATAAAACACTGAATATATTGGGGGACATATATTCAACCTACAACATCATCCTACTGTCTAGCTACTCTGTATTTAATAAACTAAAATAAGAACGAGTCAAATGGTGCTAAAGTTTTTGTTTTTTTAAGATTTTATTTATTTATTTATTTATTTATTTATTTATTTATTTATTTATTAGAGACAAAGAGAGGGAAAGAGTGAGAGAGAGAGAGGGAGAGTGAGAATGGGCACGCCAGGGCCTCTAGCCACTGCCAATGAA
Organism: Orientallactaga sibirica; assembly: GCA_036365145.1. Taxonomy (NCBI): domain Eukaryota; kingdom Metazoa; phylum Chordata; class Mammalia; order Rodentia; family Dipodidae; genus Orientallactaga; species Orientallactaga sibirica. The sequence goes on from JAEOAD010000032.1 coordinate 15,039,420, forward strand.
CTCCAGATGTGTGAGCCCCCTTCTGCATCTGGCTTACATGGGAACTGGAGAATCAAACTGGGGTCCTTAGGCTTCACAGGTATGTGCCTTAACCACTAAGCCATCTCTCCAGCCAGGTTTTTGTAATGAGCTTATTCCAGAGGTATATCCAAAAGTAAGATGCATAAAGGGCTCTTTTTTTTTTTTTTTTTTTTTTTTTTTTTGGTTTTTCGTTTCGATGTAGGGTTTCACTCTAGCTCAGGCTGACCTGGAATTCACTCTGTAGTCTCAGGGTGGCCTTGAACTCACAATGATCCTCCTACCTCTGCCTCCTGAGTGCTGGGATTAAAGGTGTGCGCCACCACACCCACCTTTAAATGGCATTTTTGAGACTTGAAAATCAGATGTTCATATTCACTCTCATACTACAATTGAACATTGTGTTTTAACAATACCCAGCATGCATCACAGCTTCTCCGATTTATGTTCAGGATCTGGTTTTCTTGCTGTGCACCAAGTGTTTTCTTGAACTAATGTGATTTTCATTTTCCTACAGAGTTACTTATTCTTTAGATTCTATCCAGATTCTTTGGGAAGAGTATTATATAACCTTGGGCAAAGACTCTCCAATTCCTGGGCTAATGTTCTTGTAATCCCCAAAACTAGAAGGTGCAGACTTCTTTAATTAATAGTAGGCTTTGGATTGGCAGATAGATGCCAGGCTGGAGAAGGACTCATCTCTGCTTAATCTCTGCAGCAACATTCAAAGAAACAAGAAATCCCTCCTCACAGACAATGTAATTGATCCCTGGTGTTTTAACTGTCTTAGCCAACCATGACATCCATATTCAGCTGTCTATCAGTCAGTATGCAAGTTGCCTTTCCATATGGTTAGAATAAAAACCACAAAAAAAATCTTACCTCAAAAAAGTAGAGGTGACATTACAAGTAATTAGGTGTATTAATTGCTCAAATTATACCGTGCAGACATGATACAGCAATTCTCTTCCCAAGTCGCCATGACTGAAGTCACTAGTGGGGTCTCCACACTAGGAGACAGGGTATGAGTACAGGGGCTGTAAAGAAGCTGTGGTGCATTGGTGTGTTACTCTTTATCTGCCATAAACAGAGTAAACACCAGTGGGAAAGAACAGGTTGTATGAGGATAGAGAGGAAGCTTCTCACAGCAAAGGTCCCTGATTTTATATCTTTTAGCATTGGGAATTTTACCGTTCACAAGTGAAAGGAACTTTATTGACATTCCCCTTTAATATATTTCACTGGAAATAATGAATCTTAATCATGGAAGAAGATAACAGTTGCCCAAGTAAGAGAGGACTGCTCAGATTCTCTGGCCAGTGATGATTTTGAAACCTGTGGCTCTTAAGAAACTATGTGATATATTATTTTCTTTACTAATTGCTGTGACCAAATACCTGAAGAGAAGCAACTTCAGGGAGGAAGTACTTATTTTGCCTCACTGTTTAGGAAGGAATACAGTCCATGATGGAGGGGAAGATATGAAGTAAGGAGTGTGGGGCAGCTGGACATGCTGTAGCCATAGACAAGAAGCTGAGATCAGACAGGAATGAGGTGATGACACCTCATAGCCAGTCCACAGTGTCCCATCTCCCCCAGCAAGGCCCTACCTCCTAAAAGTTCCACAACCTTCCTGAATAACACCACTGGCTGGGAACCAAGTATTCAAATACCTGAGTCTATGGGGGACATTTCACATTCAAACCACAACATATGAGTACATTTTTAAGTGTGAGATTTAAGTGATAATACTAATCGGAAAATGTACACCCTGATCAGCACTCTCCATTGCTCCTTGCCCCTGCTTTCTGGCTCTGGTTTTTTTGTCTCACATTCTGTCTCTAATAGATACATAATACCTGCATAAATTCCTTAAAATTAATTAAAAATAATACCCCTGAATTTTATAATTGAAGCACTGTAAAGAGAAAAAACAACTCAAGGTTGTAGGAGTAAAATTCTCCTTTGACGTTTAACAGAACCATTTTCTAAACAGTACCATGAATTCTGGAACTCTGCTCAATCCAACATTTCTTAGTCCAAGGTGACTAATGTCCTATTAATAAAATTATTTTCATTTTAACAGTGTCTAAGGAAAAGGAAAAGCTTAATAAAATGGATTGTAAACAAAGCTTCCATGCAAACAAATGACACCAAAGATCTGAAAAGAAGTAGAAAAATAGCAGAACGATGCATTGTGAAAATAAAACATGAACTGAAAGCCTTTCTTGTTTTGTTTATGCTTGTGAACAAAAGAAGAAGTGTTCATATCCAGAGATAAATTGTTTTCAAATGAGGGATGAGCAAAGAAAATGGTAATTAATATTTATTTCACCTTTAGATTTTTATCTCACACAAGAAGAATGGGATGTGGGAATTTGAACACAAATTAAAGATGCTAAAGGATTTAGTGATTTTGTTATCTGTATAAGTCATCCTAGATTCGAACCTGAGGTAATTATCATTTATATTCATTTTGAGTCACTGAAGGCATTAGCTTTGAGAAGACTGTAAACACTGTAACAGGGAAATGCTAGTTCAAGGAAGAGCAGAAAATGGATACCACTTGGTTTTCCTTCTTCAATTCAGTGTTTTCCTCTAAATTCACAAACAGGCAAGGTTTCTAGAAAAGATTAATTACCATAATAATTAACCAAGGTGAAAAATAATGAATATGGAAAAGGTGAACCTAGTATCATTAGTTTATCCATTAACATTTATTCTAACCAGCTCCCAACCTTTTATAAAGTAAATATTCAAATTAACTTGATTGCTACATTACCATGCCCACCACACCTGCACAGCTCTATAGATTTAGATAATGGTAATCTGGAAACATACCCTCTAATGAAATTCCTTCAAAATGGTACCTGGGTAGTGTGAGTTAAATAAGAACTAGTATATCTACCCTCAAAAGGTCACACACTATTTTATTTTATTGTTATATCTTACACAACATGATAAGATTGTTCAAAGAACAGATTTAGTTTGGGACCACAGAAGAAATTATTTCCTGTAAACATGCTACCGTCCAAGTATTCGATTTTCTAAAAAATGGCTGATATTCCTTTTTAGGCATTTATCATAAGCACCCCTTTTCCCCAATTCCATTAAATTGCCCTGAAAATAGACCCAAAGGAAGGATTTCTTTTTTGTTTGTCTCTCAATTTTGAGTTCCAAGTAAAGTATTCACAACATTCAGATACCTTATTTGCAAGTTATATCAGACTGTGGGTAAAATAAATAATCAAATCTCTTTGCCAATTGTGGCTTTCTAAATGAATGGCCCCCAATGTTTGCAATTTAAATCTGCAGCCACCTGGATGGAGGAGGTGTCACTGGGTGGAAATTCCAGTCTAAAATTATGTAAAGTGCTGAGTTCTACTTGGAATTCCTAAGTGTGTGGCATGGCTTTTGTTTTTTCTTTGGCCTTGTGGCTTTTCTCTCTCTGATAGGACATGGAAAAGCAGGCCACCTTCTTCTGCCATTATGGAACTTCCCCTGGATCTGTAAGCTTCAATAAATATTCCTTCCTGCATAACTGCCCGGTCTGGAAGTTCATCTTAGTAACATGAAGATGTCTACTATACGTTACCTGTACAGCATTGATTAATTTTTTTTTTTTTTTTTTTTTTTTTTTGGTTTTCAAGGCAGGGTCTCGCTCTAGCCCAGGCTGACCTGGAATTCACTATGTAGTCTCAAAGTGGCCTTGAACTCACAGCGATCCTCCTACCTCTGCCTCCCAAGTGCTGGGATTAAAGGCATGTGCCACCACGCCTGGCAGCATTGATTAATTTTGAGAACTTCCTGCTTGGTAAGGCCTCACCCATATTGTATTCCTTCTAAGAGAAGCACAGAAGAGAATTAGAAAGAAAATAACATACGGTTGGCAATGTCAGTTGACTACTGAATAGAATATGGATCATTGTTTCATAATTGGTTTTTCCAAATACAAGTTTTAACTTTCCTAATAAAGTATACTTAGTCAATGACATGTAATCATCACAAATTTGAGGAGGTTAAACACCTTCCAGTTCTAGAAGCAGTTTATCACTGGCATATTTCATGGATTCCTTTTATTGAAACCAAGGTAATTTCTACAAAAGAAACATTTCCACAATGAAATCAGCCAACTCTGAAAAATAAAATAAAATCCATAATCATAAAAGTCAAAACATACATGTATGTGCCCAGCCTGGGGAGATGGCTGAGAAGATAAGGTGTTTACTTCCCAAGCCTGACTATCTCAGTTAAGGTCCCCAGAGCCCATGTAAGAGTCAGATGCTGTAGTAGGTAACCCCAGGGCACCAGTGGCAAAAAAGGCAGGATGATCGATCACAGGACAACTGCCCAGAGGCTCACTGGCCAGCTAGCCTGGCCACTGTATTAGTGAATGACGATCCAGTGCATGAGAGAACTGCCTCAAACAATGTAGGTCAGAACCAACACCTGCCATTGTCTCATGACCTCCACACATGTGCCACAGTCACCCCCACGTATATGTATATATAAGTGATTGTATCTATCTATCTATCTATCTATCTATCTATCTATCTATCTAATTTATTTTCAAGGGTTACTTAAATATATTTGTTTTCCCATTTTTTCCTCCCAAGTCTAAAGTTCTGGTATTTTTTTTAAAAAATTTAATTAATTTATTTATTTGACAGAGAAAGAGGTAGAGAGAGAATGGGTGTGCCAGGGCCTCTAGCCACTGCAAAAGAAATCCAGATGAATGTCCCACCTTGTGCATCTGGCTAATGTGGGTCCTGGGGAATTTAATCTGGGTCCTTTGGCTTTGCAGGTAATCGTCTTCACCACTAAGCCATCTCTCTAGCCTGGTTTTGATATTTTTAAACGATGCCTTAAGGATTTATCCAGGTCTCTCAATAGAAAAACAAAAGAATCACCCAATCAGCCGTTCTGGTTACACTTCACATGCTACATCTTCAAAATTTGATTTTCTTTATTCATTGTTCCATGTTCCATTCCTTAAGCATTTCTTCAAGGAAAATTTGTAATTTTCCAAGTCAATGAGTTTTTCTTGATGATGTAAAAATTTTGAAGTGGAGATTAAACTTTTGACAAACCATTAAACCCACTGCACTAACAGGTATCTCAGGAAACAGGGATATTAACTTGCACTAGCCAATAAGCTTCCCCTATGAAAAGCATGCTGTTTATTTACCCTGCAATTAGATCAAATTCTTGCTATTAAAATTTTTTGTGTAAATTAATTTACAGTAGCATTTAAGAATACATTACTTAATTACTGAGGTATTTATATCCCTTTAGCTTCATGTATATCATTATGTTATATTTTTCTGAATGTTTAATTTTTAAATTCTTCAAGTTTGCATCCCAAAAACACAAAGATTAAAAATCCAACTCAGGTAAGGCCTTGGGGTGAGGGCTTCATTGTCAAAGTGCTTGTCTTGTAAGTATGAGGTCCCATATCTGATCCACAGATGTAAAATGCTGGAAGTAGTGGTGAGCACTTGTGATCCCAGTCCTTGGGTGGTAGATACAGGAGGATTCCTGGGGCTCACTGGTCAGCCAGTCTAGCCTAGTCAATGAACTCCAGACCAGTGAGATGCACTGTTTCAAAAATAAGTGATGGTGCATAACATATGAGATTAATCTCAGGGCCACATACACAGAAACCCACCCATGTATGCATACTTGCAGATTCAGGTACACCCACACACATACAAACATACATACATATACATACCAACAAAACACAAGCATACAAAATGAAGTGCTGAGGAAGTAGTACAGCGTTAAAGTGTTTTTGACATGTGGAAGTGAGGGGAATTAGTCAACAACTCTAACTGCTGGCTTAGTTGAACGTCCTTCTATACCTATGCAAACACTATAAACTCTATACTTCAGTTTAAAGTGTGGCATTAAAATGCTATTTCCTTCCTATTATGCTATTTTCTTTCTGTAAGGTTCAGGAGTGACCACGACCACACAAACCACTCTGAGGCAAAGATGAAAGCTTTTATTTGGGAAAAGCACAAGCTGCCAGGGCTGGATCACAAGAGAGGAGCACAGCCCACATGAGTTCCTCAGGCAGTGGGCTTTATAGGGCTTTCAGCTGGGGTAAGGTGAGGAAAGGAAGAGCTGAGGGGAGATCTAAGATAGCCAGGGTGTGACATTAGAACAGAGACCAGGTGATTTACAAAATAAGGGGGCAGGAAACCATGACCTGGGGGCATGGAAGGGATAATGGCTGGGCAGTTTCTTGAGGAATGTGGATAATCCATTTCCTTATGTCTCTGTCACCATCCTTGGTGTCCTTGGTGATTCCATATTGGGACCTGGCAGACCTAACACTTTCCACTTAAATCCCCTACCATAAATTAGGGTTTCATCTTTAGTAAATTATTAATCTTTTATAACAGATTTGTGCTCATCAAATTATTAATTTAGAAAAATCCTGGAGGCATTTGAAGTGTTCAATTGAAGAGGCATGGGTCAGATAACAAATGAAAGAGATAAACTTCCTGTATTCATCTTCACTCCGACTTCTGGATGTACTTGTGTAACCATCCACCCACTCTTCTTTCATCCTCACGGAGTGACTACAAACTTCCCAAGCCCCTCTTTGTTCTCATGAGAGCAATGATAAGAATGTCTTCCTTCACTACTATTTGCTTGACATAGAATGAACACCAAACTGTGAAGCTTTAGTGGTGCAGAGATTTAACCCGCTTCCTTCATCAAGTTTCTGCTGTTTTCCCATAATGTTTATAACTGGCTTTAAACCTAATTATGAGACGTATGTCAATCACGCTTAAATTGGAAGTTTTTAATACAAAGGGAAGAGATAAGTATGACTTAATTACCTGTCAGAATTCTGAAATATTTGTCTCCTTAAGCCCTCTTACCTCCAGTATTCCCACTAGGGTTTTAAAAATCACTCTGTTGGTAACATTATTCTTTAAAGAAAAACATAAACTGTATGAGTGATTTGGTAATATGACATGTGAATTGTAAATGCCTTTGATGTGTGTTTGTTCTCTTTTGCTTCCAGGCTGTTGTGGGATGAATAGTCTTATTCATCCATATGTGGTCCCTCCATGATTCTCTGTGCTCACAGGTCTAAAGCAACAAGGCTAAGCCACCTGGAATGAATGAACCTCTGAGAAAAGCTGAATTCACGCTAGAGGTGCAAGAATAGTCCATTCTAAGAATGAAACAACTTGAAACACGTTGAAGCTTTGGAAGGCAACACACAGTTCTTAATTCAAATTGTGCAACCAGTTTAGGGGAGTTTGAGTGAAACTGAAACAACAGCATCAGGAGTCTGCACACAGGAAGACATACCTTGTCATGCCTCTAGCATCTGAGAAATGGAAAGGGAGATGCAAGAGTGCATCCCTCAAGTCCTATAGCCCAGGCAAATCCATCAATGGGAGACCCACCAATCGAGTTGTTTGCCCTAAGAATGACAGGTGAAATGGGACATAATAAAAATCCTAGCACTCAGGAGGCAGAGGTACGCGGATCACCGTGAGTTCAAGGCCACCCTGAGACTACACAGTGAATTCCAATTCAGCCTGGACTACAGTGAGACCCTACTTTGAAAATCTTTTAAAACAGAAAATCAACTGGAATAAGCCCCAAATGATCTGAATGCCCAGGAAATTTATGCCTTATCAGGAAATCTCACTCACCAGTTTAGACTTCGTTGAAAGGCCCACCTCCAGAAAGCTGAGGCCGGCAGCCACCTACATACACTAAGACCCAGACACTCTGAGCCAGAAATAGCTACATTCCCAGACTGTCTAGCATCTTATGGTCAATGCTAAACTTCCCACAGGAATATCATTTCTCCTCTTTCCCCTTCCCCACTCCCTTGCTCAGATGCTCTAAGCCACGAATGATGCTGAGGAGGTCATCTCTGAAAACCTTCTTCTAACACATGTATACTTGAGAAATATTTCTGTTTGAAGAAAATCAAATGCACACAGAATACTGGGTTATCAGACAGTTTTGAGGATTGAAAACTCAGAGATTTTAATTTATTTTTGTTTCATTTTTAACTGTCAATT